>JAXQQM020087842.1:0-32259 GCA_034641835.2 Pinus albicaulis | reverse complement strand
CATTGAAATCCTTGCTAAAGAGGAGGGCCCTTCCTCCCTAGTAGGGTGCAGGTAGAGAAAGAACTTAACAGAAACTAAATCTGATGATACATGTAACAGCAGTAGTAGGATAACTTGTATTAATGTGATCAAAATTATAGAGCCAAAGCAATGTTGTTCTCCGCTAACCTTGCGGCCTCAAGGGTTGAGAACTATATAGTGGTTACATCTCAGAAAAATGAGGGATGGATCAATCATGAGAATCTTATGATTCTCATGATGGTCAAAATATAATACATATGGTTACAACCACTTCTTAATAAAAGTATGACTGGAAAATTATAGATTAGAATCAAAACTGCCTAGAGGCTATTATCCAAAAATACAATACTTAATAACTTCTACAGCTATCACGATAATCACAATTGTAGCATAACAGCTAGAGGATAGGTCAGCATCATAATTTGACGAGATCCAATCAGCGGTACAACTATAACAAAAGTTCGTTAGCAGGTCTGTAACATCATGGTGTAACAACTCACTGTAACAACATGCCTTTAACTGCTCTTGTACGCCTTGTGCTCTAGATATTTTGTGCTACAAATAGCATTTGGAAAGCCACAAAAGACCATAGATCTTCTCCAAATAGTAATCCTCAGTTAGTCATAAAAAAGACACGATACATCATAATAATTGGTGAAATGGCAAGGTAATGAAAATAAGGTGAAACGACACAAGTTAAGATAGAACGGTAGGAAAAAGAGGAAAAGATAGTCCCAATGGTTATAGTCATGAGGTAAAATAGGGAAAAAATGTACGAAATAAGTGAAAAACTGGAACCCAACAAGACTCCCGTCAACTGTCATTGACCAGTTCTAGCTCTACCAACCTTTTCTCTAAAGGCTTAGGATGGGTGAGAATATCAATGTTTGAATGTAGGGTGGGGATTTCATATTCGATGGGAAGCACAGACTCCATACCGTAAACTAACTGGAAGTGTGTGAATCCAGTTGAGTCTTTGACCGATGTGCAGTATGCCCATAAGGTTGAAAAAACCATGTCGTTCCAATTGGTTTTGTGGTTGTTCACCCTATGTTGCAACATTGTTTTGAGGACTTAGTTGTTAGCTTCTACTTAACCATTAGACTAGGGGTAGTATGGTGACACAAAATCATGTGAAAAAATTGAGGTGTTGGGATAGTTCTCAGAATATTTAGTTTTCAAAATGTTTCCCATGGTCTGACACCAAATTATTTTGCGACACCAAACCATGTGATGACATGGTTAGATAAAAATTTTGTTGCAGTTTTTGTGGTGTTGTTGTATGTGGGCATGGATTCTTCCCATTTTATGAAATAATCGATCGCCACAATTATGTTCTTGTGATTTTCGGATGATGTGGGGTTCCAAGTCATTAAGTCAATGCCCCATTTACAAAAGGGGCCTTCTACAATGACGGGGGTATAGGGGAGCTGGAGGGGCTCGTGCCTTCTAAGAGTAGCGCTAAAATTTTTCACATCTCTTGAATGCTTGGATGCAATCATGAAAAAAGGTGGGACAAAAGTAACCGACACGTAGGACCTTCTAAGTAGTGGCCATTCATGATAGGTGGCCGCCGCAGGCCCCACTATGAAATTAGTTTAGGACTTGTTTGGCTTGGTCATGAGTGAGGCATTGGCGTAATATGGTGTCGATGCCTCTCCGGAAAAGGACGTCCCCTAATAGGAGGTATCAGGTGGCTTAATGGCATATGCGCCTCGGGTCATCACAAGTGAGCTGAGGTTTGAACTTCTGTGTTTGCAAGAAAATAAGGATATCTTCGTACCAAGGGTCCTCCATTGTCACTAAGAACAGATGTTAATCAGGAAATGCATTGCTCATAGGGGATCCTTGGGTTCCTATTGGAATATCAGTGATGAATTCAGCAAGGATGAGTGCCTTTTTTATTTTAGGGGAGCTAAATTGCAGATCAAATTCCTGTAGTATAACTACCCATTGGACGTATTTATGATTCATCATGCGGCGAGTGAGAAAATATCGCATGGGTTTAATAGTTGATACTATAGTGGTAGTTCACAGGATTATATAGTGTCAAATATTTTATACTGTGTGTACTAGGGCTAAGGATTTTTTCTCTCCTAGCTCATACTTCAATGCAGGCATAACTAATTTTTTGCTCACATAATAGATTATGTGTTCCTTGTTGTCTAGGTTGTCCTGGACTAGCACCCCCACAATGGCTACATCTGACACAGATAAATATAGGGTGTAATATTTATTGTGGTTAAGTGGGATGATCAAAAGAGCTGAAGACAAGGAGTATTTTAATGCTTGAAATGATTTATGGGCATGTTCATCACATTGGAATGGAATGTCTTGACGAAGGAGACACAGGAAGCCTTACGCACAACTGGCATAGTCAGGGACAAAACGTCGTAAGAAGTTGGCCTTACCCTGCAAGCTTTGTAACTACTTCAATGTTTTGGGAGGTGGTACTTCTTTGATTTCCTGGACTTTCAGAGGATCGACTCTAATACCTTGCTGGGAAACAATGAATCCTAGAAATGTTCCAGTGTTGATGCAAAAGGCACGCTTGAGAGGGTTCAAGCGTAGGTTATATTGTCGACATCTCTAAAAAACCAGGGAAGATATTTCAAATGGTTAACACACGTCTTGGACCGTATATTGAGGTCATCCAAATAGGCAAGGATGGGATCCAAGTTGAGAAAGATGTAGTTCATGGCTCGTTGGAAGGTGGCACCAATATTTTTAAGGCCAAATGGCATTGCTTGGTATGTGAAGGTACCCTAAGGTGTGGTGAATGCAATTTTGTATCAATCTGTATGTTGAATATGGATCTAATTATACCTTGAAAACCCATCCATAAAATATAATGCCTCTTTAATGGCGTAAGAATCTATGACTTGGTCAATGAATGGTGTGGGGTAATTGTCTTTTGGACAAGCTTTGTTAAGATCCTGAAAGTCGGTACAAATGCGGATATTGCCCTATTTTCTCATGACGGGTACAGGGTTAGAAACCTAGATGTGTAAGCGATCATGTAGATAAACCCAACTTTGTGGAGTTTATCTATCTCCTTCTTGATTTCTTCAGCCTTGGATGGGTTTAATTGATGTTGTTTTGGAGGATGGGAAGGGAATCAGGCCATGTGTTAATATGATGTTCCACACTGGTGGTACATAGGCCTGGAATCTTTGATTAGTACCACACAAATATATCCCTATATTCCTGTAATAAAGAGGTGTACGCTGTTATTTCTTCTTGAGAGCATGTTGCCCCTAGGGAGATTTATTCGACATTCCCAGGTTTTTTCAAAATATTCACCTTATTGGTAGGTGAGATATTTAACATGTTTCCTTCCTCAAACGCATCAGGCACTGGGATAGGATTTTTGAACCAATTTACTTTCCCCACTAGCAGGAAATATTTGGACTCGATGGCGCAAATATCATGCGTTGTTGTGCTGCTAGGCACAAATGATTTTTCAAGTATAAAAAATGAGCAATGGTGCATGGCGTCACATGGACATTCATGTTCCGTCGTGGCCTCTAAAATATCTTCGTCTGAGTGAAATAAGATATCTAGGGGGGAATTGGTTTGTGTGAGGCCGTGAGGAGGGGATTTGGGCCTAGCTCTACTTGTCGAGTGTTAGCCCAAGTATGTCAATGAAGGTTGTGAGGAGGGGATTTGGGCCTAGCCCTGCTTTTCGAGTGTTAGCCTAGGTATGTCAATGATCAAATGACTCTTTTAGTTGTTTTCCATGAGGTCATAGGTGAAAACTTTTACTTTTTTGAACCAATTATTAGAAATAATTTTGGTCACTGAAGAGGTTTAAATCATGTTTGTTGCTCCTTCATTCCATTCATCGCCACCATTGTTTAGGTCATCATCATCATTATTTTCAAGGTCACCATATCCATCATCATCACTGAAGAGGTCTATGGTTATGTCATTTCATTTCATTTAGGTCAAGTCTAGGTTCAACCATGCCTTTGGAAAAATAATCAAATTTTCACTAAAATAAGGCAGTGGCCCTACACTTCATCCATAAAACACTAGTAAAGGAGAAGGCATGTTTATGAATTTAAAATAAATGCATCTCTCTTGTTTCATATGGCTCAAATTTTGAGAAAAAGTTTCATGAAATCTAGTTTCATTGTCTCACTGTTTCATGAAATCTAGTTTCGTTGTCTCACTGTTTCATGAAATCTAGTTTCATTGTCTCACTGTCTCTTTTAAAGAATAAAAAAATCATCATCCACTACCAGAGCTCCAAGAGAGGTCATTTTGACCTACTGTCCTAGTCAAATGCAGAAGAGTGTCATTTCAAGCTTCAAAAACATCCCTTCTGTGTTAAAGAGTCATGATCAATGTGAAAGTTCAAAGGTCTTCAAAAGCAGTCTCACTATCTCAGGAAAAGGAGAAAATTTGTCTCAAGGTTACAATTAAAAAGCCTAAGAAGGTAATCTGAAATGTCATGGAATGAGAAAAGAGGTTAAATTATGCTCTCTCATCTTACTCAAAGCACCAAAGTGCCACCTTTCTGTAGAAATTTGAATAATAGATGAGTTGTTCACCGAGATTATCCTGATTACACACTATTTGAGCTTCATGCATAATACATAACCTCTTCTACAATTGATCATCAATTTGCGGAATTAAAAACAATCGCATGCGCACATTGAAACATTAATCAATCACACATATCAACACAGTATGTAATGGGGAAAGCTTACATCTGAAAACCCCCAACTATCTATATATTATAATGATAGAGAACATGTAACAATCATAGTACAATCTCCTCACAAGCTCTCAGCACTATCTCCAATTGTTACACACTACACAAGCTCAGATATGAACAAGTCACAAGTTCAAATCTCCTCCACCTGTTAGCCTGCCTCTACTGTGCAATCCAAGATGGTTAATTGTGAGATCCAAGTTCGAATCCCCTTGGCTTGTACTGTGAAATCCTCATTGGAAATCTCAATCAATGTGTGTGCAAATCTCATGCACAGCTATAGTCACAACTGATAGTAGACTCACCCTTTCACCCACCTCTAACACTGGTCTCCACCGAACTGTCCATGCATTGCAGTTAACTGATGTGTTCTTTAGTTGATTTATGCGTTAATAATTAGTGAATTAATTAATAATTAATTCACACCACTCATCACTAGAGTATTTTTCAGTTAGACTAAATACAACTAGTTCAACTAAGTTAAACCGAACACAACTCCACCAACTGTCTCATCAACTCCACCAAACTCTGCCACATGAGTTCTAACTGAAGTCAACCACGCAATAGCTCAACCAAACCCTAGGAAAATTGTATTTCCTTCCGTCAGCTGCATGTGCCACATCCAAGCATCAAACTGAAGTGCTCCAAGAGGATAAGATAATGTTTATAGTCTAAATATTATTAAGGGTTAATAATATTTGACTGTTCTATTTTTAGCCCGGCAGTCTAAAAATAGAAACCGCCCAATGTCTAAAATAGAGGTCCATCTATTTTTACCAACTTGACCAATCATCCATAAATAGCATCCTGCAACTCATAGACCATGATCCATATGTCTAAAAATAGACATAGTCTAAAAATAGACTTTGCGCCAAAAATAGCCTGCGGGCCCACTTAGTGAAGGCGACTTTATTTCACTAAGCTCCATCATCTTGTTGCATTTTCAACACTCCCTCTCAACAAGATATGGATTATCTGCAACCCCTATCCTGCCTCCGTGGAATTCGAACTTGCTCCTGGTGAGCGCCTTCGTCAAGATGTCAGCATCCTGATCCTCCGTGGGAACATATGAAAGTAACATGATTCTCCGCTGCACACAATCTCTGATATGATGGTACCTGATGTCTATGTGTTTGGATCTATCATGAAATACTGGATTAGCCGAGAGTTTAATGCAACTCTGGTTATCACAATAAATCACAGTAGGCTCCAAGTGTGACCCGAACAACCCGACCAGGATCTTCCTCATCCATATAGCCTCGCATGCAGCCAAAATCGCTGCCATATACTCGGCTCCGTCGAACCCGAAAAGCACGGATTCAGCTTCCCATCAGAATAAGAAAATTTTGTTGACCCGACACCGAAGATCCCTTCTCCGTATGTGATCTTTCTATCCGTTGCTCCCCGGCCAACTGCATCCGCGTGAAGCCACATAGCTTCACCTCATCCTCCGTCTCGTACTCACACAATCCATATCCTTATGTGCCTTCTAAGATAACACAATACATGCTTTCTCGCTTCCGTGGAAGAGGCTGTTGGCTTAACCATAGCTTGCGAAAGTTGGTTAATAGCATAGCATATATCAGGTCGTGTATTGACCAGATACATAAGCGACCCCACCAACTGTCGATAGACATTGGCATCCACTACCTCCGTTGAAGTAGCATCCTCCTTCCTCCAACCACCAGGAAGAGGAGTGTCAACAGGCTTGCAGCCATGCATGTTGAACCTCTCCAGAATCTCCCGGGCATACTTTCCCTAAGAAACAAATAGTCCTCCATTGCGCTGCCAAATCTCCAATCCCAGGAAATAATGAAGGAGGCCCAAGTCCTTCATCTCGAACTCTCTAGCAAGGTCCTCCTTGCATGAAAGTATCAAAAGCTCATCACCCGTCAAAATCAGATCATCTACATACAGTACAATGATCAGCAGCTTCCCCTCCACCACAATCTGGTACAGGTTAGGATCCGCCTCACTCTTGGAAAATCCAAGCCCGGTGAAATAACTGTCAATCCGTGTGTACCAAGAACGAGGTGCTTGCTTCAGCCCGTACAGTTCTCTCTTGAGTCGGCACACATGCGACTCACTGCTGAAGATCTCGAAACCTTCAGGCTGCTCTATGTACACCTCCTCCTCAATGACTCCGTTGAGGAACGCAATCTTCACATCCATCTGATGAATGTGCCACCCCATCTGTGCTAAGAGAGCAAGAATCGTCCGTATGGAAGAATATCTTGCGACAGGTGCAAAGGTATCCTCATAATCAATCCCATCTATCTGTGAAAAGCCTCGGGCAACAAATCTTTCCTTGTACTTTTCAACACTCCCGTCAGCTGCTTGCTTCACTTTGTAGATCCATCTAAAATCCACCATTGATTTCCCCTCCTATTCCCGGACAATCTCCCATGCACCCGTTACAATCGAATCATACTCTTCCACCATGGCATCTACCCATGCGGGATCCTCCACAGCCTTCCTCAAAGAGGATGGTTTTGTCACGACACATTTTCTCACAAGAGCCATGTATCCAATGTACCTACTCAAAGACTCGTTCTCTGTCTGCTACCGTGGCCGTAGGTGGTCCTACAACCTTCTCTCGCAGATCTTGAGCCAATCGTCAGCCTTTCCGTAGTGCGCTTCCGCCCTCTAATGTTTGGCACTGCATGAGTGGTTCCTTCCACTCCATGAACCTCCTCTTGTGGCTGATCCACATCCTGAGGCTCATCTTTAGGAACAAGTAGCTCCTCCTCTGCATGCAAGTGTAGCTCCCTCTCAAGCGACAACTTCATGGCTTTCTCCTCATGAAATTTGATATCCCGTCGCACGACAGTCATCCGATTGTCTAGAAAATACACACGATAATTGTGTGTATCATGGTTTTAAACAAATATCCCAACCCTCCGCAATGGGCTCCAGCTTCTTCCTGGCATCCTTCGTCACATGAATGTAAATAGGTGAACCAAAAATCCTCAAATGGGAAATATCAGGCCTCTTACCAGAAAACGCCTCCTTGGGTGTACTCATGCCAAGTATCTTGTGAGGACAACGATTCTTCACATATACTGCAGTATTGCATGCCTCCGCCCACAAGTGAATGGGTAGGCCCTGATCATGCAACATCGCCCGTGCAGCACCCATGATCGTTCTGTTCTTCCACTCAGCAACCTCATTCTGCTGTGGGTTATGAGGTGCTATGAGCTCTCTTCGAATTCCTTCTGTGCTACAAAAGTCCTTGAATTCTCCAGAGATGAATTCACCACCATTGTCGCTCCTAAGAGCCTTCACCTGCTTCCTCGATTCCTTCTCAACCAATGCCTTGAACTCACAGAACTTTGAGTATGTCTCACTCTTCTTCTGCATGAAGAAGATCCATCACTTCCGAGAATAATCATCAACAAAGATCACATAGTACCTGTGCTTTGCTGTCAAAGCTACTGAGAAAGGTCCACACATGTCTGTGTGAATTCTCTCAAGGATCATCGTGGCGTGACTATCCTTCTCGTGAAAGGTGGCTTTCACAAATTTTCCCAATGTACATCCCTTGCACTGATCTGACTGTGCAAGAGTACCCTTAAGAAGCCCAGTAGAAATCTGCCGCGTGGATTCAGCTCCATGGTGAAGGTGGCCCAATCTCCGGTGCCACAACTCGCGATCATCCCGGCTCACCACTCCTTCTGCCTTGCTTGCCATTGCTGCATAGCCATCTACCTACAATTGATAAAGGTTCTTAACTCGAACCCCTATACTCCGAGTCTCACCAGTTGCCTTAATATGCAGGAAAGCCTTTCCTTCGCTAAAGACAACATCATATCCTTTGTCTTCTAACATCACCACAGAGATAAGATTTTTCTTCAATCCTGGAACATGCATCACTTCCTTCAATATGAAGGGTATACCAGACTCCCTCTCAAAGGAAATGGTACCGATATCGGTCGCACTGTATCTACCATCATCGCCCATCTCGATGTGCACTCCAAGATCTTTCTCATCCAGATCTGAAAACAAATATCGATCTCCTGTCATGTGAAAAGACGCACCACTATCCAAGAACCAAACTGAACCCATCACACTTGATACCAAGCATGCAATCAGTGAAAATCCCAGCTCAAACTGCGAGGCTAAGGCCTCTCCTGCTTCAGATCCAGCAGCATGCTTATTTTTCTTCTTCTGTGGAAAATTTGTGGCATAATGTCCGTGTTGGTGACAGTGAAAGAACTTCACCTTCGACATGTCCTGCTGCTTCTTGCCTTTCGCACCGGATTGAGAAGATTTCTTTCTCTTCCCCTTCTTTGCTTTGGCAGCCAAAGCGCAATTTTCTTCATCAAATGCCTTTGATGAAGGTCCGTCCCTGGTACTCTGCCTTATCTCCTCTTGCATGAGATCCGACCAAAGTCGCTCCCATCCTGGCAATTTCTCTCACTATTGACAGAATCCCGATAGGAATGCCAACTCTTCTAAGACCAAGGAGACAAGCTCACCAAGTCCTCATCATCTACAGTCACCCCCACACTTCCCAGCTCATCCCTGCATTGGGTGAACTTCGTGAGGTACTTGGGCATACTGTCTCCTTTCTCCATCTTAATGTTCCTAAGTTTATCCTTGAGCACCAACTTCCTCTGGTCGCTCTTGCTTTGGAATAAATCTATCAAGGCTTTCCACATCAAAAATGGAGAAGCCTTACCATGCAGGGTGGACACTATGTGATCCTTCACGCCCTCCAACAGAATCCTTCGACATTTTTCTGTTTTCTTTTGCCATGCGTCCAGTGCGGCAGCATCGCTAGAAGCATGCTTTTGGACTTCAGAATCTATGAACTCCTTTAGCCCGTTGTCATCTAACACCGCCTCCATCCTATCTTTCCATGCAATATAATTTGAGTTGCCTTCAAGGGCATACTCCAATCGCAATCCTTGATAAGACATTTTGACTTCAACACCAAGAAAACACTGCTGCAAATTCGAATTCCACCAGCTCAAAACTCAACCGCTTCTGATCTGAAATTGTGAGAACAAATTATTTCTAGTACAGACATAGACTGTAGGGGCATTTACTGGATATTTCACCTTTCAAAGAAGGGATGAATCCAAAGGCTACCTGGCCCTCTTACAGACTCTGCCTAAAGAAATAAAATGTAATCACTGTAATAGATCCGATGATCAACTTTGCTCCAATACCATGTAGAAATTTGAATAATAGATGAGTTATTCACCAATATGATCCTGATTACACACTATTTGAGCTTCATGCATAATACATAACCTCTTCTACCATTGATCATCAATTTGCAGAATTAAAAACAATCGCATGCGCACATTGAAACATTAATCAATCACACATATCAACACTGTATGTAATGGGGAAAGCTTACAGCTGAAAACCCCCAACTATCTGTATATTATAATGATAGAGAACATGTAACAATCATAGTAAAAAATCCTCACAAGCTCTCAGCACTATCTCCAATTGTTACACACTACACAAGCTCAAATATAAACAAGTCACAAGTTCAAATCTCCTCCACCTGTTAGCCTGCCTCTACTGCGCAATCCAAGATGGTTAATTGTGAGATCCAAGTTCGAATCCCCTTGGCTTGTACTGCGCAATCCTCATTGGCAATCTCAATCAATGTGTGTGCCAATCTCATGCACAGCTATAGTCACAACTGATAGTAGACTCACCCTTTCACCCACCTCTAACACTGGTCTCCACTGAACTGTCCATGCATTGCAGTTAACTGATGTGTTCTTTAGTTGAATTATGAGTTAATAATTAGTGAATTAATTATTAATTAATTCACACCACTCATCACTAGTGTATTTTCCAGTTAGACTAAATACAACTAGTTCAACTAAGTTAAACTGAACACAACTCCACCAACCGTCTCATCAACTCCACCAAACTCTGCCACATGAGTTCTAACTGAATTCAACCATGCAATAGCTCAACTAACCCATAGGAAAAGCGTATTTCCTTCTGTCAGCTGCATGTGCCACATCTGTAGCTCGAATCAAGTTATGCAAGAGGATAAGATAATGTTTATAGTCCAAATATTATTAAGAGCTAATAATATTCAATCGATCTATTTTTGTATTTAGCGCTCAAAAATATTCGTTTCAAAGATGTCTAAAAATAGAGGTCCATCTATTTTTACCAACTTGACCAACCATCCATAAATAGCATCCTGCAACTCATAGACCATGATCCATATGTCTAAAAATAGACATAGTCTAAAAATAGACATTGCGCCAAAAATAGCCTACGGGCCCACTTAGTGAAGGCGACTTCTTTTCACTAAGCTCCATCATCTTGTTGCATTCTCAACACTTTCATGAAAAAAAGTTCAAAAATTACTTTTATGTCTTCTTACCTCATTTTGAAAAGCCAACATCTCATCCTCCAAGTTGTATTAAAATGTTTAAAAAAAAATGTCATTTCAAAGGTTTTGGTAAGTGGAGATTAAATTTTAATTCTTCTCATCTTAGTTGAAGGGGTAACATGTTGTGTCAAAGTGAAAAAAGTTAAAAAGGTCATGGTAATATCATGAGAAAGGGTAAAGTATTTTCACTAGCTTATAAAGAGAAAGAACATACAACATTGCATTCATTATTACCTTTTGATATGTGTGTGAATGCCTGTCTTTCTCATTTTCCCTCTAAGGTGTTAAAAAACTCCAACTCCAAGCATTAAAAGTTCACTTGTTACCCATAGAGTTTCTTTTCTCACTAAACGCAGCCCATTGTTACACTCCTGGTAGAGTGAGAAAACACTTTGTTACATTTCTGTTGGTGAGATGTCCCTTGTTTTATGCTCCTGGTAGAGTGATAAAACCGTTGTTACATTTCTATGGGTAAGGGAAAATAGCGTGTTATGCTTCTGTGGAGGTCAAAGATCTTTGTTACGCTTCTGCGTAGTGCAAAAAAACACGTTGTTATGCTCATGGAAAAGCTAAAAACTTTGTTACACTCCTGTATTGGTTGAGTATATCATTGTTACACTCCTGCATTGGTTGAGTATATCGTTGTTACACTCCTGTAGGTGATAGTTCTAGTGCTTTGGGAGCTCAAAACTATACAAAAATTCCATCCTTCGAGCTCATTCCTTGGTGTTCGATAACCCAGAAGGTAAACCTCTTCTCATTGCTGGTGTTTGGTGTCATGATTGAAGATTTAATAATATTTCCATATCATTTATGTTGTGTCTATACTATCCACTGTCCATACACACATTTATTTTTTATTTTTTGTTAAAACCCTAACCTACCCATTAACTAAACCCCAAATCATCAGATAAACAACAAACCTACATCCCCCATGCTCCATCTAGATAAGCTTATCACCCACACTACCCTCCATAACATGTCACAAACAAAAAAACCCTAATTCTAAGTTCTTTTACACAGTGAAAGCAGTGAAAATGATGAAAAAAGAAAAAATATGTTTTATGGTTTTGAGGCACTTACACTCACTCATTTTCATCCATTCCACTTGAATTGTGGAGCTAAGGATTTATCCTATCTTCACAAATTTTATCAAAAAATTTCTCTAGCTCCATAACCCTCAAAAGTCAAAACAATTCTTCACTAGTTTTTTCCCACAACCTCATTTGGGAAATGATTGTGTTTTGAGGATTCGAATGACTTCCACTCCTCCATTTATCATCATTCCACTCTCATTATGGAGAAAAGACATAATTTTACTCACTAAAATTTTATCAAAATTTTTACTCATATCCATCACTCCTTTTTTACCTCAAAAACTTGTCTTACTGTTGCATAGGCCATTCTCACAGTCAAAATTGGGAATTTCCTGTGTTTTAGAAATTTTGATGTCTTCCACTCATTCATTTTCCTTCATTCCACCTTCAACTTCAAGCTGACACACAACACTACCTAGACAATTTTTCCCATAATTTTTTCCAACTTCAAGGCCCTCCATTTCATCCACCAAACTCACACCTTCATACACTCTATTTTCCAAAATTTCGATTCTCATCCACTCATTTCATTGATATCCCAAAGTTTTCATCATTCCAGTGACCAACACCATGGAGAGTGACAAGAAGAGATTCATAGGAGGGTGACATCTCAAACTTGAGCCTTTCACCATGCCATTGGCTAGAAGATGTTTTCAAAGAACTCAATTCTTAACATTTTGTGAAAGGATAATGGAAGGAGGGTATCATCTTTAGTTGTCCAGTGTTTTTGAAACCAGCTACAACATGGGAAAGGTTAATATTGCAGGTATGGAGATTATTTTATCAACTGACCTAATTTCTTCAGCAACAGGTATTCCTTCTTAGGGAGAGCAGCGGTTCAAGGGTATGGATCTTGACATTGAGAACTACAAGCAGTTTCTAAAACCTCATGTTAGAGATGATCCAGAATTTATTTTTCCTTTTAGAAACCAAAGAAACAAGTATGCTCTACTGATGATGTTCATAATGAATAATTTTACATGCGTAGGAAGATTCTCCGGGCTATACAGGTATCACATCAGGATTTTGATGCACTTTACCAGAGTCAAAATTCAAGACACTTGATTTGCCTATTATTTATACACGAGCTTGGTTAATATGGATGAGAAGGTCCAGAGCATAAGAGAATACCATCATACTATTCTCTTTCATCATGGCCTTATCAAGCTCATTGTGCTGCATCACTTGTCCTCCATAAACATGACATGGGAAGACTTCTTGGAGAGGTTATTAGCAATGCTTTATATCTTACCTATTACATCATCACCACAACCAATGGAGATTGGATCTTCCAGTATGCCTATTCAAATTTCATATTTCCCTAAGGATGTGGGATTTTCTCACACATATGAGAGAGGTAGGAGGTAAGTTTTCGTGCCTAAGTCTACCAGGAGGTTTCTTTCATTGACACCCATAACGAGCAATGCCAGATAGAGGAGTAGCCTCTTTTGCATCAACATGATGAGTCAATGAAAATGGAGCCTGAGTTATTAGAACATGAGGAGGTCAAATTAGTTGAAGACATAATCAAAGAGAAGGATAAAGAGATTGCATAATTGAAAGAAGCCTTCTCCATTGCCCAATCCCAGATTACTTTCCTTGAATGGGAAAATCCCAATTGCAAATGAATTAACTCCTCCAAAGTAAATACAAATAAGACATGGAAGAAATTAGAGGTAAAGGAAAGAAGATTGTTTTTTTTACCAAGTTTAGGAGATAAAGGCTGAAGTACATGCAAAAAGACCAAGAACAAGAGGTCTAGAAAGGACATTCAAGAAAGAGAAACAACAAATTCATCAACCTGAAGTATTAACATTTGATGAACTCATTTCCATGGAGACCAATGAGAATAGAGAACTTTGGTTATTAAGAGTTAATGAACACCTAGAAAAGTTATTGAAGAAGGCTGAAAGGGATAACAAGCTACAAAGGCACATGACAAGTCATTATCGAACCAGGGATACCATTTCTCAAGTAAAGCTTAAACAATTAAAAAAGAGGCTTAAAGAGGCACAAATGAAGCTCAAGGATAAGAACAACTTGGATTTATTAGCTGAAGCTTCATTAGTTGTATATCCTATATCTTTCGGGTGTGAAAGAACCAATTTTGAAGGCTTTAGAGAAATTTTGGTATTTTTCATGAATTTTGGCAGAATTCTGGAAATTTCTCATTGCAGAAGGGTAACGAACACTTATGAATTTTTTATTTGGAGGCAGCCAAATTGTGATTTATTTACATGGATGGATGTATTTTGATTACTAAATCATATATTAGTAACCCTCCTGGAATGAAAAGCTGCAATTTGGGAGAAAAAAGCTTAAAAACCACCTATTTTTCATGTTTCTGCCTCCTTTTTGGACCCTTTGTTACGCTTTTGAGTGATCCTAGGAGAATGGATTTTGAAGGCTTTCCCATGGTCCATTTTGGAAAATTCAAGATTTTACAGAAACTAGACACACAGTGCTAGTTGACCAATTTTTCAAAAGTGAATTTGGATTTCTCAAAGTGCCTAAAAAGTGTCTCCAAATTTATGTTACGCTTCTGTAGTTTGTTTTTTAAATTCTTTAGTCAGAATTGTGAGAGATCAGCATTGGATTCCTTCAGTACAGTTGTCAAGCTTAGAAATGGTCACAAATTCGAGGCTATGATTTGTCATTACAGTCATTAGGTTGGTTTTTGCTTCCTTTTATGATGGAATGTGTAATTATTGTAAGGTACAAACACTCCTAGTTTGTAGCCAAAATTTCAGGGAATGGTTTCTAACCTTCCTAGAAACTAGGAAATGACTCATCTCTTGTATTTGTGACCCATTTGGGATGGGATTTCGACCTGGTGAGGTGTCATGATCTATATTTTCTATAATTAGACTCTCTTTTTTCATTGTAGAGGTTGGATAGTTGTTATTTTTGCAGTGGAGCTATTGTACAAGACTTTGTTAATGAAATCAAGGAAAATGTTGCAGACATAGTGTTGAGACTCCAGTTGTATTCCTTTGAGCATTTTTTTTTCTCTGTAAACTCATGATGTTGAATGTTATTTTACTCATATTACACATATATGCTTCTTTATGCTAATTATTATTAGTTTATTGACATAAAACATGATTTCCATGTTTTTTTTTCATAATATTTTCATGAAATTATATTGCTCTTATGATGAATGAATTCATTTTAATGGTAATTCTAATTCCCTCTCATTTTACTCTATACACAATGGAAAATTAATAATTCTTCTTAGATTACCTACCTGGCCTCACCCTTACCTCTACAACTAAAACCTTTGAAATCATATCAATACCATAGACCTAGTCTCCTAACTGTCATTCCTATCAAGCAAAACTCCAAACAAACAAAAACTTTAATATATTGAGCATCATAAATAGCCTAAAACATTATAGCCAGTCATCCCTTTGACTGCAAAGTGACATATAGAGAGCCCTCTCTGGTTTGGGTAGGGCTAGCTATCTGACCTAAAGTTTGATATGTGGTTACCTTTCTCTAATCCTACCATTAGCCTTAGGAAGTTGGGGAGAGTGATAACATTCTCGGTGCCATTTTTGGGGAGCGATTGCTAACAATTCCTTGGCAATATTTATTTAATCATTTTAAAGTTAGAATTGTAGGTGACAAGCTCTAGTTTTCAAAATAGGTTGAATTCTAAATCGTGAGCCAAAGTCTAAAATTCCTATCTTAAGCTAGCTCCTAAAAGACATACCAAGTAAAATCTAGACCCAAATCCTTTACCAATTGTGTATGATCCTGAGAGTCTTTTTAGAAAACATAAGATCAAGTCTCGGAAGGTTGGAAGAGTTATTCCTCCACTTTTAAAATCAAATTCTCTACCTACAATATTTGTTCCAGAAGATTTGATATATAGTCCAGAATCTCAAAAAACTTTTTTTAGAACCAAGTATGAAACTTTCCTTTCAGAAGCCACCTTTGATCCTTTTGATTTCGAGTCCTTTGCACCATTTTCTGAATCTTTTGAGTCCAAAATCGATAGTCAATTTTGGTCTAATTTTCCTAAACTCAAGGGTTTGGTAGGAAAATTTCAAGAAACTTTAGAGAAGGCCTATTTTCAATATCAGTAGTAGGCCTTTGCTTCATCTTTCATTTCACCTTCTTATACAGCTACATCACCAATCCCTCCTTTCATTCCATCATTACCTCTGCAATTTTTCACTCCATCAGCACCTCTACCACCTCCTCCATTATTCATGGTCAGATTTTCTCTGCTGATCCTACTTCTTCAGCTTACTCCACTACCTCAGAATTATGGTCAGAGGCTTCCTCTTCTCGATGGAACATCAGAGGTTACAGCCTACCAGCATGTTTCCAAAGTGATTTAATTCATATATCTTGAAGAAATCGACAATGGTGATGCCAAGATGTGCATCATTGCACAGAGTTTCTCTGGAGAGGTAAATAAATAGTTTCATGAACATACAACTGGTTCAATTGGTACCTCACAATAGCTGATTGATTTTTTTATGGTGAAATTGGAAGAAAATAAAAATCCATTTCAGATCCTAGCTGAGTATAATGCCTTAAAAAGGAATCCCAATGAATCTATCCAAGACTTTACAACTAGATTCAAAAAAATATATGATTCAATTCCAGAGAATATTAAGCCTCCTCAAGGCCTTGCTTTACTTCATTATCCTTATGGTTTTGTTCCCAACATGGCCTATCATTTGAGGGAAAGAAACCCATAAACTCTTTAATAAATGCAGAGAAACACAGTGAGCGTGGAAGCCAATTTGATTATCAAGAAATCTAAAATTAAGGTAGAAAAAAGGGTCACTATCAAAGAATAAACGTCCACTTATTCAGAAGGAAAATTAGATAGCTTAATCAAGACCATGGAGAAGATTATGGATAAGATGTCCATTGTTGATTGACAAGCTCTTCCCTCCATTAGAAATCCCAATTTCAGGGGTCAAAATCAGCAACCCCAATACAAGATCAAGAAAAGGGAAAAGAGGGGTCAGGATCCACAAAGTCAGTAGCAAATTCACACCCCATTTCAGCAGAATTATACTGAAGGCCCTGATGAAGATGATGAGGAATAAATTTCTAGCAAGAGTGATTTATTTGAGGAAAATCAACAACCCATTTTCCTCACTGATGAAGATCAATTTTCTGCAGAAATTTGTGCACCGTATGATAAAAAGTTTGTCTTGTCTAATGATGACATATTATTAGTGCGCACGAAATATTATCAGAGGGGATATCAGAATAATCTTTCTCAAGTGCAAAGACAGTATGGCGGAATGTTCCTATAACCACTTTTCAGAAAAAACAAAGCTCCTAATTAGATGCTTACCCCAAAGAAGCTTTTGCTCTGAATCAAAGTAAAGACAAGGGACCTGTTGATCCTAATCATGTTAAAGGAAATGAAGCTTCTTCTAGCAGTCAAAGGAAATAAAAATAAGTCCAAGAAGGAGGATAGAAGAAATATGCATCATTGAAAGGGGTAGAAAAACATTCCGCTCTTTTTTCTCTTGAAAATGAAATTTCCAAGTTGAAAGTCTCCATTCCTCTAACTAAAATAGTTAAGAATGATCAGTATAAAGTTCAAGTTGCTAAGTTTCTTCAATTTTATCAAATTTCAGATATGGTTAATGTAAGTGATGATCATCCTAAGCTTCTTTTTGGTCCTATTTTTTATGACGATTTAGAATATAGTGAAGTCCCTCCATTTTACCTAAGCCTAAAAATCCATGACTTTATCCTTCATAATGCCATGCTTGATTCTGTAGCCTCTCACAACCTCATGCCCAAGGCCATTATGGACATATTAGGACTGAACTTCACAAGACCATAACATGATCCTTATTCATTTGATTCAGTGAGGGTGAAATGTATTGGCCTCATCAAGGACCTAGTGGTGTCATTAGAGCAAATACCAACCAAGAATGTTCTTATGGACGTTGTTGTGGCTGATATCCCACCCAGATATGGAATGTTACTTTCTCAGTCATGGAGAGCGAAGCTTAGAGGTACCTTACAACTTGATTTTTCTTATGCTACCATTCCCATCTTTGGACAGCTCAGGAAAATATATCGAGAAAGTAAGATGAATTACATGATCAAAAGTCGAGAAAAGCCAAATAACCATCCTATACATGTTTTTCATACATATTTAGAGTCTTTTATATTTTTCAATGACAAATTTTCAACATCTTTCGAAGATTTGATTGAAGAAATTGTGGACAATTCTGAAATTTCAAATTATGTTTTAGAATTGGAAAATGCAGAAATTTGTAAAAAAGTGCCAAATGGTTTGGAGTTGAGTGCATCACGTCAAAAAAGTAATGAAACAATGAAAGAATAAGAATTTTTGGTACACCAAAGGTCTCTCAAACATCAATGAAATTTTAGTCATCCGATTTTCACTTTCTGGATGAGGAAAATAGTTTGTGGACTATGGATTTCGACAGAGCTTTGGGCAAAGAAAGGGCTAGAATTGGAGTGTGGATTCATAGCCCTGTAAATCACTCATTAAACATCCCTCCCAATGTTTGAATTTCTTCCTACAAGCCGGCCTTTGAATGTTCAAACAATGAAGCTGAGTATGAGGCTTTGATAACCGGTCTGAAAATTCTCAAGAAGCTGGGTGCAAAAAATATTTCTTTATATGGCGACTCCAAGTTAGTGATAAAGAAAGTCAAAGGGGAATACCAGGCCACGCATCCAAGGATGCGAGCTTATTGAAACGCAGTACTAGAAATTCTCAAGACATTTTCTGAGTGCACATTATCTTTTATTTTAGAGAAATAAATGTTATTACTGATTCTATAGCCACTTTGGCCAACATGTTCAAAATTCCATTGTATCCTAATAAGAAGTATGAGATAAATGTAAAACACAGCCCTGTTATCCCAGATAATGTTCCATATTGGCAATTATTTCAAGATGATAAATATATCATCAACTTCTTGCATACAGAAGAAGAGTTTGTACATTCTCGAATGGACAATTAGTGCTATGAAGATGATCAAGAAATCCATTCAACAGAGACGCAAGTGCTTCAGCTAAAGGATAACTCCATTCCAAGGGGTTTAGTACCTTTGGAATAAATTTTTGATCAAGATGATGTTGCATACAAACTGACCATGTTACCGACGAAAATGGGAGTAGAAGATCTAAATCTTAGCGCTCCTGAAAAGCCAAAAATGGTAAAAATTTCAAAATCCTTGAATGCATAAATGAAAGGTAAATATGCAGTGCTTATGTCTCAATTTGTTGATGTATTTTCTTGGGAATATTTTGATCTGAAAGTCTATGAAAAGAGCATAATTCAACATACCATCCCCTTGAACCTCAATCAGAAACCTTTTTGTTAGAATCTTAGAAGAATGAATCCCAAGTTGCAACCATCTATCCATAAGGAGGTAAATATATTATTCACTACTGGTATCATTGTGCATCTTCGCTTTTCAAATTGGATGTCTAATATAGTACTAGTAAGAAAGATGTGATATTCCTACTTAGCCCAAGTTAAGAGGAATATACAATTTTGTTTCATTTTCTGTTGCTTGAATAAATGAATCAAGGAGGACATGTAAAACTCCTGAAAACAATGAATAAATCCATGTCTATATGAACAGAGACAAATTTGGGCCATGTAAAATAAACACTTACAGGTGTGAACGGGTTTGAACTATGAGACTGGGTCAACCTTGACCAAATCCACAACACAGACTAGATGCAAGGTACCTCATGGATGCACAACACAGTTCTAGATGGAGGCTCCAAATGTGAAAGGAGCTAACTCATTGAAGTGGTTTAGGGTTTGACAAGGCATTTATCTTATAAAAGGAAGAGGAGAGCAGCATGAGAGGGTTGTTGATGATAATAATTTTTTGAAGAGATTGTCTGTTTAGAAATTTCTTATTCTCTTGTTGCTTAGTTGAGAATAGTGTTGTTTATCACTGGGTGTTCCTGAGCGGGAATCCCACCTCCTTCCTAGAGCCACTCTTGGAGGAGCCTTGTTTGACTTGTCCACTATCTGGCATTTGGTAAGGCTTCATCTTACACCTATAGCGAGGGTCCTGTTTAGGATTGGGTTGTCCTTGTGAGTTGCAGCAAGTGGAGGATAGATCTATTCAAATCTATGCAAATCTAGCACCCCTTTTCACTGGGAAAGTCATCTATCCCTTTGACATCAGTGTTCTAGACCTTGGGAGCTTTAGATATAGATCTTGGCATCAGGCCAAAGTATACTTAGAGTCTACAGCGCAGTCCCTTTTGTAGTACTGTGTTATTTTGAAGAGAAAAATTGCAGGGAGTCCTAGCATCATCTTGGAGGAGAGATCTCTAATGATTGGATCCTTCCTTTCACTGTGGTGATCCATGGATTGGCCATCCAATCCATGTTTGTTTCAGATATTATATGCTGTACATCATATAATTCATAATTTTCTGAATATTACTGTAGAACTGTAACTTAGATCTTAGATCTACTCTTGTACTTTCATGTTTTGCTGAGATCCCTAAGGGGAATGTATAAATGAGCCTTTCTTGTATACAAATCTGAATTAGATCCATATTTTTGTGTACATATCTACTCTAGATCTGAGTTATAATATATTGCTGCTTTAGCCCATAAAAATAACGTTGTCAAGTTTATGCAGACTTTTCTGGTGCTTGCAGCACCTCATTTCTGAGGGTTTCTTCTTTTAAATCCTTCTCTTTTTTGTTATACATTGTATAAGATATTGTGTAAAGTTATTTTGCTGATGTATAGCTGAAACATGAGCCTCTATACTAATCTCCTACAAGTATTGGGCTAAACTGCGTTATTTTCCAGCAGTGTTGTGTTTTGTATTGTTGCAGTCCCCTCTTTGGGCATTTTCTAGCTGCACTAGGTGTGGGGAGACCTGTTTAACCCACCTAGGAGGATTTTTTTTGAATCCCTCTTGGATTCAAGTCTTAGATGGTTATATCGAAGGGATCCAAGTGCTAGTTTCCAATCCTATAACATCCATTCCTAAAAAATTCATTTTGCAGGCATGCCTTGCTAGGAGTCTCGATTTTGGGATATTACAGTGGTATCAAAGCATGATCGTTGGCTCAGCCTGTGAGTCTCAAAGATAGAGATCAAGAAAATGAAAAGAATGAGCCTGCTCTCATCATTTTTCAGAACCAGAAACGGCCTCTCCAAGGAGTTTAAGAAGATAGAAGAAGGAGAAGAGGAAGGAACATGCACTTCCTACTCTCACAAAGAAGAGGACAAGAAGCATGGAGGACACTTGGATCATCAAATCCTGAGTGAGTACCTTGTTGAGTACAAGTCTCAACCTAGATCCTTCAAGTAGATTCTAGCCTTCCCACAGTTCATTCAACTGAAGGAAGGGAGGAGACCCTGCAACAAGGGAGAAATCAAGGGCAATAGATTTCTATTGTCCACTTTTGATGGGACATCTGCAGCCAAAGATTGGGCAAAAATACTCAGTGCATTCTTCCTACTACATCCAGTGGTAGAGAAAGAAGTAGTGGAGATTGCAGTGCAGGCCATGAAGGATGAAGCAAGAAATTGGTGGTTCAGCCATGTGAGACATGAAAAAGTATCTTCTTTTGTAGATTTCACTCAAAGGGTGATCAAGATATTTGATAAAGAGAAATCTGAGGAAGAGAAGTCTTCACTATCTCTTGAGGAGGTTTGTACCAGCACTATGACAGCCTTGGAGGAGCAGCGTTCAACACCAGCAGTTGAGAGAGCCAACATGATGGAAGAAGGAACTCTTGCACCATACAAGATGTTCCCAAAGCTCATCAAGAGTAGCAGAGTTGCACTACGTTGTCCAAGAGCAGCAGTGAAGAAAGGAGGACCCATTCCTCATGGGAGCAATTAGATGTCAGCTTAGAAGCCATGAAGACAAGGGGTAGACATCTTGAGATGAGAAAATTTTTCTTCTCTCTAGATGAAACTTTCTCAATGAGCATGCCACAACGCAAAGAGAGACTTATACTTGCAAAAGATCCAAGACCCCACTGGTTTTGGAAGACCATGCATGAGGAGGAGGTCTCATCAAGAGATCCCATGGAAGGTACACTTCAAAATTCCATGAAGTGAAAATTTATTCAAATATTTGAGGAGGTTGGTGTCCTACAATGGGATGATACCAAATGTTTTCATAATGAGATCCATGATCCATCGATGGATGAGTGGATGTGGATGGTGAGCAAGAAGCTGGAAAGCTACTTTCAGATCTATGATACCGAGCAGCAGGAGGCTTGGTTGCGTTGGTTACTTTTGAAAGTGTTTGGCCATCATCCTCTTTCTAAGGGTATGTGGAGGAAAGATGTGTGGAAGGATACTTGCATCATTGAGCAGCAAAGAATATGGACACATTGTGTTGATATGACATTCTTCATATCAATCACCATGTTTTCATCACAGGATTTATATGATGGAGGTATGGGGAGGCAACAAAATTTTATGTTGCTTTGGATGTTCTTGGGAGATAAAAAGTAGAGTTGCTCTCACACTTTGCATGGTGTTGCAGGAGGAGGGGATGGCATTATCTCCTTAGCCTTGGATGATCTGGAAGTACTTCCACTCTAGGAGGAACTTCTTGTTTGTAGCAACATTATGGAAGATGTCTTTGACAATGAAAACATCAAAGAAAGGAGCTATGTATTGGCAAGAGCCTATTTTCTTAGGCCAACAACGCTGTCACTCTGGAGCATGAACTTATGGAAGGCATGTCCCCAGGATCATTCCAATCTTGGTGCACTTTATGGACAAGGAGGAGGTGAGAAATATGGAGTAATGGATGGAGACATCTATTGCTGTGATGTGTTCTTCTTGGCTTGGATTTCCAAGTACATGAGGAAGGATCTTCATGTAGCACATGATTCATTTCTCTTCATGAGAGTATACCATATCATTATGGAGAATTTGTTCATGGACCCTATCATGATCTTAATTTTAGCACATGGTAAGGATCTTGTTGTTTCATTTAGTGATCTGCATACTCTTACCATTTCTATGCAGTGCATTGCTCCACAAGAGGACAAGCTTTTCATTGAGCTCCATGATCAACAATGGGCTAGAATGTATGATTGAGACAGTCATCTCTTATATGGCCAGGGGCAAGTGTTCTATTACTTCATGTATGTCCATTTGGTGTATAAAACCATCTACTATTCATTATTATATGAAATAACATATATAGACCACCATGTATTCAACAACCACTTGCTTTGTAATTTTCTGAAGCTACAATTGGAAAAACTGCGTTGTAACTTCCTGGGAGACTGTTGGTACCTTTCTGCACCATATGAAGCCTTCAGTATTTCCTTTTTATTTATGCTAATCATGGTTCCAATTTCTGATGTTGATATTTCTTTTGTGAGGAGCATGATTAGAGAGGAAATACATTGGCTAGATGTGTTTTTTGGGGAAAAGGATTCCCACATTTTCTGCATTGCATGTTCTAATGGGAACATGAGAGGAGATATGGCCACCACAGCCAAACACTTGTTTCTTTATGAGGTGGGCCATGAGTTTGATGAGATTCCATATGGTGATGATTTCCCATCCATCACATATGGAATGGTTTGGGCCAGCTTGATTCACAATGTTGGGGAGGAGATCTTTAGAGATCTAGTCTTCATCTTGCCTCTTGAAGGCAACATCATTGCAGCCCAGGACCAGCAAACACTCCACACTTATCTTAAGTGGTGAGGAGGAGAGCGTGGGGTAGGCACCTATGTCTACCATGTTCAGTTTTTCAGCCCACCTACATTGCATGAACTCAAGGTGGAGGAGAATTTTCTGGAGTTACTATGTTGGGAGGTGACTCATTTTGTATGGATGATTGCTTGGGGAAAGATTTTTTCCCAATCCATTTCAGTTCTATCCTGGAAGTTGCTTGAGGACAAGCAACATTTGGGAGGGGAGGAATGTAATATTCCTACATAGCCCAAGCTAAGAGGAATATAAAATTTTGTTTCATTTTATGTTGGTTGAATAAATGAATCAAGGAGGACATGTAAAACTCCTGAAAACAATGAATAAATCCATGCCTATGTGAACAGAGACAAATATGGGCCATGTAAAATAAATAGTTGCAGGTGTGAATGGGTTTGAACTATGAGACTAGGTCAACCTTGACCAAATCCACAGTGAAATCTAGATGCAATGTACCTCATGGATGCACAACGCAATTCTAGATGGAGGCTCCAAATGTGAAAGGAGCTAACTCATTGAAGTGGTTTAGGGTTTGACAAGGATTTTATCTTATAAAAGGAAGAGGAGAGAAACATGAGAGGGTTGTTGATGATAATCATTTTCTGAAGAGATTGTCTGTTTAGAAATTTCTTATTCTCTTGTTGTTTAGTTGAGAATAGTGTTGTTTAGCACTGGGTGTTCCTGAGCGAGAATCCCACCTCCTTCCTAGAGCAGCTCTTGGAGGAGCCTTGTTTGTCTTGTCCACTATCTAGAATTTGGCCAAGCTTCATCTTACACATATAGCGCTGGTCCTGTTTAGGATTGGGTTTTCCTTGTGAGCTACAACAAGCGGAGGATAGATCTATTCAGATCTATGTAGCTCTATCACACCTTTCCACTGGGAAAGTCATCTATCCCTTTGACAAGAGTGTTCTATACCTTGGGAGCTTTAGATCCAGATATTGGCATCAGGCCAAAGCATACTCAGAGTCTACAGTGCAGTCCCTTTTGTAGTACTACGTTATTTTCAAGAGCATAATTGCAGGGAGTTCTGGCATCATCTTGGAGGAGAGATCTCTGGTGATTGGATCCTTCCTTTCACTGTGGTGATTCATGGATTAGCCATCCAATCCATGTTGGTTTCAGATATGATCTACTGTACATCATATACTTCAGAATTTTCTGAATATTACTGCAGATCTGTAACTTAGCTTTCAGATCTACTCTTGTACTTTCATGTTTTGTTGAGATCCCCAAGGGGAATGTATAAAGGAGCCTTTCTTGTATATAGATCTGAATTAGATCCATATTTTTGTGTACAAATATTCTATAGATCTGATTTATAATATACTGCTGCTTTAGCCCATAAAATTAACGCGTTCAAGTTTATGCATACTTTTCTTGTGGTTGCAACAGCTCATTTATGAGGGTTTCTTCTTGTAAATCATTATCCTTTATGGTATACATTGTATAAGCTACTGTGTAAAGTTATTTTTCTGATGTATAGATGAAACATAACCCTCCATACTGATCTCCTACAAGTATTGGGCTAAATTGTGTTATTTTCCAGCAGTGTTTTTTTTTGTATTGTTGCAATCCCCTCTTTGGGCATTTTCTAGTTGCACTAGGTGTGGGGAGACCTGTTTAACCCACCTAGGAGGATTTTTTTTTTTTAATCCATCTTAAATTTAGGTCTTAGATGGTCAAATATAAGGGATCAGAGTTCTTGTTTCCAATCCTGTACCATCCATTCCTGAAAAATGCGTTTTTCAGGCATGCCTTGCTAGCAGTCCCGATTTTGGGATATTACAGTGGTATCAAAGCATGATCGTTGGCTCAGCCTATGAGTCTCAAAGACAGAGATCAAGATGATGAAAAGAATGATCCTTATCTCATCAATTTTCAGATCCATAAAGGACCTCTCCAAGGAGGTTAAGAAGATAGAAGAAGGAGAAGAGAAAGGACCATGCACTTCCTACTCTCACAAAGAAGAAGACAAGAAGCATGGAGGACACTTGGATCATCAGATCCTGAGTGAGTAGCTTGTTAAGTACAAGTCTCAACCTAGAGCCTTCAAGGAGACTATAGCCTTCCCACAGTTCATTGAACTGAAGGAAGGGAGGAGACCCTGCAGCAAGGGAGAAATCAAGGGAAATAGATTTCTATTGTCCACTTTTGATGGGACATCTGCAGCCAAAGCATGGGCAAAAAGACTCAGTGAATTATTCCTACTACATCCAGTGGTAGAGAAATAAGCATTGGAGATTGTAGCGCTGCACTTGAAGGGTGAAGCAAGCAATTGGTGGTTCAACCATGTGAGACATGAAAAAGTATCTTCTTTTGTAGATTTCACTCAAAGGGTGATCAAGAGATTTGATAAAGAGACATCCAAGGAAGAGAATTCCTCACTATCTCTTGAGGAGGTTTGTGCCAGCACTATGACAGCCTTGGAGGAGCAGCCTTCAACACCAGTAGTTGAGAGATCCAACATGATAGAAGAAGGAACTCTTGCAGCCATACAAGATGTTCCCAAATCCCATAAAGCGTAGCAGAGTTGCACTGCGCTGTCCAAGATCAGTAGTGAAGAAAGGAGGACCCATTCCTCATGGGAGCAATCAGATGTCAGCTTCATTCAAGAAGCCATGAAGACAAGGGGTAGACATCTTGAGATGAGAAACATTTTCTCCTCTCTAGATGACACTTTCTCAATGAGCATGCCACAACTCAGAGAGAAAATTATACTTGCAGAAGATCCAAGACCCCACTTGTTTTGGAAGACCATGCATGAGGAGGAGGTCTCATCAAGAGATCCCATGGAAGGTGCACTTCAACATTCCATGAAGTTCAAAGTTCTTCGAATATTTAAGGAGGTTGGTGTCCTACAATGGGAGGATACCAAATGTTTGCATAATGAGATCCATGATCCATCGGTGGATGAGTGGATGTGGATGGTGAGCAAGAACCTGGAAAGCTACTTGCAAATCTATGATACCAAGCAACAAGTGGCTTGGCTGCGCTGGTTACTTTTGAAAGTGTTTGGCCATCATCCTCTTTCTAAGGGTATGTGGAGGAAATATGTGTGGAAGGATACTTGCATCATTGAGAAGCAAGGAATATGGAGACATTGTGTTGATATGACATTCTTCATATCAATCACCATGTTTTCATCACATGATTTATATGATGGAGGTATGGGGAGGAAGCAAATTTTTTTGTTGCTTTGGATGTTCTTGGGAGAGCAAAAGTAGAGTTGCTCTCACAATTTGCATGGTGTTGCAAGAGGAGGGGATGGAATTATCTCCTTATACTTGGATGATCTGGAAGTACTTCCAATATGGGAGGAACTTCTTGTTTGTAGCAACATTATGGAAGATGTCTTTGACAATGAAAATGTCAAAGAAAGGAGCTATGTATAGGTAGGAGCCTATTTGCTTAGGCCAACAATGCTGTCACTCTAGAGCATCAAATTATGGATGGAGTGTCCCCAGGATCATTCCACTCTTGGTGCACTTGATGGACAAGGAGGAGGTAAGAAAGATGGAGTAATAGATGGAGACATCTATTGCTGTGATGTGTTCTTCTTGGCTTGGATTTCCAAGTACATGAGGAAGGATCTTCATGCAGCACATGATTCATTTCTCTTCATGAGAGTATGTAATATCATTATGGAGAATTTGTTCATGGACCCTATCATGATCTTACTTTTAGCACATGGTAAGGATCTTGTTGTTGCATTTAGTGATCTGCACACTCTTACCATTTCTATGCAGTGCATTTCTCCACAAGAGGGCAAGCTTTTCATTGAGCTCCATGATCAACAATGGGCCAGAATGTATGATGGAGACATCCATCTCTTATATGGCCAGGGGAAAGTGTTGTGTTACTTCATGTATGTTCATTTGTTGTATACAACCATATACTATTCATTAGTAAATGAAATAACATACATAGACCACCATGTATCCAGCAACCACTTGCTTTGTAATTTTCTGAAGCTACAGTTGGAAAAACTGCGTTGTAACTTCATGGGAGACTGTTGGTACCTTCCTGCACCATATGAAGCCTTCAGTATTTCCTTTTTCTTGATGCTAATCATGGTTCCAATTTTTGATGTTGATCTTGCTTTTGTGAGGAGCATGATTGGAGAGGAAACACATTGGCTAGATGTGTTCTTTGGGGAAAAGTATTCCCACATTTTCTGCATTGCATGTTCTAATGGGAACATGAGAGGAGATATGGCCACCAAAGCCAAACACTTGTTTCTTTATGAGGTGGGCCATGAGTTTTATGAGATGCAATATGGTGATGATTTACCATCCATCACATATGGAATGGTTTGGGTCAACTTGATTCACAATGTTGGGGAGGATATCTTTAGAGATCTAGTCTTCATCTTGCCTCTTAAAGGCAACATCATTGCAGCCCAGGATCAGCAAACACTCCACACTTATCTTAAGTGGAGAGGAGGAGAGCATGGGGTAGGCACCTATGTCTACCATGTTCAGTTTTTTAGCCCACCTACATTGCATGAACTCAAGGTGGAGGAGAATTTTCTGGAGTTACCATGTTGGGAGGTGACTCATTTTGTATGGATGATTGCTTGGGGAAAGATGTTTTCCCAGTCCATTTCAGTTCTATCCTGGAAGTTTCTTGCGGACAAGAAACATTTGGGAGGGGAGGACTGTAATATTCCTACTTAGCCCAAGCTAAGAGGAATATACAATTTTGTTTCATATTCTTTTGCTTGAATAAATGAATCCAGGAGGACATGTAAAACTCCTGAAAACAATGAATAAATCCATGCCTATGTGAACATAGACAAATCTGGGCCATGTAAAATAAACACTTGCAGGTGTGAATGGGTTTGAACTATGAGACTGGGTCAACCTTGACCAAATCCACAGCACAATCTAGATGCAATGTGCCTCATGGATGCACAACGCAGTTCTAGATGGAGGCTCCAAATGTGAAAGGAGCTAACTCATTGAAGTGGTTTAGGGTTTGAAAAGGCTTTTATCTTATAAAAGGAAGAGGAGAGCAACATGGGAGGGTTGTTGATGATAATAATTTTCTGAAGATATTTTCTGTTTAGACATTTATTATTCTCTTGCTATTTAGCTGAGAATAATGTTGTTTAGCACTGGGTGTTCCTGAGCGGGAATCCCACCTCCTTCCTAGAGCAGCTCTTGGAGGAGCCTTGTTTTTCTTGTCCACTATCTGGCATTTGGGAAAGCTTCATCTTACACCTACAGCGCTAGTCCTGTCTATGATTGGGTTGTCCTTGTGAGTTGCATCAATTGGAGGATAAATCTATTTAGATCTATGTAGCTCTAGCACCCCTTTTCACTGGAAAAGTCATCTATCCATTTGAAAAGAGTGTTCTAGACCTTGGGAGCTTTAGATCCAGATCTTGGCATCAGGCCAAAGCATACTCAGAGTCTACAGCGTAGTCCCTTTTGCAGTACTGCGTTATTTTGAAGAGCAGAATTGCAGGGAGTCCTGGCATCATCTTGGAGGAGAGAGCTCTGGTGTTTGGATCCTTCCTTTCACTGTGGTGATCCATGGATTGGCCATCCAATCCATGTTTTTTTCAGATATGATCTTTTGTACCTCATATACTTTAGAATTTTCTTAATATTACTGCATATCTGTAACTTAGATCTCAGATCTACTCTTGTACTTTCATGTTTTGCTAAGATCCCCAAGGAATATATAAAGGAGAATTTCTCATATACAGATCTAAATTAGATCCATATTTTTGTATAAATATCTGCCCTAGATCTGAGTTATAGTATACTGCTGCTTCAGCCCATAAAAATAACGTTTTCAAGTTTATGCAGACTTTTCTTGTGGTTGTAGCACCTCATTTCTGAGGGTTTATTCTTGTAAATCCTTCTCCTTTTTGTTATACATTGTATAAGCTACTGTGTAAATTTATTTTGATAATGTATAGCTGAAACATGTGGCTCCATACTATTATCCTACAATTATTGGGCTAAAATGCGTTATTTTCCAGCAATGTTGTTTTTTGTATTGCTGCAGTCCCCTGTTTGGGTATTTTCTAGCTGCACTAGGTGTGGGGAGACCTGTTTAACCCACATATGAGGATTTTTTTTTGAATACCTCTTGGATTCATGTCTTAGATGGTCATATATAAGGGATCCAAGTGCTGGTTTCCAATCCTGTACCATCCATTCCTGAAAAATTCATTTTTCAAGCATGCATTGCAAGCAGTCCCGATTTTGGGATATTACAGTGGTATCAAAGCATGATCGTTGGCTTAGCCTATGAGTCTCAAAGAAAAAGATCAAGATGATGAAAAGAATGAGCCTTCTCTCATCAATTTTCAGATCTAGAAAGGACCTCTCCAAGGAGGTTAAGAAGATAGAAGAAGGAGAAGAGGAAGGACCATGCACTTCCTACTCTCACAAAGAAGAAGACAAGAAGCACGGAGGACACTTGGATCATCAGATCCTGAGTGAGTACCTTTTTGAGTACAAGTCTCAACCTAGAGCCTTCAAGGAGACTCTAGTCTTCCCACAATTCATTGAACTGAAGGAAGGGAGGAGACCCTGCAGCAAGGGAGAAATCAAGGGAAATAGATTTCTATTGTCCACTTTTGATGGGACATCTATAGCCAAATCTTGGGCAAAAATACTCAGTGCATTCTTCCTACTACATCAAGTGGTAGAGAAAGAAGCAGTGGATATTGCAGCGCTGCACCTGAAGGGTAAAAAAAGCAAGTGGTGGTTCATCCATGTGAGACATGCAAAAGTATCTTCTTTTGTAGATTTAACTCAAAGGGTGATCAAGAGATTTGATAAAGAGAAATCTGAGGAAGAGAAGTCCTCACTATCCCTTGAGGAGGTTTGTACCAGCACTATGATAGCCTTGGAGGAGCAGTCTTCAACACCAACAGTTGAGAGATCCAACATGATAGAAGAAGGAACTCTTGCAGCCATACAAGATGTTCCCAAAGCTCATCAAGAGCAGCAGAGTTGCACTATGCTTTCCAAGAGCAGCAGTGAAGAAAGGAGGACCCATTCCTCACGAGAGCAATCAGATGTCAGCTTCATTCAAGAAGCCATGAAGACAAGGGGTAGACATCTTGAGATGAGAAACATTTTCTCCTCTCTAGATGACACTTTCTCAATGAGCATGCCACAACTCAAAGAGAAACTTCTACTTGCAGAAGATCCAAGACCCCACTGGTTTTGGAAGACCATGCATGAGGAGGAGGTCTCATCAAGAGATCCCATGGAAGGTGCACTTCAACATTCCATGAAGTGAAAATTTCTTCATAGATTTGAGGAGGTTTGTGTCTTGCAATGGGACGATACAAAATGTTTGCATAATGAGATCCATGATCCACCGGTGGATGAGTGGATGTGGATGGTGAGCAAGAACCTGGAAAGCTACTTGCAGATCTATGATACCGAGCAGCAAGAGGCTTGGCTGCGCTGGTTACTTTTGAAAGTGTTTGGCCATCATCCTCTTTCTAAGGGTATGTGGAGGAAAGATGTGTGGAAGGATACTTGCATCATTGAGCAGCAAGGAATATGGACACATTTTGTTGATATGAAATTCTTCATATCAATCACCATGTTTTCATCACATGATTTATATGATGGAGGTATGGGGAGGCAGCAAAATTTTTTGTTGCTTTGGATGTTCTTGGGAGAGCAAAAGAAAAGTTTCTCTCACACTTTGCATGGTGTTGCAGGAGGAGGGGATGGAATTATCTCCTTATCCTTGGATGATCTGGAGGTAATTTCACTCCGGGAGGAACTTCTTGTTTGTAGCAACATTATGGAAGATTTCTTTGACAATGAAAATGTCAAAGAAAGGAGCTATGTATAGGCGGGAGCCTATTTTCTTAGGCCAACAGCGCTGTCACTCTCGAGCATGAACTTATGGATGGAGTGTCCCCAGGATCATTCCACTCTTGGTGCACTCGATGGACAAGGAGGAGGTGAGAAATATGGAATAATGGATGGAGACATACATTGCTGTGGTGTGTTATTATTGGCTTGGATTTCCAAGTACATGAGGAAGGATCTTCATGTAGCACATGATTCATTTCTCTTCATGAGAGTATGTCATATCATTATGGAGAATTTTTTCATGGACCCTATCATGATATTACTTTTAGCACATGGTAAGGATATTGTTGTTGCATTTAGTGATCTGCATACTCTTTCCATTTCTATGCAGTGCATTGCTCCACAAGAGGGCAAGCTTTTCATTGAGCTACATGATCAACAATGGGCCAGAATGTATGATGGAGACAACCATATCTTTTATGGCCAGGGGCAAGTGTTTTATTACTTCATGTATGTTCTACTATTCATTAGTAAATGAA
>JAXQQM020061205.1:0-49310 GCA_034641835.2 Pinus albicaulis | reverse complement strand
CACAGCAGAAGCCATTGCTAAACTCTTCTTTGAACGAGTGTGGGTGCACTTTGGGATCCCACATTCTATCATATCAGATCGAGATAGCAGGTTCCTCAGCACATTTTGGTCCAGCCTCTGGTCAATGTTGGACACAAAGCTCACCAAGTCCACAGCTTTCCATCCCCAAACAGATGGCCAGACAGAGGTCGTCAACAAAATGATTGTACACATTCTGCGCATGTACAATTCAAAGCATCCACGCACATGGGACGAGAGCCTCCCTTATGTACAACATAGTTATAATCGGGCTCTCCACAATTCAATCGGCCATAGCCCCTTTCAGGTGGGCTTGGGATTCCAGCCACTATGCCCCATTGACGTAGCCATGCCATTTGCAGCTGCTCAGGCCAATTCAGCTCATGTCCAGTCTGAAGTTGACAAAGCCAGTAGCTTCATCGAGCGCATTCAACACATCCGCCAACAGTTTCATGATATATTGGACAGAGCCAATGCCAAGTACAAGCAACGCCATGATCAACACCGGGTGCCACACAACTTCCAGGTGGGTGACAAAGTATGGCTACATTTGCAGAAGGAGCGCCTCACTGGACCCCACCGCAAGCTTCGCCCGCTCCGATACGTGCCGTACACCATCACCAAGGCTGTAGGGAACAATGCATTCGAGCTCAGTATTCCACCATTCCTTGGTCTGCACCCAGTCTTCAATGTGGATCGCCTTCGTCCTTACTTCCCACCTCTACTAGACACCTCGGACATTGCAGAACAACTCACACCAACAGAGTTAAATCCAGACTGCATGGAACAGGCCACCACAGATTGTATCATGGACATGCAGATCAAGAACACTCGCCAACAGAAGATCCAATTATATCGGGTTGTCAAAACTGTGCCGTCAATCTAAACGGACTCAAAAGTTCGGCCGAACTATTTAATAAAGTTTGGCCGAACTATTATATAGTTCGGCCGAACTATTGCCGAAAAAAATTTTCTGCCCCCGATTCTCACAAAAGTGTAACCCAGCTTCACGTTTCCGCCCAAAGAAATATATATAAAAAAATATAGAGACATAGTAATAAGTGAAAGAAAGAAGTATGTAATCTATATAAATAAATAAGATAGATAATATTACAGTGTGTTAACAAAGGGAAAACCAAATTAAAGAAACAATAATAAGATTAAAAAAGAGGAAGAGAATCAAAGATAAAAATGGAACAATAAATGATAAGAAGATAACTAGTAGTTTTGTCAAATTTGAGGATCTTTTCCAAAGGAAATGCCATGGAGATCAATTTCACAATTGCCATAAAACCTAGTCTAAAGCTAATAAGACAGCTAATAAGACACCCTCCATGGAGATCAATTTCACAATTGCCATAAAACCTAGTCTAAAGCTAATAAGACACCCTACACACCCTACACGATGACGGCTCCAAAAATTTGGGTGTTTAAAAGATTTATTAGATTTAAGATTTTTGAGGTATGCTAGTGATCTTCATACTTCTATGGTTCCTCAAGATTTTGCATGGGATAAATGAAGGGAGTAGTTAAATTCCAGAAATAAATCTAAGATATGGATGCCACCAAATGAGGATTAAGGAAGGTGACATCCTTAAAAAAAAGAAGAAGAAGACTTTTTGACTCGATTTGGGCACTTTGAGTTCGTAGTGGTGCCATTTGACCAATGCACCAACAATGTTCATTGTGTTTTCCAAAAGTATTTGGACCAATTTGTGTAAGTCTTTATGGACGATATTCTCATGTACTCCAAGAATGAAAAGGAGCATGAAGAGCACCTTATAAGGGTTGTGTTGAAATGCTTAAAGGAAAATCACTTATATGGAAAGTTGTTTAAACATTCTTTCTTTCAAAATTAAATTCCTTGGGCACATCTTTTTAGGAGGAGGAATTTCAATTGACTAAAAAAAGAGAGGGTAAAGGCCATAATGGATTGGTTGGTACTGAAAAACGGTTAAGAGGTGTGTAGCTTCATGGGGATAACATGTTATTATCGAATATCCATGGAAGGGTTTTCAAAGATTGAAGAACCCAACACCATATTACATTGAAAGGGGGCTAGGTATGAATGGAAAAATGAGTGTGACCCTACATTCACTAAACTAAATATATTACTAACCAGTGCATTGACCCCTCGAGTGTTTGACATGGAGAAGAAATTCACTATTTATATAGATGCTTCAGAGAAGTGTTGATGCAAGAAGGTAGACTAATAACTCATGCATCTAGGAAGTGGAAGAAACATGAAGAGTTGTATGCTACCTATGAATTAGAATTAGTAACAATGATGCTAGGCTTTGAAATTGTGGAGACACTACCTCATTGAGAAAAGATTTGAGTTATGAACTAATTATGAGAGCTCGAAGAAACTATTTACTTAGAGGGATATGAATGTTAGGCAAAGGTGGTTGAGTGAATTCATGAGTGAGTATGATTTTGGGATTTTGTACATCAAGGAAAAGGAGGCTATGGTGGCTTATGCAATAAGAAAGAGGCCATATCCCTTTTGAACATGTTGTTTAATGCACTAAGCAAGAGGCCATATGCCTTCTACCTAGTACACTTTAAGGTCAATTATAGGGAGCGTGTGTTGGAAAAGCTCCTTAAAGATAGAATTGGTATACGAAGGTTACATCAATGCTCTAGAGTGGGAAATAGATAGAACCAAAGTTCGAGGGCTATGTCCTTGAACTAGATGGACTATTGAGATTTCAAGGGAGAATGTACATCCCTAAGGAAAATGGTATACGAAGAACCATTCTTGAGGAGTCACATAGAGCACTCTATTGTGCACACCCTGGAGTGAAGAAGATGTATGCTGACATGAAGAAACTCTTCTTTTGGGCAGGCATGAAGCATGAAATTATCCAGTTTGTCACTAAATGTCTTGAATGTCAACGAGTGAAGGTTGATCATCGCCATCCAGTAGGACTCCTACAACCGCATGACATCCCTATGTCTAAATGGGAGGTCATTTATATGGATTTTTGTTGTAGGTTCTCCACTCACTTCATAGAGGCATAATGCTATATTGATTGTAGTCGATAAATTAACCAAAAGTGCCCATTTCATCCCAGTGAAAGATACTTATGATGTTACTAATGTGGCATGAGTTTGTATAATTGAAGTTATTTGACTACACGGGTTACCCACAAAGATCATTTATGATAGAGACTCTTCTATGTAATGAATAATAAAACTAAGAAGGAAAGTTACTTAACATTGGTAGAATTTTCCTATAATAACAATTACTATATTTCAATCAAGATGCCTCCTTATCAAGCTCTATATGGGATTCCAGGAAGGACATCATTGAGTTGGGAAAGGTTGGAGGACAGAGTAATAGTCGAGCCAAAATTAGTTCAATAAATGGAGGAACAAGTAAGATAGATTCAACAAAGGTTGAAGGAAGTACAAGATAGGAAGATGAGTTACGTCGAAGCACATAGGGTTGACCAAAGTTATGAAGTGGGAGACCTAACAAAACCACTATTAATTTTGGGAAAAGGATGAAGTTGTCATCTCAATATATAGGACCCTTTAGAATAAAAAAAAAAAAATTGGACCAGTTGCTTATCATCTTATACTGCCACCCCATTTTCATAAAAAACATGTTTTTCATGTATCTGTTCTACGAAATTATGGTTATGATGAATTTAAAACTCAATTAGAGGGAGTTACAAGTCTCAGACATGGGAATTGAAATGCTTGAACCATTACGCATAATGGACCAGATGGTTCGAAAACATAGGCATCACTTAGTGGACTAGGTTAACGTCCAGCGAGACAAGTATAGATCAGGATCTGCTACCTGGGAGGATGCAGCGACTATACATCGTGACTACCCCTCACTTTTTGAGCATATGTGATGCCCATTTTGACTTAGATAGCTACCTATGCTAAGACTCTATTTGTAGTTCCATGTTTTTTTATGAACACTATGTAATATTGTTGCATTTTAGTTGGACAAATGAAACTACTTATATAAATCAATAGATATATTAGGTATTGTTGATTAAAATATTTGATGTATGACTTATTTGATGCACGATTTACCTGATGTACGACTTAATTGGTTATGATTTATCCAGTGTATGGGTGAAAATGTGAATTTGGGTTACACTTTTGTGAGAATCGGGGGCGGAAAACATTTTTCCGCAATATTTTGGCCGAAATTTTGAGAAATTTTGACCGAACTATTAAGATAGTTCGGTCGAACTTTCTAAAAAGTTCAGCCGAACTCGTTCTGCCATTTAGATTGATGACATACTGATGGCGTGGAAAAATAGATTTTTGGCCGGAGATGGGAAAACCGGAAACAATAGTTCGGCCAAACTTTTAAAATAGTTCAGCTGAACACATATTTTATAAATATATCATCCGCGAACTTTTTTCATTTTCGCACATCTTTGTTTGCATAATCTTTTTTTCACGGGATTCTGCTGTGATTTTTGTTTCCGTTCATTTTTGTGGCGTTGCTGCTGCTCTGTTGCTGATTTGGTGCCCGTGAATTGCTGCTTAGGATTTGTGCCGAGCGAATTTCCAGGTAATATAAAACCACGAAATGAATTATCTGAGGTGTTTGCCAATACAATTAATAAAGATTGCTTTAATCGTGACTAACATGAAGCTATCATAGTGTTCTATTATTGGTCCAATGATTCACATGCATATTGGTTACATATTGGTTATAAATCTTCCTAATCAAGTATAGGTAAACTCGTAGCTTGTTATGAATCATAGTTCAATCGGTTCAGATTTTCATTAATTATAGGAACACTATACATAATAGTGATTGTGTTTCAATATGAGCTTGTGATTCACTCATAACTAGTGTTACAAGTCATTGATTGATTATGGAATATGCTTGTCATAGCTGTTTACATGTTCGTAATATTACAGGAATAACTTACCTTGTAGATTCTGAATAGCTTATTTGTATAAATGCAATGGATTGAACTTACTTGCTTAATGTGTATGCTTATTAAGTACATGCTTTCAGGTTATGCTTACAGTGTGATCGTGTACCTTCATGAGTGTTCACTGTTTTGGGTATGAGCTAACTGCCTAATCTTGGAATAGTGTGTTTTAAGACGGGAAAGAGTACTGTAATAACGAACATAGTAACTCCATACTTACTAGTGGCTAACTGCTTGGTGGTGCCCATACTTATTTATAGTAATACAAGTAACTGATTACTATATACCAGTACATTATGCTCAAGAAGCACATTGGAAATCACCTTTATTGATTACATAGATAACGCACATCTCTAATCCAGTATAGTGTAAACAAAGCATGCTCTGTTATAAGTGAAACAACTTGCACTAGGTAGATAAAGTGATTCAATAGTCATAACTGATTAGAGTTACTAGATTAGTACAAATAGTGTGTGAATTTTTACTTATCTTATCACCTTAATTAGGGATATGCTTAGAGTGCTACACATGTGTAAAGGGTATGTTAAAAATGTGCCAAAAAAGCTGGGCATAAGTATTAGTAAGTGATTACTAGTTACCCTATACTATTTATTAGCTTAAACACCATTGTTATATATGTGCTTGTTCAGGTTAAGCAGAAGCATGAGATTGGGCTTATATGAATAAAGATAAGCATTATACTAACTATTATCTTATATGGGATTTCTACTTATAATACCTTATAGATTATGGTGATACTTGTACTCATTCTAGGATGATTGATATCCATGGACTTACTTAGCACATATATGAATAGTAGAGAGCTATAAGCATGAAGTTGTGGTATATAACAGATCACATGTTATGCTATCATAATTACACCTATGTTTACCTAATAAATAACCTATTCTAATCTAAGCTTTAACTGTTACAGGTCCCAGGTATAAGCTTAAGTAACATGATAAGCTTGTACTTACTTGATAGAATGCCATTGATCATGGAATAAAACTAACTACTAGTATGAATACCCTATCAGTAAGCTTTACACATTATTTGTATCATTACAGTACTTATATGGTTTGTATCATCTTAATTAGGGTAAGATCATAACCATGGTTGTAACTAAGCTCTGGAACAAGGAAACATGAAACATAGTATCAGTTGTGTACATAATAACATAAAAATACGGGAATAGATCATATTTGATTACTCTATAAAAAGATATGAGCAGTATATGTAAGCTTAGTTTACAGTAATAAGAGAAGTTATCAGAGTCAATTGCTACTTTAGATGCATTTCCATTACTTCTTGTGAGATTATCATAATCGTAATCAAGATTTACTACGGTCTCTATACCAGCTTATTTTATATTCCTTATATGTGCTTTACCAATAAGCTTTGTTCATTGCTTGGTACTGTTATTACGATTGGTTCAATATGAGTAAGGGAAAAATTGGAGCTTAACATGAAGCTGGTGATAAGTAAGCATGATTGGTCACAGTTGTAACCATTGGAATCTAATGATACTGTCATTATATATGGTAGTGGTTAGAGTCTCCGTAGTCATAGCGGCTTCATAGTAAGCATGAGATTCAATTACATGGAAAGAAAGAAAGCTACCTTATCATTATACCATTACACTAGTATCCAAGAGCTTAGATAACAACAAGCATAAAAGCCCATAGCAATTCATGCAAATTATTCACAACACTGATGAAGCTAGTAAAAGATATAACCCTAATGAAAGGTCACGTATTCATAAGCTGTTATAAATAACCTATACCAATTGATTACAATAATGATACTTACTGCACTACTAGACCTATTATATTCACCAAATGGAAGACCCCATACTCATGTTACGATTAAGGCATATTCAATCTACCTGTTATGATACATGGTATAAGCTCATAGCCCGGCAATATGCCCTTCTGCTGCGCCTAAACCCAGTAATAGAGGTAATTAGGGTCATCATTCATTATAAGAAATACGTGTAAGAACAGAGCTAATGTAATTACCTATCATATTAGTACTATTCCAGTCATTAAGCTATGTTTCATAATAATACTACGTGTGATGTTTCACTATTGATTACAGTAAATACATAAGATGAACATCAAAATCCATTGATTAGGGAAGTATGTATATCCCAACTTTGTACTAAGAGCTCATAACATTATAACAAAGAATAGGTAAATACAGGTAGTTAATCTTAGAGCTTATACCTTACCAATGATATGAGCTTAGAGTAAGAGTACTGGGTTTCACTGATTACAGCTTACACATAACTAGAATAGCTTAACCCTTACAATGAGTAGAAGTATGTAACATCAACTATTATGGATATAAGGTGGTTCAATCCCACTTGAATCAGATTAGGTAACTACGATACTAATAGCTGTTGATTTAGAGTCTATTGATGTTTGTTTCTTCATTTCCATTTGTAGTAGTTCAATGTATGAAGTTATTCAATATATCAGTACTAGTGGTGTCTCTTTCAATGATATTTGATTGTGAAATTTTTTGTTTCCCTCTTTTTCTGGTTTTTTATTGCATGTATGAAATTCCCCTGCAATATTAGTATTTCTTTGATCTTTGTTTCATTGTTTGCTTGAATTTATGCACTACCTTATTGACTGTCATATGCATTTAAATCTTTATTTTCCTTTTCCTAATGTATTTTTTTTATTATCTTCATGATCTACTCAAAACATTGTGATAAATATAGTCCTCTTGGAGAGATATGAAGAATGTGATGTTAATTATTCTTCTACAAATGAAGTTTATCTTTTATAAGACCTACAACCAATTTCTACTTTAATACTTTAACCATTCACCATTTGTATACATTTCAATCTAGCATTCAAATATAACATAGCATATATAAATTTTCTTTCATAACACAAAGCTAAAGGATTTAGAGGAATAGTAATGATGGAATGAAATGTAACATTGTAGTTTGATCCTATGTTGGCCTTTATATCATAGAACCATTTTCATATGTACACAAATATCATAACTGATTAGTTATTAGACTACATATCTTCATATAGAACTTGCAAATAGTATGGTGGAAATGTGGATCTCATGACTCTTCATAATGTACAATGATTCATTCCATATTATTCATAGATCAAATGCCATTTAAATACAAGATTTATCATAATGTACAATGATTCATTCCATACTCATTTTAAAGAAGTAACTACTATGTATTCCACTTCTACTCTAGATAGAGAAATTAATGACTCTTTCTTGCTTAACCATGCAAACAAAGACTCTTCTAAGTAGAATTATACATTTTACAAGTAATGACTCTTTCTTGCTTAAACATGCAACCAAAGACTCTTCTAAGTATAATTATACATTGTCCACTTGTACTTTTCATGTCATCCACACAAGCCTAGTTGAATCTCTCTATGTTGTCGATGTAAATTTCTCACCTTTTGGGTACTATAGTCCATTGTTTATAGTCTCTTTCAAGTATCTTAATATCTGTTTGTTGGTAATATTGAAATATTCCAACTAATATAAATTCCAAAATTATATCTAGTCTAAACCTTGTTATGTATCTCAAGCTTCCTATCATATAGATATAAAGGTTATGATCAACATCACCTCATTCATCATCCATCATCTGCACATAACTTGCATCCAATTGATTTGATAAAAAAACATTATCCAATAAACAAACCATTGAAACCAAAAGTGATTTGATAGTTCTATAGGTAGAGTTTATAAAGGGCTAGGTAGCCTTTGGATCTCATATTTTATGAAAGGTGACATATCTAGTAAATGCCCCTACAGTCAATCTCTGGAATAGATCTAAATAGAAGTTTTTCATTTTCATATCCATGGTATCAAACAATGAGAGAGAATTTTTTTTTTATATTCAACATGTAAAACACAAATTAGCCATAAAAGTTTCCCATTGAAACCAAAAGTGATTTGACACAAAACATAGGTTTTAACCTAAGAGTAAATGCCCCTACAGTCAATCTCTAGAATAGTTTTAAATAGAAGTTTTTCATTTTCATATCCATGACCTCTCAAAAAATGAGATAGACAAAACCTTTTATATTCAACATGTAAAACACAAATTAGCCATATCTCTGGAATAGACCTAAATAGAAGTTTTTCATTTTCATATCCATGGTCTCAAACAATGAGAGAGAATTTTTTTTTATATTCAACATGTAAAACACAAATTAGCCATAAAAGTTTCCCATTGAAACCAAAAGTGATTTGATACAAAACATAGGTTTTAACCTTATATAGTTTAATTGTTTCAAATATATTTTTAATAAAATGAAAAATACTCAATGTAAAAAACATAGTATTTAGAGACAAAAAGTAATTTGACACAAAACATATAGGTTTTAACCAAGTATATAGTTAATTGTTTTGAAAATAGATTCTTAAGAAAATGAAAAATATTCAATGTAAAAAACATGCATTCTTATGCATTCTTATACACCCTTATGTCTATGTAAAGTAGTTTAAGTGTTTCCATGGGTCTTCTACACCCTTAATAGGGTATAGTTGGGACATGTAGTGTTAACTTCTACAAGTTCTATAGGCAGAGTCTGTAAAGGGCTAGGTAGCCTCTAGATCTCATCTTTTATGAAAGGTGACATATCGAGTAAATGCCCCTACAGTCAATCTCTGGAATCTAGATCTAAGTAGAATTTTTTCATTTTCATATCCATGGTCTCAAACAATGAGAGAGAGAAAAAACATTTTATATTCAACATGTAAAACGCAAATTAGCCATACAGGTTTCCCATTGAAACCAAAAGTGATTTGATACAAAACATAGGTTTCAACCTTAGTAAATGCCCCTACAGTCAATCTCTGGAATAGTTTTAAATATAATTTTTTCATTTTCATATCCATGGTCTCAAACAATGAGAGAAAAAACCTTTTATATTCAATGTATGTAAAACATAAATTAGCCAAATCTCTAGAATAGATCTAAATAGAAGTTTTCCATTTTCATATCCATGTTCTCAAACAATGAGAGAGAGAAAAACCTTTTATATTCAACATGTAAAACACAAATTAGCCATAAAAGTTTCCCATTGAAACCAAAAGTGATTTGATACAAAACATAGGTTTTAACCTAAGAGTAAATGCCCCTATAGTCAATCTCTGGAATAGTTTTAAATAGAATTTTTTCATTTTCATATCCATGGTCTCAAACAATGAGAGAAAAAACCTTTTATATTCGATGTATGTAAAACAAAAATTAGCCACATCTCTAGAATAGATCTAAATAGAAGTTTTTCATTTTCATATCCATGGTCTCAAACAATGAGAGAGAAAAAAACCTTTTATATTCAACATGTAAAACACAAATTAGCCATAAAAGTTTTCCATTGAAACCATAAGTGATTTGATGCAAAACATAGGTTTTAACCTAAGAGTAAATTCCCCTATAAGTCAATCAATCTCTCGAATAGTTTTAAATATCCAGAAGTTTTTCATTTTCATATCCATGGTCTCAAACAATGAGAGAAAAAGCCTTTTATATTCAATGTATGTAAAACACAAATTAGCCATATCTCTAGAATAGATCTAAATAGAAGTTTTTCATTTTCATATCCATGGTCTCAAACAATGAGAGAGAAAAAAACCTTTTATATTCAACATGTAAAACATAAATTAGCCATAAAAGTTTCCCATTGAAACCATAAGTGATTTGATAAAAAACATAGGTTTTAATCTAAGAGTAAATGCCCCTACAAGTTAATCAATCTCTCGAATAGTTTTAAATATAAAAGTTTTTCATTTTCATATCCATGGTCTCAAACAATGAGAGAAAAAACCTTTTATATTCAATGTATGTAAAACACAAATTAGCCATATCTCTAGAATAGATCTAAATAGAAGTTTTTCATTTTCATATCCATGGTCTCAAATAATGAGAGAGAAAAAAACCTTTTATATTCAACATGTAAAACACAAATTAGCCATAAAAGTTTCCCATTGAAACCAAAAGTGATTTGATACAAAACATAGGTTTTAACCTAAGAGTAAATGCCCCTACAGTCAATCAATCTCTGGAATAGTTTTAAATATAGAATTTTTTCATTTTCATATCCATGGTCTCAAACAATGAGAGAAAAAACCTTTTATATTCAATGTATGTAAAACACAAATTAGCCACATCTCTAGAATAGATCTAAATAGAATTTTTTCATTTTCATATCCATGGTCTCAAACAATGAGAGAGAAAAAAACCTTTTATATTCAACATATAAAACACTTGAATTAGCCATAAAAGTTTCCCATTGAAACCATAAGTGATTTGATACAAAACATAGGTTTTAACCTAAGAGTAAATGCCCCTACAAGTCAATCAATCTCTCGAATAGTTTTAAATATCTAGAAATTTTTCATTTTCATATCCATGGTCTCAAACAGTGAGAGAAAAAACCTTTTATATTCAATGTATGTAAAACAAAAATTAGCCATATCTCTAGAATAGATATAAATAGAAGTTTTTCATTTTCATATCCATGGTCTCAAACAATGAGAGAGAAAAACCTTTTATATTCAACATGTAAAACACAAATTAGCCATATCTCTAGAATAGATCTAAATATAAGTTTTTCATTTTCATATCCATGGTCTCAAACAATGAGAGAGAAAAAAACCTTTTATATTCAACATGTAAAACACAAATTAGCCATAAAAGTTTCCCATTGAAACCAAAAGTGATTTGATACAAAACATAGGTTTTAACCTAAGAGTAAATGCCCCTACAGTCAATCTCTGGAATAGTTTTAAATATAAGTTTTTCATTTTCATATCCATGACCTCTCAAAAAATGAGAGAGAATTTTTTTTTTATATTCAACATGTAAAAAACAAGTTAGCCATAAAAGTTTCCCATTGAAACCAAAAGTGATTTGATAAAAAACATAGGTTTTAACCTAAGTGTAAATGCCCCGACATTCAATCTCTAGAATAGATCTAATTATAAGATTTTCATTTTCATATCCATGGTCTCAAACAATGAGATAGAAAAAAACTTTTATATTCAACATGTATATAGTATTTAGAAACAAAAAGTAATTTGATACAAAACATAGGTTTTAACCAAGTATATAGTTTTTCATTTTCATATCCATGGTCTCAAACAATGAGGGAGAAAAAACATTTTATATTCAACATGTAAAACACAAATTAGCCATAAAAGTTTCCCATTGAAACCAAAAGTGATTTGATGCAAAACATAGGTTTTAACCTAAGAGTAAATGCCCCTACATTCAATCTCTAGAATAGATCTAATTAGAAGTTTTTCATTTTCATATCCATGATAGTTCTATAGGCAGAGTCTGTAAAGGGCCAGGTAGCCTTTGGATCTCATCTTTTATGAAAGGTGACATATCTGGTAAATTCCCCTACAGTTAGTCTCTGGAATAGATCTAAATGCCCCTATAGTCAACATGTATATAGTATTTAGAAACAAAAAGTAATTTGATACAAAACATAGGTTTTAACCAAGTATATAGTTTTTCATTTTCATATCCATGGTCTCAAACAATGAGAGAGAAAAAACCTTTTATATTAAACATGTAAAACAAAAATTAGCCATAAAAGTTTCCCATTGAAACCAAAAGTGATTTGATACAAAACATAGGTTTTAACCTAAGAGTAAATGCACCTATTGTCAATATCTGGAATAGTTTTAAATAGAATTTTTTCATTTTCATATTCATGGTCTCAAAAAATGAGAGAAAAAACCTTTTATATTCAATGTATGTAAAACAAAAATTAGCCATATCTCTAGAATAGATCTAAATAGAAGTTTTTCATTTTCGTATCCAAGGTCTCAAAAAATGAGAGAGAAAAAAGCCTTCTATATTCAACATGTAAAACAAAATTTAGCCATAAATTTTTCCCATTGAAACCATAAGTGATTTGATACAAAACATAGGTTTTAATCTAAGAGTAAATGTCCCTACATTCAATCTCTAGAATAGATCTAATTAGAAGTTTTTCATTTTCATATCCATGGTAGTTCTATAGGCAGAGTGTGTAAAGGGTCAGGTAGCCTCTGGATCTCATCTTTATGAAAGGTAACATATCTAGTAAATGCCCCTACAGTTAATCTTTGGAATAGATCTAAATATAAGTTTTCATTGCTCCCACGCATTTGCAATAAATGTCAATTTAATATAGATTTTTATTGAATTTGTTTTTTTTTTTTAGGGATAAGAAAACCATTAAATATGGTTGAAAAATGGAAATTATGCATAGAAATTTCTTGCTATCCCAATCTAGGGAAAGCAGTGATTACATATGTGCTTTGCAATATTGCGACTAACAAAGTCGTCCAAAGGAAAATGAATATACCGGGAAGAACAAAAAACAACGAGGCATATTATATTGGATTGATAGAAGGCTTAGGAACAACGATGGAGTATGGATCAAATGGAATTGTAGTTTTCCCCAATTCTGAGCTTGTGTGCAACCAGATGAATGACGTGTACCAAGTTAAGAAGGAGAGGCTAAAAGAACTGCATGGAATAGCAAACAATATTGTTAGCCAATTTCAATTTTTCAGTATAAGGCATTGTACAAATGTGAATAGGATGTCTGCTGATCTATTGCGTGGGGCAATGTAAATTCAGGATTCATCTATCAAATATTAATTAATAGATGAATTAGAATTATACGGGGCAATGCCAATGCAAGATTCGTCTCTCAAAGATGAATTAGTTTTGAGACACTCTTCTTCAAAAATTCAAGATTCATCTCTCAAAGATGAATTAGTTTTGAGACGCTCTTCTTCAAAAATTCCAGATTTATCTCTCAAAGATGAATTAGTGTTGATATGCTATCCTTCAAAATTTATTGATTGACATTGTAACATATCTTGGATATGTGTGTGTTGTGTACTTATACATGCGTCTTTTTTAATGACCATGTGCTTTTTTCAATTATATACCAAGTGTGCTCCCACCACATCATGTAAAGCGCAACTTGGTGAACTTTACATTTGCAACAAGTGGTGAACTTCACATTTTTATGAAATTAAAATGCAGGGACTTCAACAAATTTTTGTTTAAATGGAGTTTCACTTCTTTTTTAATGACAATGTGTTTTTTTCAATTTTATACCAAGTGTGCTCCCACCATGTAAAACACAATTTGGTAAACTTATCATTTTTATAACTTCTTTTTTGCTTAAATTGAGTTTCACACATCAATTAGTGCTTTTAAAGTTGTGTTTAACATAATTTGTTTACACTAAATTACATTAATTTTCTGAAATTTATTTTGAATTTAATTTAAATTAGTTATTTAAAAAAAAATTGTAAATGTCCACCGTATATATATATATATATATATATCATGGAGGATGAATGACGAAGATCAACAGAATCCCATATCTTTATGAGAGGGGGGGATTAAGGATCGAGAGCTGTTCATGGTAAATTTAAATATAATCTTAAATCTCCATACATGTGTGTACATATGGAATTGATTTTTTATAAACTTTGTGAGTTAAATTAGTTGTTAATAAGTTTCATTTTTTATTTTTTAGGAGCTAATAAGAAGATAAGGGTCTCTACTCCATCCATGGATGCCCATGTTTCACCCAGTCGTGGTATGGTTTGAACACAATTTACTCAATGAATATGTGCACATGTATTTATATGTATGCATATATTTTTCAATTTATTATAAATTCATATTTGTTTATGAAGCTTCTCTCTCCTCTCGAGAGGTTGCTGGTGGTTCAAATTCCCCTAGAGGGCCATCAATAAGTGGTAGCAGGTTGCGTGAAGGTGGTGATATTTATTCCCCCAGAGGCCAATCAATGGCTGGTGGTGCTGGTTCTTAGCAGGTCGTTTTGTTTCTCAATAGTTTCAGGGTGGAGAAGATGCTAGCCAACCACGTCGAGGTTGCCATCAATTTCAATATTTTTTTCATTAAATTTATACAAACTTGTTTACATGTGTTTTTTCTAATATACAAAATTATATATATATTGACGCAGACGCTGAAAATGTTCCAAATTTTTCTCAAAATAGACGCAGGGCAGAACGCTACATTCAAGAAGAAGGTTGTCTACCCACCACAACTTATCCGGCCGAAATTTCTAATATACCATGGGAAAGAAACATGGCACAATGCACCTTAGAAAGGTGTCAACAACTTCATGAAAAATTGTGGAGAGATCTCATGGCTTTGACTCTACTTGCTGAGAGTCGACAAAGCCTCGAAATAGTTACACATTCATTGGGTGAACTAGTAAATGTGTACAAAAATCTTGGGCCAACGACTGATACATTTGTAGAAGTCATGAGAAAGATAAATGAAACAGTAATGGGTCCCGATAAAAGGGAGGATGTAAAACAAAGAGTTACAAAAGAAATGGTGAAGTCAATGTTTAATTTCAAGGAAGGGCCAAAAAAAAAAATGCTGAAGGTGCAATATTTCAAGCACCCCGATATAGCTCACTATTTGTATGATAGGCACCTTGCGGCCTATGGAAGAATCCCATGGAACAACGAGGTTCCTGTTTATTTTGAAAAATTATTTTACGTAATTTTTTTTTTAGAAATGAAACCCAATTACAATGACCTTCCGTCAGAATTTTTGGGTTAAGGGAAAGGTCGATTGTGTGACCATAGGGGTGCTAGGCAAGATGTGGAGTTGCCTCGCCCTGAGCCACCATTGGCGAGTCGACCTTTTTGCGTTGAAACTTTGCAGTTAGAGATGGATGCAACTTCTCAAATAAGTCAAGAAGCAAGGGATGTCATCATTGACAATGTTCACAGAGGATTGGGTGGAGTCGATGTTTATCTAAATCGACAAAGAGCACGTGAGAATGCACGTGCCAATTTTGTGTATTGTACAGATGAAGAGATTGACAACAAGAGTGTTGAAGATTTCAGAATACATGCAAATAATTGTTGCAATGGTTGGCAAGACCTAATTCTTCATGAGGAAGAGGACACAAGAATGGTATGTGTTAATTACCTTAGGGTTCAATTATTTTAACACATACATGTGTACAATTTGTAATAAATACATGTGTATGTACATGTATACATTTATTTGTATGTACATTAATCTAACAAAAATGTATCATTATATGTTAAAAAATCATTTGCAGTTGTCAAACATGATGAATGACGAAAATGTTAATATCACGTTCAAGGCTTCTGGTTCAAACAATGAAGATGGGTCTCACCATCAAGATATGTTGACAAATGTTAGTGTTTTTTAAGTGATATTTTTAAAATAAATAGTTGTGCACACATGTACATGTACATATATAATATTAAAATGTTTTAACAGATTCCGATTCCGTCCGATGTTTTTGGGATGGCGGTACCTTCTTCTTTCTTGGGAGATGTACCTTCTACTTCCTTAGGAGATGTGCCACATCCACAACAAGTATGGAAATTTTTTCACTTTTAAAAATTATGTTTAAGTTATATATATTACAACTCAAAAAGTTCCATTAAAAATTGAGATATATATATCTATATCTTGAGTTATTTTAATTTTTTTGAATTTTAGGTTTTTGGAGATTTTCTTTTGGAGCCTCTCTTAGGAGATGTCCCAAATTCACCTGCAGAAGTATTCAATTTTTTACTTTGAAATATATATATGTTTTTTTAAAAGTTATAATTTATAAATTGAAGTTTATTTAAGTTTTATTATAAATTGAGATCTTGATCCTAAGTTATTTTATACTTTTAAAATTTTGAATTTTAGGTTTCTATAGAAGATTTCTTTAATCCACGGACTCTAGCAACGGAGATAGGAACATCCACACCATTTCAAACATTTGAACAATTTTTCTAACTTTTTTTTTTAATATTATTGAAAATAAGTTTATATATACACATGTGCATTTTCATCTGAAATTTTTTAATATATATATATATAAAATTTTACATGTATATTGTACAATTTACTGTTGGAGATGTTCCCATGGGGGAAGTTGTAGTAGGCGAACAAATGGAGAGGGAACCTCATGAGGTATTGCATGATTTTTTTTTTATATTTTGTTTTTTTACATGAAGTTCTATATATTCTCACTAATTTTTAAACATCAAATTTTAATGTTTGTATGTGCATTATGTATAGGTTCCCCATGCTTTGCAAGATAGCGCGCGGATTGAGACTCTGCTACGAAATACACTACATCCATCTGTATTTGATGGACATGATTTGTAGATTTGATTGAGATTTCTAGTCTTAAATTTACTTTTTTATATATTATCTAGATGCACAGTCATATATATATAACTTGATACTTGATACTTGTGAGATCTACAATTTTTGGACATATTTTATTTTTTTAATATAATTTGCTTTGTTCCAAAAAGTTAAGTTTTGGATGTTTTAGTACTTTTGGCATGTGAATGTGAAGTAATGTTGTTATATAATTTGTTTGGTTTTTAAAACTTTTAAGTTTTGGATAGTTGAACTACTAGTAATGTTGTCATCTATAAATTAATGTTTTGCTTTTGAACTACATTTGGCATGTTATGTAATGATGTGTTATTATTTGTTTTGTTTTTAAAACTTAAGTTTTGGATGGTTGAAGTACATTTGGCATGTGATATAATGTTAAATTTTTTTATTGGATAGTTGAACTATAATTGGCATGGAATGTGAAGTAATGCTGTGATATAATCAAAAAGTTTTTAAAACTCAAGTTTTGGATGGTTTCAATATACATTTGGCATGTGATATAATGTTAAATGTTTAATGTTTTTATTGGATAATTGAACTAAAATTGGAATGGCATGTGAAGTAATGTTGTGATATAATAAAAAAGTATTTAAAACTCAAGTTTTGGATGGTTGAACTACATTTGGCATGTGAAGTAATGTTGTGATATATAATTTTTTGTTAAATTAAAGGTTAAGTTTTGGATGGTTTCAATCTACATTTGGCATGTGATATGATGTTAAATGTTTTTATTGGATAGTTTAACTATAATTGGCATGGCATGTGAAGTAATGTTGTGACATATAATCAAAAAAAATTTAAAACTTAAGTTTTGGATGGTTTCAATCTACATTTGGCATGTGATATAATGTTAAATGTTTTTATTGGATAGTTGCACGACAATTGGCATGGCATGTGAAGTGATGTTGTGATATAATCAAAAAGTTCTTAAAACTAAAGTTTTGGATGGTTGAAGTACATTAGGCATGTGAAGTAATGTTGTGATATAATCAAAAAGTTTTTAAAACTAAGTTTTGGATGGTTTCAATATACATTTGGCATGTGATATAATTTTAAATGTTTAATGTTTTTATTAGATAGTTGAACTACAATTGGCATGACATGTGAAGTAATTTGTTTTGATATAATCAATTTTTTTTTAAAATTCAAGTTTTGGATGGTTGAAGTACATTTGGCATCTTAAGATTTCTTTTGATCTCTACATACTTTTCTCTTATTTGAGTGAAAAAATTTCCAATGGGAAGAACATAGCTTTCCAATGCAACTAAGCATATCAATTGAGCTCTAATTGAAAAAAGAGTAAAGAAAAGTTAACATGCCACAAAACATGTAAGCAAAATAACATTCGCGGTTGTCATTTTTGTTGGAATAGCTAAATCATATTTTAAGGATTATCCATCGAAAAAAAATTTCAATGAAGAGAATCCTTAATATGATTTAGTTATTTCAATAAAAATAACAACCAAGGATGTTATTTTGTTGGATTTTTGGTTTTTTTTACTTTTTTTTGAAATAGAGCTCAATTGATATGGTTAGTTGGAATGAAAAGCTATGTTATTTTCATTGGAAAAATTTTTCACTCAAATAATAGTATGTAGTATGTAGAGATAAAAAGCAATCTTAAGATTACTTTTAAGTACGATCAAGTGTTCTTGAAACATTTTCCCACATGATGATACCTTCATTGACCTCTAAAAAGTAGTTCATGGGCTATATGTTCTGCCTCTTTCCCATATAAATCCCTTTAATTTTGATTGGAAATATAAGAATTAGATATATGTTTGTTGAATTGGGGTCAATGTCATTAATGCACTCAACTAGGTAGCCTTGTTGATTTATAAATTGGTAAATTGATGACATTCAATTAATTTCATTCTAGAACATATATATTCAGTACGTGAAACATTTTTAATTAATGCACATGGGAAAACTACTTGAAAAATTAATTGCATTCTAGAAAACACACACACACACACACACACACACACACACACACATATCCAATACGTGCACAACATTTTTCAACAATGTACATAGAACATATCTGACCATTGGACATACAAATTTTGTACTAGATTTTCAATCAGGAATAGAGATGTGGGTCAAATCCCACCAAAATTCGGAGAAGTGCTCCGAGTCTCTTGTATGACAGGAATCTTCGCACAAAATTATACTGTGGATGATTATTTACATTGTGGATACTTTTTACCAAAAAATCCCACAAGAAAAACTCGGCGTGCATTGAGTTCGTGTATATATCTAGTACATGCAACATTTTTCATCAATGCACATAGAAAACTACTTTCAGTTAATTTCATTCTAGAACATATATACTGAGTACGTGAAACATTTTTCATCAATGCACATAGTAAAACTACTTGAATAGTTAATTGCATTCTAGAACACACACACACACACACACACACACACATATCCAATACATGCAACATTTTTCATCAATGCATGTATAGAAAAGCTACTTTCAGTTGATACTAGAGTGTGCATGTACCAAAATTTTTTTTACATGTGCAAATAGTTGTACAGATAACATAACAAGGTAGCTCAATTTTTAATTGAGTACTGGAAGTTCTAGAACATATAATCCAAAGAGAATAAATTGTTGGATAGTTCAATCAAAAAAATTCCAATGGAATGCCATCTTCAATAATCCGTTCATGATCGGATTTTGACATTTTCCATTTCTTAATTTTCGTTTTTTTCTTTGATTGAACCTCGATCAACTTTATGAATGCTGCACACACCAAGTGACTATATTGAGAACTTATGAAATCTGGTTCATAGTCTTTAAAGTAACCTTTGATTATTTTGTCTGAAAAAATAACCTTTCAGTATAATAGATCCTCTTTCATATGGAAATCCGTGATCATTATAGTCTTCTAATAATTTCATTTTTCGTTCAGTGCAACGCATCAAATAATACTTCACATTTTCATCGTTGTTAGTAGGTGCAATTACAGCAAAAACATCTCCTGCACAATAAAACAAACTTAACAAAATTATACATATTCAAATTTATTTCTAGATCTTTATCATTAGAAAGCAATTCAAATGTTATCTTCTCTAACAAGATCAGAAACTCAATCACCATCAGATGATATTGTAGTCTCCTCTGATTGCATTTCTTCAAACATTGCAATGGAAATTTTTCCCTTTGTATTTAGCTTTGCATGTTTCCAATCTTTTACATACATTTTGTTTTAACAAACATCATTGGATTTTGTGTTGTCTATGCAAACATGACAAAAACAAGAATATTTTCTTTTATCCAATGCAAACACATTTCTAGACGACTTTTTTTAATTGAATGCAGTTTTCGAGTCCCTTTTATTGTTTCAACGTCATTTCCAATTGATCTATCTACGTCTTCGATCCCAATATGCCAAAAAACCTTTATATGGAAAATTTAAAGAAGAATGTAAATATGATATCAAAATACAATCAAAGGTAATCATTATGATAAATGTACACTATTTACAATTAGATATCCAATAAAAATTAAATTGAATGTACCTTCGCACTTCCCTTGATCGGTTAGTCTCATGGCTTAGTGCAACGATGCACCATTGAACAAATTCTTTTGCATCCACAAGTTGGCTTGCAGAGGGGTTCATTTGATATCTTCGAAGTGCTCGTTTTATGCATGCCCCTGCACCTTCATGTTCTCCTTTTCCATGGCCAATCTCAAAGAAATTCCAACAATGTTTAATGCAGGGTTTCTTATAAAGACAACACAACCAAAATAATGATCATGCATATTTGAATTGACCTGCGCATCCATCTAACCATATCCAATGTTCATTGAATGTTATTCCACGATTTTTCAAGGAATCATAAATTTTTCCAGAACAATGTTGTACAAAATATGTATCATGTGTACGATCGTCATTGATATAAAAGTGATATTCTTTAATAATATGTCAATTTTCACTGGTGATTTCTATATGATCGACATTTTGTTCATCATGTCTATATAGAATATGGATGAGCATGGAGACTTGGTCAGAATGATAGTATTCACTCTGAATTTCTTTTTATGGAACTAATATGTAGTTTTCTGCAAAATCAATTACTGACAAAATGGTTCTTGGTGGAAAAACTTCACGGGATTTTTTGAATTGCAAGTCTTTCCATCGAGCCCTATGGGAATGCTTGGTGTATTTGTAAATTTCTGCCTCAAACTTTCTCAAAAAGTCTATTACAAAATTTTCTTCTTCTCGTAATTCAATTATTTTAACACTATTTTCACCTTGAATCGATGTATGGATATATTCATATCTCTTCCATTTCACTTTCATGTTGGACAATGATTGATCATTTATATCAGTATGATATTTGTTTTGAAATTTAGTCAAATTTCCACAATCATCGCATTTTTTACCACAAATACATTTCTTTTCGTAAAATAGTTCATCGCTTTCTCTTTCACATATAATTTGAGATATGAAATCATGGATAGTGGAAGGAGGAGGTGAATCCTTACAAAATTTTCTACCAAAATCAAGGAATGCGTCATAATATAACTCAAATTCCACATGATAATGGCAACAACAAGTGTCGCGTACGGTGATAGGTTTTACATACCATGGTTTTTGTTGAAAAAAAGCATTGATTGAAACATGAATTTCACGATTCTCTTCTTTGAACTTGTTGAAAAAATCTACCTGGGTGGTTTCTAAGAAATGTTTTTCATGTTCTTCATACTTATTTCATGCTATTCTTCTTCGCATCACATGCCTTGCAGTTGGCGAAACACGTGAATTGTTCTTCCAATATTCATATATTATTTTTTTTAACATTTTCTCCAAGTCTATTTTTGTATGGTTGCCTACAAATAGCTCTCCAACAAGCGAGTTCATCATTTACATCTATTTGCAACCGAAATTTCCGATGTTTGTGCAAAGTTTTTCGTGAGGTTCCTAATGCTCGTACCATAGATTTTACCAAGAAATTCTCTTTAGTACTTGATGAAACCACTACCATATGTATTGCTCTAAGTACAACTGAAACATTTTTCAGTCTAGATCTTCTAATTGAATTTATAGCACTATTTATATTTTTTATCACTTTTTCCTTCATTTTTTTAATCTTTGGTTGATTTTCAAATACCCAATAAATTCGTAGCTTCTTTTAATTTCCTTAATTATAGGAGACCTTTCAACATTTGGGCTTGAACTGTCACCTTTTCCTTTATGAAATACTTCTAAAAAATGCGGTTAACATGATATTGTATATAATGGTCAGTTTTTTTATCTCCATATGTGTGAGTGTCAACATTTTCTAACATCTCATCATCGACATTGATTTCATCTATACATATTCGAATAAATAGTACATAATAAGTTTACATATTCAATAAATAACTAAACTAACAAATATATGTATAATTTCAATAATACGTGCATGTGTTTAACATATATCTATATGTATATGTACATACCTTGTGATTCAATTTCTTCACTTGAATGTTTTTCAACATTTTCACCATCTTCAATCATTGGTTCAATATCTCTTTCACTTTCTCTTTCAAAATTTTGTATCTCATCATCAATGTTTTGAGGAATATCTCTTTCTGTTTACATTGCAAAATATTTTTCAAATTAGTTCATCAAATAAAAATTAAGCTTCACATTTTACACTAGGAAACTTTTAAATATATCAAAATCATAATATTTACATTTACATACCTGTTTCAACTTTTAGTTGAGGTTGATTTTCCCCTTCAATATTTGAGGGTGCTTCTATCTTTATTTTGTGAGATTGTCTCGTCTCTTCTCTACGTTCCTCAGGGTCTCTTTTTCGATCATATTTTCTCCTACAATTCCTTCGATTTCCCATGATAATAGAGTATGAAGTTCAAAATTTTTTTTCAAAAATTTAGACAAAAACTCAATTAAAAAAAACATGACAAAAGATTTAATTTAAAAAAAACTCATTTTAAAAATTTTGCAAAAAATACCTACTTCAATCCAAAACACTTACTTTAAAAAATTCAAGAAAAAAATGTCTTATAAAAATGAAACGAAGTTCAAAATATTTTCTTCCAAGTTCTACAAAAAAATTTCATTTAAAAAGTTACACAAAAACTCAATTTAAAAAATCATTATGAAAGATTTACTTCAACCCAAAACCAAAAAATGTCCTTTCAAAATTAAGCCCATATCCATACCTTCAAAAATAATAAAAATTAAGCCCAAATCCATACTTTAAAAAAAAATGAAACCCAAAAAACATCCAAAAAACTGTATCACATACCTCCAAGAAATGTTCTTTGAATGTACCTCCAAGAAAAGTCTTCAAAAATGTTCTTTGAATGTACCTCCAAGAAAATTCTTTAATCCCAAAACAATTCCTTACAAAATCAGATCAAATGTACGAAAATAATGTGCCTCAAAGAAAAGTCCTTTGAATGTACCTCCAAAAAAATTCCTTAAACCCAAAACAATTCTTTGCAAAATCAGATTAAGACTTTTGTAAAATCATTGAACCAAACGTGCGAAAATATGCGAAAATAATGAATGATTTCACGGCAATTTATATTGCACCGAAATTTTTTTTTGGAGGGGCTCGGCTGTACTTTCTGGCCAATGGAAAGTTAGGTAAAATTTCGACCGAACTACTTTGTCGTTTGACTTAACGGACCATCGGCGCAAAAAACAGTTCGGCCGAACTAAGGCATCACCATTTACGCAGAGCCAAGCCCTGAATACATTTCTGCAACTTTGGACTGATTAAAATCCATGAAACATTCTGAATTAACTGTCGGAACCAAGACAAGCATTTTCAGAATTGAATCTACTTTCAGGAAATATAAATTTTATGGAATTTCATAAATATTTACTAATTTTAATTAATTTTGTAATAAAATGGATGCAAACAATTTCTGAAGGTCATTGTGATTCAGTGAAATCAAAATTCTGTATCTTCCAAAATACATTGTAAAAAAAAATTGAAAAAACTATGGTACATTACATTGGTCCGTCGTCTCTAGTGGGTAGCTTTTAGATTTTTAGTTTATAACTTATATGTTAAGAAATTTCTTGCGTTGGGAAACATATTCAAAATATGCAGTTTTTCATATTGGACCAGTTCAAAAAATTCTAGTAATTATGATATGCATCCATTGGCTTTGTAAATATGAAGAAACCGAAGTAGACTCTGTCTATATTGTTGTAGCACATTTTGTTTCTCAAAAACACAATTTTTAAAAGAATACCACATTGCGTATTAACATGACTTCTTATGACTCTATTGATTGTTAAAAAACACACACTCAAAGAAACGCTAAGTTGACATATCAAATGTGTATAGAAAATTTCCAAAAAACAAGTAATAGAAAGCTAACAAAATTTCTGACAATTTTTATTTTTATCGCAAAATGAAATTCTAAACAGAAAAATTGTTTTAGCTTGCAGAAAGTTGAAGAACTGAAAAAATGAAAGTTTTTTCTCAAAAAAGGGAAAAAAATGTAACCCAACTTCACATTTTCACCCACATGACTTCTCAGAGTAATTGTTGTTTAACGTATGTCTTAAGGGGATATGAATTATCTAATGAATGGCTTATCGAAATTGTGATTTATCTAAGATTTATTTTAAGTATGTTTTTATGAAGTGCAAAATTGAGACATGGATGTTGGACTTCATAACATGAGGATTGAGATCACTTATCTATATATGTTTTTGGCTGTAATGTATATGCATGAATGCGAACTAACCTGCAGATTGGAAAGAACTGTAGGATAACCAATATCTACGCTTCCTATGGGAAATGTTGACATATTCGACGAGGAATGGTATGATTTACATTGTTATATTACATTTTGTATCTACTTGATATTCACTATTATGACATGGATACAGTGTAAATGATACAGGTGACAAGACTACCTGACTGGATTATTCAATGACAAGTATCCAAATAGCTTTGTAGTGTGGTCCATAGTAGGGTGTTGACCATTGTTTTGAGGAGGGATGGAGGCATTTCCCACCGTGTAACCTCCAATCCTGGAATCGTGGGAGGGTAGTGATGGACACGCTCAACTAGACATGTGATGATGGTTTCCAGTTGCCTGCTGGGGAAGTTAGGTTGATATAGTCGACCCATCCGCCATATTGGTTTTATCAGTGGTTAGATCAGTGTAGCCGATGCCATAGTATATTGTAGTAGAGGACGGATAGGATGGGAGCGGAAGTAGGTTAGGAAGGATAGGAGGTTATAAATTAGATTGGAGACTCTTGATGAGAGGTGGTATCATTGCTTGACTTAATTTGACTACTATATCTATATCTATTTTGTTATGCCTTATTTTCAAAATCCTTGTGTCATTTTCACTCTAACTTAGGGACGAAGTTTTCTGAAGGAGGGGTGTATGTAATGCCCCAGTTGATTCCATAAGGCAAATTTTGATTAGAGTTTAATTAATCTATAAATGTTGACTTATAATTTTTGAGTAATATCTACACTTATGAAATTGCAATTTTATTTTATTTTTACTAGTATGACTTTGGTTATTTATTTCATTTCTAATATGTCTTCTCAAATCAAATCTTAGATAAGGTCTTACCTTCCCTCATTTATTTCTAAATCAAATATCTAGATTTGGTACACCCAATATGTCTTCTCAATTTAACTTGTGGATAAGGTATGGCCTTCCCTCATTTATTTCTAAATCAAATATCTCGATTTTGTACACCCAATATGTCTTCTCAAATCTACATTTTGGTCTTCTCACATTTATTTTTGAATAAAATATCTATACATGGTAAGAAAGTCAAGGCGAATAAACTATAAGGATGAGGGGGTGGTGATGAAATTAATGGCAAGTAGTTGAAGTGGATGAGAGGAAAATATATAAAAGTGAAGGAGGATGAGAGGAAAGTGAGAGGATTCTTGGTCTTGTTTTGGCATTGAAGAGGATTCTTGGTCTTGTTTTAGCATTGTGGAGGATTCTTGGTCTTGTTTGGCATTGGAGGATCCTTGGTATTGTTTGGAGTTGGAGGGTGTTGATTCAAACTTGGACACACTACAACTGGTTGGACTTGGGCTTAGAGGGTTAGGAAGCCTGGGGAGGTTCCCTGGGCTAGGAAATCAATCTTAGTTGGCTGGGAGGTAAATCTAGTCGGGTAGCCTAGCAGAAGCGTCTCAACAATCAAGAGCATCTCAACCAAGCTAGTGATACATGTATTCTTTGATTGTTTATTACTTATGTAAAATGTTGCAATGAAAATTCTTACTTGGTTAATATGTTGTAAATAAAAGTTTACTTGTATATTATCATCAAATAAATGTTGAGATAGAAATAGACCGTTTTCCTTTTTATTGTGTTTAATTAAATGGTCAATTATAGGTTTAGTTAAAAGATCTCGAATCTAGGTTCTCACAGTATTAGATGTTGTTTGAAGAACCTTTCTAATTGTTGATTGAAATCTAGAATTGCGTTGTCAAATTTTTAAGATATGATATTTTTATACATTTTTTTTATTTGAGCAGTCTATTCCATTGTGTTTATAACACTACTTTTAAATAAGAAAACCTATTTTTAATTCTGTCTATTCCATTGTATTTATAACACTACTACTCTTTAAATACATTTTTTTTATTTTAATTTTTACATAATTTAAATTTTAGTTTTTATTTCCAATTTGCTCTTTGCCATGTGTTTTATGCGATTTTAAGGAATAAGAAACATACTAAATAGCATATGCTATTTAGTGTACTCAATGTAATCTCGATAAATAAAAAATAGAGAAGACCTGCATTTTCTAAGTAAGTTAGTTGAGAACTCTTCCATTGTTGTGGAGTTTTGGATTTTTTTAAAACAAATTATTGTGTGTTTTTGAATCAGCACAATTTTTTTTTTTAGCAATCATATCTTTTGAGGAAAAGCACCGACAACCACAAAAACAAATTATTGTGTGTTTTTGGATCAACACAAATTTTTTAGTAATCATATATTTTGAGGAAAAGCACCGACAACCACGAAAACAATCCTATATTTCTAAGTGTTATGCATTATTTCACTTGGATGAAAATGAAAATTATTTTATTTAATAATAAATTTTAGTTCAACCCATTTTTAGTTATTTTTTGAATTTTTTTACAAAAATTTGATTCATAATTTATTGGAAAATATATTTCACTTGTATTATAAAAATGAACCACTATAAATTAACTTTAATATTCCTTTTACATGTAACTCTATACAAGTGGATCACTTGGTAAAGTAAATTTTTTTTCTTGGTAAAGCTAGTAAGGTAAAGAAATTTCTTTTTCTTTGAATGATTTATATGGGTCAATTTCTACTTGTCATATCATTCTTTGTTTACCATTAATGCATTTTTTTAAAAGGGTATAATTTTCACATTCAAAATCTCAGTTTTTAGTGCTTTTTTTTCAATAACTTTCCATTTATACTTCCAATATTAACTTTTGAATCCATATAATTTGTATACTGTAAGTGGAATTTTTCTTACTAGTGCCAACTACTTCTCATGGAAATTCCACATAAAGGATGTACTAAGAAGTAAATGAATATATCACATTACCTTGGTATAAGAAAATATGATAATAAAAATGGTAAAACATGAAGATGAATTGAAATATCCATTTCTCCTAATTTTTGATTTCATATTGAGAGGATCCATGACCTCAATATATCATGGAAAAACGTGAGCAAGATATTTGGGGAAGTTAATATGATTAGATCTCATTAGCTTAAGTATTAATGATTTCTCTTATATTGAAGATTATTTATGTGAAAAACACTTAGGCATTTACTTAAAGATTGTCAAGTCGATCTAAAGGATAGCCATTGCATATATGTTATTCTTTCCAATCTTGGTTTTGCATATTTTTTTTGTATCTACTTTTTATGCCACTAGAGAAACTTTAGGAGCTTCATATAAATATTTCACTATTGAATATTTTTGGGACTACTTGATTAGATAATAACACAAGCTCTTGCATATTGAGTTAACATTATAGGTACATCCAACCAGGCCTTAGTAGCCCAAAAAAAATATAAAACCAAGCATCAAAACAAGCAACATCCTCCCAATAATAAAATAAGGGTCTCAAACACTTTCAACAAACTTCTAATCCCTATGAATAGATAATGTATAAATAAAACAGGCTATCTATAACATAACCCACCTTATTTATCAATTCAATAATGTATAACTTCCAAAAACATTGTGCACTATATTTGTATATTTAGAATCTTAACTTCCTTGGCTAATTACTTAATGTGGAGTTTCTTTTTCTTGGGGAATACATACAAGGCCTTGTTTCAAATTTATGGGAATTAAAACTAATTATGCTCATATAAATAATTACAACAATAGCTTTTATCAATTGTTCCATTCAGCGACAAAAATTGATTACAACTATTAAGTATAGAAATTAGTTACAACAAAAATATTAATTCAACTATACAAATTAACTATGGTGACTAACTAACCATATTCAATCATTTTTATTTCTATAGTTCTAGTATAGGGAATTAATTAAAATATTATTAATTAATTATGAGATGAAATATCTCCTAAATTATTATAACTCTAAAAAAGAGTAATCAATCTAATGAAATAAATACTAAACTAATGATAGGAAATAAAAGATGACAAATTTAAATCAATAGTTTTGTCTATTAAAAAGTAATGCTTAACATAAAGTAATATAAAATTGAAATTGAAATAAAGATAAGATTACCATGACTATAGAGTGGTCCTTGTTCTACAATTGGTCCATTAGATAAAACTAAGTTAATTAGAACAATTAGTACCAAGATTTCGTAAAGGATTTCAGGATTTCTACATTTATAGTATATAGAGACTTTCTACATCTGGATCGTGGGTGATTCAAAGGTCTTGATAGACCACCTGAATCATAATGCAATTATTAACTTGGGCCCACTCTCTCATTGGATCTGCATAATTGAGATTTTAAAATCAGTTTTTACAAGTATTACTTTTCAGCATATTTATCGTGAAAAGAACACTGTTGCAGATTATCTATCAAATCAGGGGTTGAAGGATGTTTCTGGAAAGATGAACTACCGGCTTTTTAATGCACAAGGTCTTCAGGCGGAGGGCTTTGTCCCAATCATTTAAGTGCTGTGTGATTTTGGGAGGCTGTTTCATTAGTTTACAGTTTTAATATTGTCGATATTTCTTCAGTAAAACATTGTTGTTTCCTTTTGTTAGAGCTAGGCAGTAGAAATACTTTCTGTCTTTTTCTGGGCCTTTCTGAGGGCAGAGTTTACAGTCACAGTTTCAAGGTATTAATCGGTAAGACTTTGGTCTATTTTTGTGTGCGCATGTTCTGTGATGAATTTTTGATAATATCTGTAACTCAGGGAGTGGTGGATCATTGTTATACATGTGGTGTAAGACTTTGTTTTGGTTGTTCCTGGTACATTAAAATAAACCAAAGTATTTTTTATACTGAAAAAAAAGACTTATGTATAGACTTTTATAGTATATAAAAACTGTGAACCTTCACTAATTTTTTTAATTTTTTTTCTAATTTTTATACATCTAAGGTATACCTTCTCTGAAAATAGATTCTTGATTTTAGGAATTAACTTCACTGAAAAATTGATTTAACTAATTCGAGGAGAAAAGCAAGTTATTTTCTTAAAATAATAAGTCATGGCACTAACTACCTTACCCATGTTATTAAATGCACAATCCGTAATTTACTCTCAAGCCACATGGATAAATGCATGTAATTGTGAATAATTAAGATGGTTGTGGAAATATTGCAAGTTATTAAAGTAAAATAGTAAAACCAATAATTACAAATTTAAACAAATTTGTTGTTTCCTCTTTTTGGTACTTATATTGCATATTAACTCTACAACTGATAATTTGGTAACATAATCTGACGCTATTGGAAATCTGATGTTATTGGAAGATCAGATCTATTGTTGACAAAGAATTATACATCTATTCAATAGTAGAACAAATTGACATTCAATTGAGTTTTCAATCGACAAATTAACCATTCCAACACACAAACCATATAATCTTGTTATGTTTATGAAAAGATTCATCGGTTTTCCATGAAATTCCAACCATATAGATGTAGTGTTTTAGAATAGCAAAATGAGGTAAAATTGAAATATCGTAATAGTGGAAAGATTAGAGTGTATGGAAGAAAATGGCATAATGAATGGTTAAAAAAATAATTGCAAAACTCATCATTAACCCCTTGTTTATAGGCCAACCACCTCCCCTCTCATTAACTGCTTGATGGTATGGACTCCTCTCCATTCTTTGTTTTTACTTTTTTTTATTTTAGATTTCTGGTATATATAATTTCTTTTTCAGAATTTTATGTTTTATGCTTTATGATATGGGCTCTTCTCCATTCTCTCTGTTTTTATTTTTCTACTTTCTTTGTTTTTATTTTATATTTTTTGTATATATATTTTGTTTCTCATAATTTTATGTTTTACCCATGAACACTAGTTAATTCTTTGAATCTTGATTTCTTGGTTATTACTTGGTTTTCCTTTTTCTTATTGCTAAAACGGTTGATATTATTAAAAAATTTATCAGTTATTTGGACATTCACATGAAAATAAAAAAAAGGCCACTACAAAATTTGAGAAATTATGTAACAACCTCAACCCAATGTTTATCAACCTCTAATTTTGATGGTTTGAATATTGTAACTTGTTTGAATACATAAATTATATGTATTAACCTATGATTGAGGCCTTGTTGTATTAACTTATACATATTATAATGATTGGGTTTCTGTTTCGGGACATCCATAGCAACTATGGTCTAACTATTATTGGTCGCATATGATTTTTAATAACTGCATAACCTAGTGCATGACTTACTCTTTGAAATGTGTATTAATTAATCGTTTTGATGAACATGTTGTATGTTATAATAAACAAAGTTGTGACTTTAGAATTGTGGGTCAAACTCTCTCGAATCATTGATATGCACATCTCGAGGTCAGAGAATGAATATAGCAGGGTTAGCAAAGTTGGTGTTAGCGCTCTAACAATCGAACCCCTCCACTTGTAGTTATTTGATATATGAGGAAGCAAATCATATCACGATTTTACCTCACCTTGAATGCATGATTAGTTAGGGCTTTTGAGGGTTAATCCATTTTCGGATCCATCATTCTTTGCTAATTTTTTTTTGCATTGTCGAAGGGATAGGTAAAGGGTTTCCAAGGTTTCTCAAGTTGCATGGTTAGCCTATTAATGTCGAACCTAGTCTGATTGTAGATCCCATCTTGTTTTGAGTGACCCAGATTGAAATGAAAGGGTCTGATTTGATGGAAGCATATGATGATTGTGTTGAGATTTTTCGGGCAATAAGTTGGTTCAAATTCTTTAATTTTTTTTCAGGGCTATAACTAGTAAGTTTCCAAGGCATTCACTACTTCTTTTGATGACCTTAAGGTTAAAGTAGGAGATGTTTATTTTATGGTGGATGTCGAGTTCATTGCACAAGCGCTCTCCTGCCATTGGGAGGTGAAGTTTGGTCGAAGAATAGAAGGTTCAAGGACATTCCATGGAAGAAACTATTTGCAAGGAGGGGATACAATTACGACATTAAATTTACTCCCAATTCCAATTTAACACCCCTGTGGAAAATATGATGCCATTTTTGCAGAGTTATATCACTTGAAAATGATGATATAGCCTTGTATTTCTTTATCATATCAGGTTATTAATGGTCTATTTGGGGTATCCATTGATTTTTTCGCATTTTGTTCACATGATTTTTGTTAAAATGTCCTCAATGTATCAAAAGCATCGCTCTAATGCACACCGTTCTCAGGTCCATCATAGTCTTATTTCTATTTTAGTTAAATACCAGTTAGGTAAATTGAGGCTAGAATGGAAGTCTTTTATGTTAATAAATGGTTTTCATGAAAACCCTATTGTTGAGGAAGTTCACTCCTAGGTCTCTTAAGATCCTAGTTCAGTGCCTCATAAATTTCCCTTTGAGCCTTATAGTGATGATTTTCATTTTAATGACCCCGAGTATAGTCCATAAATAGTTCTTTCTATTGAGAAAGGGGATAAGGCTTTAGATCCTGAAACAACTAAATTATGCCGTAGAAAAAGTAGAGATAAAAAAATTCCTTTAGAGAAAAAATAGGTTAGAAGGATATCCATTTAGTGGGGTAAGCTTGAGCCTGTGAAGGATGAACCCCAGCTAGATTCCTTTGTTCCCGAACCTTGAAAAGAGCACACAAATAGTCAGTCAGGGAAGGATAGCAACACACATATAAAGGAAAAAATATTGAACAAAACAATTTCTCGAATGTGGCACAATAAGATAAAACCCCCTTAGAATCAAAGTACTGTTGATCTCGAGCAATATCAACCTAATAAATACAATTCTGAGGTTGCTAGTGAACACGACATTCCATGTGATGTCAATGTCACATCTAAGTCGGAAAATAAGACATAAAGTCACATATGAAGCCTTGTTGGACCTTTTTTGGCACCAACAATATCTTGTAATTTTACCACAGCTAACTCATCGAATTGAGGAGTTAAATAGGGAAAATGAACAACTTAGAGCTGCATGTAACTATCATGAAAATTTAAGGCAACATGATTCAACTAAATCTGTTGAAATTTTAGAAGGGTCAGATACACAAATTATAGCAAAATCTACTAGGGTAAAGATGGTAATTTCTTCGGAATCATAGGATACTAAATAAAGCTTTAGTTTTTTATTGTTTGCAAATTGCTGACGAGGTATGATTTTTTTTTCATTTTAATTTTCTAAATTAAAAAAGAGATTTTAAAAAATATTAAATTTTGTAAAATCCTTATCTTGTGTTATATATTTTTCTTAACTACTTGTTTATATTTATCACATGTGATTTCGTTGGTTAGATACATTGTTGCTTTTCTCATGGGATGGATATGCCTGAAATTGGAACCTACTGGTGACAATTATCTTGTTAGTTATTATTTTGGTTAATTGTTGGTTTCTGATTGGCCATGGGGCCAAAACAAAAATTGTTTCCATTATTTTTGTATTGATACAGTTTTAAGTCTAAATTATGATAGGATATGAATGTTAAAATCATTTGTATATAAACTCCTTGTTTTGAATAAAGGAGGGATGAGACCTGTAGGGAGAAAGAAAAATTGTTTTGAAACAGAGAACTGCTTTGTTTGACTATGGAACGAATGATAGTTTCAGACGTCTTGATGTGGTTTGATTCCATTGTTTTTTGTGTCCTTTTATTTCCATATTCATCGTTATAATTTTGTAATACCTTTTGATTTGTGAAATATATTCTGTAACAACCATGGTAAAAAATACATGTAATAAATTTAATAAAGGTAAAATAATAATCATGGTCATGTGACACATATTCCAAGCTGAATGTTGGGCAAGAACATAGTAATGGGGATCACTTTTCATTAATTAATGGCTATGGAAATTGACAAAGGAAATGGAAAAGCCTTTGGAAAGGAAATTTGGCATTAATTGGCATTTATTTATGCAAATAATGGAAAATAGGAGAAAAGGAAGATAAAGGTCACAAGTTTCATGTGAGGAGGAAAACTAAAGAAAATAGAGGCTTTATTGATAAAAGGCTTTCGAGGATCAGTTCATGGCTTTTGATCAATTAAGTTTTGGAGCTCTCATTCTATTCCCTCTCTCTCTCATACTCTTGGACACTTAGAGTTTTCTTGGAGCACTCTTGGAGGAGTGTGGAACACTTGGGATTTAAAGCAATAAGGCAAAGGAAAAGCAAGAAAGCGCAAGAGAAAACCGAGATAAAAAACTACAATGGGTTTTGCTTGTAGGTAGCGAGTTGCATGTATGATTTCCTTGCTAGATTTGGCATGCATGGCATATACATGCGATTTCTTGGTTATAATCTATCATTGGAATGGAGGATTTCCTGGATTGACAGTGGTTTTTCCTAGTCTTTCCATCTCCTGGATAGCCATGATGTTGTGGGTGTTACTTTTGTTTTCTGGTTGGTTCTCATGTTCCTTTGGTTATGGGTTGAGTTATTAGTTCCTAGAAGCCTTGGTTGGAAAAACGCTCTTGAAGCCCTGTAACAACTTGGGTTGAGTTAATAGTGTTGGAAGCCTTGCTTGGAAAAATGCTCTAGAATCCCTTGGTGGGTTGAGTTACTAGTCCTGGAAGCCCTAGTTGGAAAAACAATCTGGAAGCTTGAAAATAGTTGTGGGTTGAGTTACTAGTCCTAGAAGCCTTGGTTGGAACAAACACTCTTGAGCCATGGAAAACTTGGGTAGAGACCAATATCGTGATGGTTATAACCGTGAGGTGGAATTAGTGGTTGAGGGTTGATGTGGTTTGGCCTCTAGAAGCCATGGTTTTTTTTTTTGGTTTATTCCATGAGATCCCACATTCATGCTTGGAATATGGAATGGAGGTGACTGGATGAAAGAAATATTTGGTTCAGCCTAGTATATGGCCAGGTGGTACATGGAAGTCCAAGACATGGTGGAATTTTACACATGTTAATAAGAGCTCTTCCCCTCTCGTATTTTAAATATAATTTCTCATATGTGGTTTTTATGGTTTTTATATCCTTGTTATTTCTGTTGGCTATATGCTATTTATGAGTGTGTTTTATGAAAAACTTGATATATGTTTCTCATCATGTTTTGATTAGAAAATGAATATACAATTTATACATGCCCTAATATATGATAATGCAACTATTTTGATATGGCAACAATGCTTCTTTACAATTCTCAGATAAGTATGAGACCCTGACACTAAGATCTGATTTTATGACCTATAGATTACATATTTGTGACATGTTTTATGAAATGCCTGTTATGGCTAGTAGGGCTCAGATCAATTATTTGTATCAAATTTTGCAATAGTATCTTTGTCCCCATGTTATTTATCATTTTTGAATTTCGTGGTAGTGCTCTCAGTCCTAGCCCCGAAAAAGTGGCACAAAATTCGGGGTTTCTAGCATAGAATTAGCTAGAAAAGTCCATAGTCACTAAAATGCCTTGCTGTGGGAGCGGTTAGAAGGCCTCAACTTCTTGCAGGACTTGTCATTGGAGAAAATGAGGGTCTAGGTTAGTCAAATGATGAGATGTCTCATGGGTTGATCAACTAGAAGGGTTGGTTGGCTCTTGAAGGTTTTGTAGTATGTGTGGAAGGTCTGATTGGTTTTGTTATGTCCGTTCCACATCCTTAAGGTGACCTAGGAGGTTGAATCACATCATAGTAGCCTCTCGTCACATGTTTACCCTAGTGGAATGATTATCTTGAGTAAATATGGGAGGAGAGTGGTTACATTGTCATGCCCATTAGTTGACTTTGTGCGATGGCAAGTGAATTCTTGTAGTTACGTTTATCTATCATTTAAATTTTATCTACTCATATTTGTTTATTTAATTTTTAAAAATAAATTGTTCATCTTCAGTGACTAGCGTCCTATTTAGAACAATTTGATTTCGATAGTTAGTTGGTTGAAATATTGTTAAGCTAATTGTACTATCTGAATTTTTTATATGAATATGTAGTGTATTGTTAATTGTGAATGCTATTTGAGTTATTCATTTCAATTTTGATTTGATGATTAATTGATTTGATTCATTAATTATCAATGAAGGCATGGATTTTATTTAATAAAAAATCATTCATTTATGATAGTCTTTCGCTCATAAGCCTCGTCCAAGCATTAATTGTAAGTTAGTTATAGTAGTTCTCTATATTTTATTTGTGTATAGCTCATTTGTAAGTAAAATAGAGTTTAATATTGTGTTTACTTAACAATATGAATTTCGTGTTTTATTGCAGTTGTTCGATCTTTTCTTTATTACATTAAGGAAATAATTAAAATTATTTCTTCTGCTAATAGTAGGATTAACTTTGATTTATTTCTTTTAGAAAAAGGATACTACCATTATATTATAATAGTCTCATTCTTTCTTATTGTGCTAGTTACATCACCATTCTAGCCTTATTTTATTTTTTTGTAAATGTTGTAATATAATTTTGATTTCATAACAATAAGTTATCTTTTATAGTTTCTTTATATTTACTCAGATTAGGATTTTGAAGTTTTCTTTAATTTAATTTATTTTAATTTATTTATTCTAACAAACTTCATAGATTTAGATAGTATTTAACTTAGTTAAGATAACCATAGGTATAGTTTAGTTTAGGATAGCTTATCGGTTTTCTTCTTCGTAAGGAGGAGGAGGTCAGAGGCCAACGAAGACTTAAAAATTTTCAAGAACGACCATTCAAAACAACTGGGGATATGCAAAGAACCTTGGTCTGGGTTGTTTCTTCTTTGTAGACATAGGTGTGCTAATTCCCACGTCAACAAAATAACGCTAGAAGGAGGGAAAATTCAACTATAGATGGAAAAATGAAGTACTAAGAGTCAAACTGTTAGGACCCCAATTTTCACTAGGAATCATACCGATCCTCCCCCTGCTAATACTTCTCAAAGTTCTTAGCCATCAGCTGAAGAAATTAATGTTGAATCAAAAAAATTGATTTGATCTTATTATCAAGCTGAAATTGAGAAATTTATGCAAAGATATTGTGGAACGCAAGAAACAATTGACCACAATTCTTCATAACGCAGAAGTATCTCCCCATGAATTGAAATACCTCTTGACTTGAACTTACAAGAGCCTTTAGTGATAGAACCAGTCGATACTTCCACACAAACTACTAGTTCAGTTAACAGTAAGCTGCAATATATTCTTATTCAAAGAAGAGTTGACTTGTTCGATATAACTGATAGAGAACTAACCTTATTTGGAGGATCTGATTCTCCACCATCTCCACCTAGTTCCCCTTCATCCTTAGGAGATTCTGGTGAAGGAATTTCTTTTGAGTTAGAAGATTATCAAAGAATTGCTGATAATCATGATGACCATGAAAATGATCAGAATGATCCCGCAACCCCCCCTGGTTAAATTGGGATGTTGTGCCCATGCCAGATGATCAATATCCCCTACCAAAGAATCCACGTAAGTTTTTTCCCAAATATGACCCTGATTCCAAAACTCCTGTACTGAAGATCATATATAAGCTTTTATGCTTGCTATTAGGTAGAAAAATGTACACCATGAGGATGTTGTTTACTGCTTTTTCTCATATACTTTTGATGGCAAGGATGCTACATGGTATTATTCTTAGCCTTATTAAAGTATAACCTCTTGGACCCAATTTGAAACAACATTTTTGGAGAAATTTAGAGATGATAAACCACCCGAAGTGTTGGTCGATGAGTTTTCTAACACAAAGATGCAAAACAAGGAGAAAGTAAAAGATTTCAATGTTAGGTTTCTGTCTTTAAAGAACAAAAATCTTGTTGATTCTCTACCTCCATAGAACGTGATTATTTCTTACTACATTAAAGCTTTTCATCATGATATAGTTGTATGGGTTAAGAGGTATCATAAGGCCACTCTGCAGGTAGATCTTGATGAGGCCGTATCTATAGAAAAGGACATCCTCATCATGAAACCAATCTCTGATAAGAAACAATATTATGCTTCTACCTTAGGGAAGAAAGAAAATACTTTTAAGCATTCCACTAGTAAGAAATATAAATCATCCTTAGATTTATAAATCCTTCAAAAGGTCATTAATAAAATTTTAAATGAGATAATTGATCTTAAGAAAGGTAAAACTGAAAGGTCATCTGATAGTGGAAACTTCAAATAGTATTTTAGGAGACAATCCACTAATAAACCCCCTGCCCTAAATGAAGGCCTAAATACTGATCGATTGGATAATGTTTTTCAAGCCTTAACATATGAATATGATTTGAACCCTGATAATAGTGAAGAAAGGGAGGAACGATCTAACCTTGAAGACAAGGATGAAGTCCAACCTTCTAATTTTTCACTTAATGTCTATGAGGAAGATTTTGGTTGTTTGTGCATACACATGAAGTAAAGCCTTAGCTAAAAGATAGTCTTTTCCTCCACCAAATAAAGACACAGCCAACACTTATAAAAATTCTCTTCTAGTAATACAACATGTTCAAATACATAAAATCAAAAATATCAAGGCTAATATATCCCTGTACAAACTTTGGAAGATTCCCATGGTTCAAAAAAACATTCAACAACATATTTCTGATTTAAAGACCTATACACCTAAGGATATATGTGGTTATGATAAAGTTCTAGAAAATATTAAAATTCTGAAACGTAATACATATGATCTTTCTATTCGAAAAAATAAGCCTCCTCCATTCTTGTTTACCTTGATGTTTTTTAATAAAAATATTCATAATTGTATGATTGACGCTATAGAATCCTCAAATGTGATGCCATTTCCTATTTGTAAAAAGATAAATTCTCAAATGAAACCACCAGACATGAAAATCATACAATTAGATAGATCTCTTGTCAAGGTCTTTGGTGCGTTAAATGATGTGTTGATCATATTTTATGTTGATGGTAGATTCGATCAAATAATTGACATTGTAATTGTAGATATCCCTAAATTTTATGGACTATTTATTATTAGGGATTGGCTACAACATTTAAAAAGGTTCGTGGACACAAGCTTGACTTAGTTATGGTTTCCCTGGAAAGGGAAACCTAATAAATTCAAAATTAATAGGGAACCTTATATGAAGAATATAATCACTGATCTCAATGATACTAATGAACTAGTAAAGCCAAGTGATTTTCAACCATTGACTCTTTCTTTGGTAACTTTACTGCTGATATTTATGTAATTTCAGAATTATAGCAACAATCATATTTAATAAAATTTAAAATGGTTGTTACTCTGATCACAAAATTATTGATATCAGTAATATCTCTAATTATGATGAGTCTCAAGTCTGGTCTCTTTAATTTGTTGGTTCGAAATCAAAGGAACGAGATGGTGAAAGTTGTGTACTTATTGATCCAAAAGGTAATAAGGTTTTCATAACATGTAGAATTGAATTCCAATGTACTAATAATGTGTCAGAGTACGAAGCATTGATCCAAGGGATATGAAAAAATATCGACCTACACGTTAAGTGCATAAAGGTTTATGGAGATTCCGAGATTATCGTTAGGCTGGTAAAAAACACAATACATTTCCTTTCAGCTCATTTGAAGGCTTATCAACAATAGGTATGGGATTCATGTCAAATTTTTTAGCTTTGAAGAATCTGTACCCAGTGTCACTAACCAAGAAGTTGATCTATTGGAAAATGGTGCCTCAATATTAATTCCAGCAAATAATTTCTAGCTTGATGCATTTCCATTGAATTACTTTTTAGAACCTCCATACCAGATACTCTTACTAATTGGAGTGTCTTTGATGATGATAGACAAATAATTTAGTTTTTTCACATGGGGGGAACTTTTAAAGACTTAATTATCAATGAGGTCACACATGAACAAGAACTATAAGAATTTTGTAGAAAAATAAACAACGATTGTTTGATGATCTTATTAAAATGGTAAACCTATCCCTAGATTTGTTGTAAGGTTAGAGCATATTTATGATTTACTTTGCAAATTCAAAAAATTAAATTGTAAAACTAATAGTTTTTTCATGTCAACTGAAGTCATAAACCCGGGAACCAAGGAAAATCCCCAATGTGTCAATTGTTCATCAAAAGAAAAAGCTCATTTTATCAACCTGTTCAAGCAATAATAAGGATGTATTTTCTTGGACATATGACGATCTCATAAGTTTTGACCCAAACACTATGCAACACATTATTCCTATTAAACCTCAGACTAAGAATTTTCAATGAAATCTTAGGAAAATTCATCCAAATCTTGAGTTAGGCGTAAAACAAGAGCTAACTAAACTCAAGTAGCTAAGATTATTTTTTTGGTATGACACACATAGTGGGTCACTAATATAGTCCCTGTTAGGAAGAAAAATGGTGTTATCGACTTTGTGTAGACTTTAGAAATTTAAATCAAGCCTCAGAAAAATATCACTACCCAATTTCGCCCATGGAATAGATCCTTTAGTGCGTCTCAGGTGCTGAGATGTTGTCCTTTCTAGATGGCTTCTCAGGATATAACCAAATTCTAGTCAATCTCACCAATCAGCTAAAAATTGGCTTTAGGAATCCATGGGGTACCTTCACATATAAGAAGATTCCCTTTGGAATTATCAACGCTGTGACAAAATTTCAGTGGGAAATGGACATATCTTTTAGAGGGATTATTAATGAATTTGTAGTCATATATTTAGATGATATCATTGTATTTTCCAAACAAAGGTCATACCACCTGTAGCATTTGAAGTATGTGTTTGAAGGATGTAGGAATATTGGGATGTCCCTAAATCCCAAGAAGTCCATTTTTGCAGTCACGGAAGGAAAATTTTTAGGGTGTATTGTCTCAAAGTATCATATTATGTTTGATCTCGAGAGGACACATAATATAAAATCTTTGAATCCTCATAATAATAGAAATTCAATGCAATATTTTATGGTAAAAATCAACTTTATGAGACGTTTCATCCCAAGTTATATATATATTTTCAAACCCCTTCAAGATTTGGTTAAAATTATTGTTTTTAAATGGGGGGAACCTCAAAAATAAGCTTTTGAAACCATTAAACAAGTTATTGTAGAAGCACCCGCTCTCATCAAACTTGATTTTTCTAAAGAGTTCCTTTTGTACACTTTTTCTTTCGATTCAACCTACGTTGTTATACTTACCTAGAAGGCTGATCAAGACACATAAATTCCTGTTGCATTTATGAGTTCCTCTTTTAAAGGAGTAGAATTGAATTATGCAGTAGTTGAGAAACAAGCCTTTATAGTCTACAAAGAAGTTAAACATTTTAATTTCTACTTGCTGAAATATAGGACAAAAGTAATTGTACCTTACCCTGCAGTCAGGAACCTGTTTGTCAAAAAGAAGCTTGGTGAAGAAAGAGCTCAATGGATGATTTCCTTACAAGAGTTTGACCTTGAAACTAAACCTACATATATAGTAAAAGGTTAGGGTATGTGCAAGCTTGTTGTTAGATCAGTTTCTTTTCCTGATGATCATTCCATAAGTCATGATAACCCCTCTCTTGACAATAAAGTATATTTTTTACAATATTAAGCCTCGTATAATGATTACTATGATTATAATTCTTGGTATAAAAACATAATATATCATCTAAAAACTGGTATGACCCTTTCTCATCTCAATTCTACTTAGTGAAGAGCATTACGATTGAAATCATATCCATATCATTTTATTGTTAATGTTCTTTTTAGAAAAAATTATGATGGGGTTTCGATTCATTGTCTTGAGAAAGAGGGTGCCTCTAAAATTTTCAATGAACTTCACTAAGGATCTAGAGGTGGCCATTTTGGTGGTGATACCACAACTCACAAGGTGCAAAGAGCAAGTTACTATTGGCCAAATTTGTTCAAAGATTCCCATGCCTTAGTGAGGAATTGTGTAACATGCCAAAAGGTTGTTGGTAGGTTAAGTATATATATATATATATATATATATATTTCCCTTACATCCCTTTTTAATTGAGCCCCCATTTAAAAAACAGGGCTTGGAAATTATAGGATTTGTTAATCTACCTTCAACCCAACAAAAAAATTACATTATAACAACATCTAACTATTTTAGGAGGTGGATTGAAGCAACACCTATGTGTGTAGTAAATGATATTAAGGTAGTAAATTTTCATGAAACCCATATTATTACACGTTTTGGTGTCCCTCAATATCCGATCTTTGATAATGCATCATATTTTTCATCACATTAATTAGATGCATATTCCAATTAAAAAGGAATAAATATTAAATATTAAAAAAATATTACCCAAAAGGGAATGGTCTCCTTGAATCCTCAAATAAGAATTTACTCACAATTTTGAAAAGAAATGTGTCAGAAAATTAGAGGAATTGGCATACTAAATTGTTCAATGCATTGTGGGCTGATAGGGTTACCCATAAAGACTCCATTAGAAACTCTCCTTTGTTTTTGGTTTCTGGTAGATAAGCCATTTTACACCCCCATATTTTTCTTCCATCTCTGCAGTTGTCCCAAAGTGTACAAGAAATTAAATCATCAACCATGGATAGAAACATCAATGAATTATTAAGGCTGGAAAAAGAAGTACATAAAGCCAATACTAAATTTGATCAACATTAGAAGTTGGTTAAATGATGGTTTGATAATAAATCCTCTTCTAACAGAAACTTTGAAGCTGGTGATTTGGTTTTAAAATGGGATAATAAATAAGGGAGAGAATATCAAGTTACATAAGTTATGGTTGGGAGCTTTCATTATTACAAAAAATCTAGGACCCCAACACATTTTGTCTGCAAAACTTGGAGAGCCAATCTGAGTCATTCCCTGCCAATGCTCTGCTTTGGAAGAAATACTTTTTTTTTTTTTATCTCAATATGAGACACCTATACATAGGTATTTCGATTTTTGTGTGTGTTTTATTTTTATTTTTATTTGAGTGTGGTTTTTTATTTTCTTCATTTCATAACCAATTTGTCTAGAAAACTATTACTAATTCATAAAATATCGCATTGTTACATGCATAAACTATGAAAATATTTCTTTCAACATTTTTGATTTGTAAATTTTCAGATTTTCCTTAGTCTGATTATAGGATTATTTTTTTTCTAAGGTTTATTTTGTTTATAAGAGATTATATCTCAAGAACAATATACTTAATATAACAACTCTATCTGTGTAAAACTGGAAACTAAGAGCTTCTTACATCATCCTTTCTCTTAAGGAGCGGACATGCCTCCCCATCTATTGGAGGTTATTAAAAATTTTTAGTGTGTAATTAAAAAATATAAAATATTATTAATTGGAATATAGGAGGTCTCATTACGAGCCATCCTACCATGAACATGGGTCTTAGCGGGTGTGAAATTACCATATTTGGTCACCAAGCCAAGGTAATGGCTTCTGGTCATTTGACAATAAGACAAGAGGTCTCATCACAAGCCAACCTATTCACATCTATTAAGTCTTGTGAATGGCAGTGCTATTTGTAGGTCACCAAGCCTAAAAATTGGCTTTCAATTAATGTTTCCAAAAGGAAAAAAGAAAAATGAAATATGCATATCACTTTGAATTAATTTTGAACTGATGGGATACTAGCACATCTTGGATAAAATTTTAACCATGTGGAGGCTATGGATGCCTGCTAGCAACAGTGGCTCTACCAACAGTATTGAAGTAAAATATTTTACCCATTTTCCCTTAGATGTAGATCATCATTTCTAACTGTCATATTTTGATATTTCTTCTGAAAATATGTATACATGCTATAAATTTATTTTATTATATCCTGTAACTGATTATTGCTCTTTCTAGTCTACAGATTGAATTGAAATAAATTTACCTTTAATGTCTGACATGTATCTTTGATTTCAGCTGATCTCTTTTCACAAACTGCAAACATAGATAACTGGTTCTTTCTAGTAAGCCTCCAATTGTGGGCATGCCAACCACCTCCCCTCTCATTCAATTCTTGATGATATGGGCCCTTCTCCACTTTCCTTGTTTTTTCTTTTTGATTTTATATTTCTTGCATATATCTTTTGTTCATGAGAATTTTCCGTTTTACGCATGGAACCCTGGTTAATGCTTTGAATATCGATTTCTTGGTAATCACTTGGTTTTCCTTGTTCTTATTGCTAAAATTCTTGATATTATTCCAAATTTTATTAGTTATTTGTGCATTTGTACATTCACATGAAAAGAAAAGGTCGCTAAAAAAATTGAGAAATTTTGTAACAACCTCAACCAAATGTTTATCAATCTCTGATTTTTTTGGTTTGAATATTCAAACTTGTTCAAATTCATAAACTATATGTATTAACCTATGATTTATACCTTTTTGTAATAACTTATACATATTATAATTATTTGGTTTCCCTTTTGGGACATCCCTAGCAACTTTGGTCTAAGTATTATTGGTAGCATATGATTGTTAATGGTTGCATAACCTAGGGCATGAATTACTCCTTGGAATGTGTATTTATTAATCGTTTCAATGAACAAGGTGAATGTTATGATAAACCGAGTTGTGGCTTTATACTTATGGGTCAAACTCTCTCGAATCGTTGATATGCACATATCGAGGTCAGAAAATGATTATAGCAGGGTTACCAAAGTTGGTGTTAGCGCTCTAACGGTCAATTACTGCCACCTGTACTTATTAGATGGATGAGGATGCTTGAGCCTATCATAATTGTACCTCACCTTGAATGCATGATTAATTAAGGTTTCCAAGGGTTAATCCATTTTAGGCTCCACCATTCTCTTTTGTTTTTTTTGGACTGTCAAAGGGATAGGTAAAGGTTTCCATGGTTTTTCAAATTGCATGGTTAGCCTATTAATTTTGAACCTGATCTGATTGAATATTGTAATCATTCATGTCTTGAGTGAACCATATTGAAACGAAAGGCATTTATTTTTTGGAAGCATATGATGAATATGCCGAGATTTTTCAGGCAATCAATTGATTCATATTATTTAGGGTGTTTTAGGGATATAACCATTTAGTTGTTGGAATTATGACTAATGTGTTGTCCTTTATGGAAAGATACTTGATAAAGATGTCAACATGATGGTTATGTATATGTTACAGGTGAGATAGAAAAAGGAATATCTATTTAGAGACAGAGGAATGATAAAGGTGAAGTATTAGAAGTATACACAGGTCCCGTGAATAAAGGCCGTGTACATACACATTTATGGTGAAGAAAAGTCACGTACATTTTCTGCACCATAGTATTATTAATACCAGGGGCCTTTACCATAGTATTGGCCTATAATAATGAGTGAAAAAATGGATATTTGATCCCATCAAAGAATACCATTGACATTACTAAGGGATTGACCTGAGGTATTAGCTAAGGCTTAAGCTATATAAGAAGATGGAGATCAAAGTGTTAGGTGTGCAAGTTTTGTGTTTTCTATGAATGATTTGATCTGAAACATATGTGCACCAAGGATCAAGGAAAAGACACAAACCCGAAAAATCTGAAGTATGGTATCATATGTACTTATTTGGTTTGTGTGTTGAAAATATCTAATTGTGATAGATATGTGGTATTAATGAAATTCTGACATGAATATGAGACAATAAAGATTGCAGAGTATACTCTGTGGTGGTAGCGAAAACATGACTCAATGATTTCAGATGTGTATGCTAGTTTTCCTATGATAGATCATGTACATACGTGTATCTTCTTCTGACTAATCACATATATATTCTGTAGTATGGACATATCTTTACGCAGGTTTTAAGTATGAAAAAAACGTACATACACGAGAGTGCTTTATAAGGGTCACATACATCTGCTAGGGTTTTGCAGTATGAGATGATGATAATGGGTGATCTATTCTGTCATCTTTGTTGTTGTCTTCCGATGAAGTCTCTCTTATAATAATCTATATTTGACAGTATTGATTGGGATGAATTGATTATGAAATAGAAGTTGACTAAGTAATGATGCTACTGTGTGATTATCTGTATTTGGTTCAGTGATTTATGTTGGTCTCAGTATCTGATTGGGTGATTGATTCAGTAGTACAGTTATTCTGATTCAGTTATCAATATTTTAAGATATGTACTTGGGTATTATTTAGGAGAAGCACGTGCATATGAAGGTATTGTTAAGAATAATAGCATATAAAATTCAATGCATGCTTGATTAGGGTTTGCAGTGGCAACATTTGGTTTTTATGATGGGTAACAATGTTTGAATTGGTATATTGATGAGTGGTTATTGTTACACAACATTTTTTCATTTTCCCTGCAATCCCCATCACGCCCATTGGAGGGTCATTTCCGTGATCAATAAGCAGTGTCTCCCTTTACATGAGAGTAATATTCCTTCTCCGTTGATAATTCCCCGAGCGTAGACTCAAAACCCTTTGTTTTTGCCTTGGCGCTGCACAAGCTATGCCCTCATTCCGAAGAGGAAGATTAACACAGGGCCCCACACCAGCTGGTGCTTTGTCCTAGTTCTCCACCCACACCAAGTTGTTTGTGGAATGTTTTTTAAAAACAGCGGTCGAGATTCCACTCCAAACACCTCGAGGATGAGTCATTGGGAGTGGTTGAACTGAAAAACCACAGAATCCCTCCTTTAGGTTTATGTTTTTCACCTCTTATGGGAACTCCCTAAAGGATATGCCTCCCTCCCACCTTTTTAGGGGTCCTAACCTCCTGATTTTCCGTTATAAAAGAAGCTATCTCTCTTAGACCAAGCTAGCTGAACTTGGAGAATTAAACATATTATCGTTGAATTACTAGAGAAGATACAATAAGAAGGAATTACATTGAGGAAGCTTGAGTCCATGAATTCTGAGAGATCTTGAATCCATGCCTTCATCCCGTTCAAATTCCCTAACGAGCATCTCAGATGCGCTTCGACTGAACCCCACTGGAGGAGACTGCGATGTCAAAGCATTGGTTGTAACTCTTCCTTCTATTCATTTATATACATGACTATTGCTTGGTTCCCATTTTTTATTATGTTAGATGCTTAATGCAACATGCTTAGCCCTCTTTGACTGTCTAGTAGTTATGAGTGAAACCATTATGTCATATGTTTTTCTTGTTTCTTGTTCTACGTGCAAGTATTTGAGTGTAACGGTGGAAGGATTGTGATTTGCCAAGGCAGGAGAGAGAGGCCACCACTACTACAGCAACAAAAACAATGTTGGACTCTAGGTAGGTCGATCTACTATGTCCTTTGTTCATTCAATAACTAGGAAGCAACACTCTAGCATGTCCCTTCATTTCTAGACCCACTCTAGGGCTAGAGGGATTGTCTCTGTCCATAGAGAGGATTTACCTGGATAAAAAATTGGTGACTCCACTAGGGATTAGTGTGAGTTTGTCATTTCATCTTGTTGGGTCTGTTTCAATTGTTGATTCAGTTATTTGTCTTTTTTTGGTTTTCTTGCTTAGTTTCCATCCTATGTTCAGCTCCAGAGTGTCAAGATTGACCTCTTCTCATTAGGTGTTGGTTTTTCCTTTTTTTCCCATATTTATTTGGCTTGGCGCGGTTTTTCTCTGAACAGTTGCGCCGATTGGCACAGGTTTCTCTTTTTGTAGTCGCGCGAACCACTGTATGGTGCCTATTACAACCTTACGGTCATGTTGACCCCTATAGGATTTGGTTTGACCTCCTTAATGAGTCTTTTGGTCAATTGTGCTTGCTTCTGGGTTGTTTTTTATGTGTAATTATTCATTTGGGATTGTTTTGACTGTCGTCGACTTGCTTTTCTCAGTTGTTTGTCCATCTTCTTATCAATGTGAATTGAGGCCTTAGGGTTTCTAGGTGTCCTAGTGCACTGAGCCTTCTATTTGAGAATCAAGTTGGTTTGATTGTTGTCCATCTCATTTGTGGATTGATTTCACTTATTTTTCTTGATCTTTTTGAGTGATTTCTTTGGTTGTAGAGTCATTTCGTTTTTTTGATTGATTCTTCACCTTATTGCTCCAAGAATAGATTACATTGCTTGTTTTGGATGATTTTGAAAACTTTCTCTTGGTTTGAAAGATTGTGACATTAGTTTGAGTGATTTCTTGTGTTTGTTTTGCATTTATTGAGTCCTTCAATTTTGATTCCTACACAACACTTAAGCTAGTGTTTGTTTTCATTTTTTCATGTAATTAGTGCATCATGTGCTTCTTTTCATTGAAAGTAAAAAAACATATTTTGCATTATTTCTTTGCATTGAAAGTGAAATACTCTTTTCATAGCTAGCATCTGATTATCTAGGGAAGGGTTTCATTTTCATTTGATTCTGTTAGATACATTAGTGGATTTATTCGCATAGTTTCATTGTTTTCTTTTCTTTGAAAGATCTTTGTCCTTCTCATAACTAGCATTCATTGAATTGGAAATGATGTTCATTTTAATATAGCTTGCATTTAGGAATTTTGAGATCCAAACTCGATAGGGCCTTAAAACTGAAACATAATCCAAGATCAAATTTAAAATTTATTTAATCAACCTAAGGAAGCATTGAAACCTAATGAAATTTTTTTAGTGGTCTAGGCTAGAGACGTGTTCCGGCATCTTAAAATCTAGTAGTTTTCATTCGCCATCTAGATTTAGACAGTGCTAGTACAGACTTGTGCTCTCTGTACCATTGCATATATAAAGGGAGACCCCTCAAGGTTGCAATCCTTTTGTCCATAGGAAGCTGATTTTTCTGCCTTGTAAGCGTGATACACCGAACACAACATTTGGGGAGACTACCTGCACGTACATCAAGTCCTTGGTCATTTATGTTTCATTTGATGGTGAAGGTGTATATGGCATTTCACGAAAACCAGGTATACCCTCTTGCTTAGTATTCAAGAGTAGTCATTTCGATCTTTTCATGACTCTTTAAAAAGATAATAAATAATCAAGCACTTGTCCTTTCATTCTCATTTAAAATTGAAAGCGACTAGAGTCATCTTTGGCCTACTTCTCGACTCTTTAAAAATGAAACAACAAACTCTCGTTTCAGTGTCATAAATTAATCACCTACGATCACACGCCCATTAAAGTTTTATTACTTGGCATGTTGTTTTTCCTTGGTTTTGATCTTGGAGTCCTCGATTGGTTCTCTTTTTTCATTTATGTTTTGATATACAGCCATGGTGTCGGAACTACCAATTTTGTCATCCTCACTACCTCCTAGTGGTATTTCTTTCCCAGACGTTTCTTTTGAAACTCCTCAGTCCACTAGGTCTGCCAAGTTCTCATGGCCTATTCTCCCATCTGTCCCACCTCTTGCTACTCGATTTCCTCCTGAAGAGACATTTGAGTTCAATTGGCCTCCTTCTGCTGCTTGGTCTTGTTTTGGGGAAGAAGGAGATTGTCCTCCTCTTACATCGGGCTCACTATTTTTTTCTATTGTTGTGCCTCCTAGTCCCTGTAATATTTTAGAAGATCTTACAGCAGAGTCAGACATGGACTCATCTAGTCCTGTTGGTAGAAGGTGTTTTGTTTCAGAATTGCCTTCTATTTTACAAACCTTCACTTCATTTCATCATTCTTTTATCACTTCATAAGCCTAAAATCAATGAAGAATGATTAGGATTGCTTAAAGGTTACATGCAATTGATTAACATATTGTATTTTCATGGTTTTTGCTGTTTTAATAATTTTGTGCA
>JAXQQM020062993.1:0-53500 GCA_034641835.2 Pinus albicaulis | reverse complement strand
TGGGGGGGAGACTATTGGACATTGGGTTCAACTGATCCAAATTGAAAATGGCATCAACCCATGGTATTCATCTACCCATGTTATCCATCCACCCATGGAATTTACCCATGATATTGTAAATGGCATCGACCCATGGTATTCATCCACCCATGATATTTATTCGCCCATGGTATTGTAAGTGACCCATGGTATGTATCCACCCATGGTATTAATCCACACATGGGATTTACCCATGGTATTGTAAGTGGTATCTACTCATGGTATTAGCCTATGGTATCTACACATGGTATTGTGACTCAAAAAAGGCTATAAATAACAAGCCTTATTTTGTAAAAGGACAAATAGTCTGCCACAATGTAGCTTCTACAATTATTCTTTGTTTTAATAAAACAAGTTTCTTTGTGGTTTTATTTTCTTTGTGTTCTCTCTTCTTTTCTGGCATTCTAATTTTGCAGATCTTGTCAGATCCATTTCAACTTTTTAGATCTTGAGGGCCTCCCCCCAAGATCCGGATCAGTGGTATCAGATTCAGGTTACGCCTCCATGGGAATGAGGGTTTGAAACATATTTCAGTTTCAATGTTTTGCAGCGATCTTCAGCAAAATCCATGAATGTTTTTGGGCAGCGAGTTTTCAGATCAGATCTGAAACTTTTGGTAAAAAATTTGCAAAAACAAAGACCATATCTAGATTCTTTGTGAAAAAATACTCAAATTCAAAAAAAAAATCGGCCAAATTGGAGTTCGGATGAGGGAGATCTCGCTGATTCAAAATCAGCAATGTTGAAGCAATTTTTCTGACGAAAATTCATGGACGGCGGCTCTCCTGTCATTTTTTGCATTTTTTAATACAAAATTTCAGAGAAATGGAGATAGATCTGAGCTCCTCTTGAAAAATCACCCAAGTTCAAAAAAAAATCGGTCGAATCGGAGTCCGGATGTGGCAGTTATCGTTGATTTAAAATCAACTATTTTTTCAGAAAGTTTGTGACGACGTGACAGTTCCAACGCAAACCTGAGAGTCTAGAGTCTCCAGATAGTGGTTTCAAACACATAAGATGATGCAGAACGATCATTCCATTTCCAAAAATAGGTTATAATAAATATTTTGAGTTATATTGACCGACTTATGCTCATTTTAAATCTGGAGCAACATTCAGAGCGAGTTTCCTTTGGAGACATGCCCTCCCACCCCACTTTAGTAGGCACCTACTGCACATTCATCAGTTTCAGCATAGTAGTGTTTGGCTTGGGTTATTTTGAGACGTGGCCTCCCACCCCAAGCTATGTAGGCACCTGCTACTTCATCAACAATCAACATCACGGTTATGGATCAACCGCACAAAATCTTTTTCATCGAAGTCCATTTGCTAGGTCTTCTTGTTAGTCCTCACGGTTGAGTCGCAGCGTACGGGGTATCTCTATCCTCAGATCTTCGTTTGTCATGGTTTTGGTTCATCCACAAACCCACACTTCATCGAAGTCCATTTGCGAGGCCGCACACTGTCAATATCACAGTTGGTCACAAGCATTACAGGGTATCTCTATCCTCGGATCTTCGTTCATCACAGTTATGGGTTAACTACACAAAACCCTTCTCTTCAGTGGCTCTTCATATTCAATAAAGGCTTCTCAGGAGGGAAATTCACGCAATGGGGACCATTGCTTCTTAAGGAGGGAGGAATGATCCAAATGGAAAATGGCATCAACCCCTGGTATTCATCTACCCATGTTATCCATCCACCCATGGAATTTACCCATGATATTGTAAATGGCATCGACCCATGGTATTCATCCACCCATGATATTTATTCTCCCATGGTATTGTAAGTGACCCATGGTATGTTTCCACCCATGGTATTCATCCACACATGGGATTTACCCATGGTATTGTAAGTGGTATCTACTCATGGTATTGGCCTATGGTATTTACACATAGTATTGTGACTCAAAAAAGGCTATAAATAACAAGCCTTAGTTTGTAAAAGAGATAAAAGGACCGATGGTCCGCCACAATGTAGCTTCTACAATTATTCTCTGTTTTAATAAAACAAGTTTCTTTGTGGTTTATTTTCTTTGTGTTCTCTCTTCTTTCTGGCATTCTAATTTTACAGATCTTGTCGAGATCCATTTCAAATTTTTAGATCTTGGGGCCTCCCGGATCAGGATCATCAACGCTCACGTGTGTTTATGGACTAACCGCCTCTCGTGGATCCTAACTCTGGCAATTGTAGTGAAGACTAATGCCTGCAAGTTTTGGTCTAGCAGCAATCGTGATTCCAACAAGTTATATAAGTTGAATCGATCCATGAAGGATAGAACTTGGTGCCCCACACACTCATCAATGATTTCATCAATAAAGGATGTGGGATAGTTGTATTTGGGACAACCTTTGTTCAGGTTGCGAAAGTCAGTGCAGACACAAATGGTGCCTTGTTTCTTGAGAACGGGAATCAGGTTGGAAACCCATGTGGTATATTCAATAGGATAGATAAAACTAGCCTACTTGAGCTTATCAATTTTGGATTTGATAGCCTCACGTCTGGAAGTATTAATGGGTATCAAATTTTTAAAAACAAGAGTGGAATTGGGCCATGTGTCGATACGATGTTCAATAATAGCGAGATCACTTTCGAGCATCTCAGAATAGGACCAGGCAAAAACATCACCAAATTCTTTGAATAGCTTGGTGTAAGCCTCAAATTCTTCTGGGGTGCAATGTGCCCCCAAGTTAATATTTTATTCTACCTCTGGTTTATTTGAAATTTTGATTTTAATGGTAAGAGAGATATTGGCTATGTTTCCTTCTTCAAAAGCATCTAGTGCTGGAATGGTATCTCTAAACCAATCAACCTCACCATGAATGAAGTCCTTAGACTCCACAACATATTGGTCATGGGACTGTGGCGGAAGGAAGTACACACAATGGTGCATATCATCCCAAGGAAAATTAGGGGTGGTCATGGATTTCATGATGTCCTCATCAAAATGGAAGATGGGATAATTGGAGGAAATGAGACCACTTCATGCGGCTGGGCTACCTAATGCATCAAAAGGAGAAATATGGTTCACATACGCCTTGATACTAAGGGTAGACGAAGAGCTAGTATATGAAACATCTATGGATGTTGAGACCAGGGTGTTCAATGAGGGAGGTTCGACAGAAACACTATTGGAAGCCCTTGATGGGTCTTCCTCCATGGATCTCATCGATGACGATATATAGAGAATAACGATTGAAGAGACTTTCATCTCGACATCAGGGGGAGGGATCACAATGGGTGTAGAACTTTCCTCTGGTTCTAGTGAAGCAATGGGGCCATAACTCACAACTAGAGGAGTAGATGATCCACTACAAGTGGCCTCAATATCATGAATCACTAGAAGGGTGTCATGAAATTCCTTAAGATGGGGACAATGATGAGAATAGTGGCCATAAACATCACACAAAGCACAAAGGTGATTTGTGCGCAATGATTTGAGTCTCTTAGCTAAATTAGTTAAGGTAACATGGACCTCCGGGATGCAAGATTCAATAAATGTTTCATTGAAAACAATCTTGAGACAAGGAAGCTTAGGAAAATTATGGTTGGCATGCATAAAAACATCACACAAAGTGCATAGAGGTGATGACTTTGGAGGTTTATGGGAAGTTGGAGTTGTTTGGTGAGCCTTGTCTTTAGGTTCCTTCTTTTTATCTTATCCCCCCTCACCAGATGCTTTCACAACAGGGGTAGGTTCATGTTGAGGTGGATGAGGCACTTAAGTAGAGGGAGGGGTCATGGTGACCAGTTGAACTGGGGTCAAAGCGGTATATGGTTTTAGTTGAATAGGTGGAGTGTTTGCTGGGGGATCAATGTACCAGACTAGGATTCCCAGAGTCAAATTAGGTAAACTCAATGTAGTCATAACAGGCACAGTAAAGACTCCCTGTGGAGGAACCAAAAATGGTATCTGACCTGCAGGGTCATTTCCTTGAGGAACGACTCCCAGATGATTAAGGCTCAGGGGAATTGTTCCTAAGGTAAAAAGAGGAGGAGAGACACTAGTAGAAGGAGAAGGTCCTTGAGATCCTGATGGTTGTGTCGAGTGAATAACAACAGGTTGTGTATGCATAGTATGCTGACTCAGCATACCAGGCTGCTTTTGGTTAGCCCGTGAAGCTTGCAACATGCAAACACTCGATGAGTTAGGCTCAGAGAGAATATGGGGGGACCAGGGAATGTACCTAGTAATGTGGAATATTTATAGACTCTGGGTGATCTGCTGGTAAGATATGTGATTGATTTCTTATCGACCACCGAAGTGATGATGGAATGAAGGGAGGTCTGAGACTTCGGTTCATAATATGTTAGTTGATCGATGGTAATGATATTTCCATTGTGGGGAAAGCACATCTTACAGTGAACGTAGATGCGACAGGTGAAATCACGTATGTGTAGCTACCACCCAAGAGGATATTATAATCTAAGGGGGCATCAATGACTTCTATGTTAATGCAAATAGTCTTTCTTGCAAGTGTGATAGGAAAATTGCAGTACATGCCAAGGGGATGGGAAGGGTGACCATGCCATGCACACAAGGTGATGGTGGATGGGGACAGATTAGGGGACCTAAGTTGCTTCAAAAAAAAGGCAGACATCATACAGGTGGATGCACCGTTGTCAATGATACATCACTGTACATTGGCATTACAGGTCTTGATTGGTATTTGGAAGGAAACAGAGGAGGGTAAAGGGGGGTGTTCTGGCTTGTCAACATAAAATAATGTCAAACGATCATATGAAGGATCCAAAGTGTCTAGAGAAGATAATATAGATTTTCATTGTGATGGGCATGTCTGGAGAACTTCCAGTGTTGACATGGCTGCAGGATACCGCACCAAGTCATCTACTATGGTGTAGGTGTGGGCGGCTTTGTAGAAGCAAACTTTTGGCATAATGGCCCTTTGGGGATATTATGAATGGCCTTTGATTTAGGCTAAGGGATATGTAAGGGAATAGTTGGTGTAAGAATGGACTATGTGGATACTTTGGTTTGGGGCTCAATTGCAAACGAAGTGGGTTGCTTGTCATATTGCAACGACCAAGTCTGAAGGTTAACCTCATTAGAATTCATCATAAGTATCTAGTAATCAGGGGTACTAGACTCTTGAGGTTGAGGAGTGGACTAACCTTGAGGGGGTTGGGTAGCAACATTTCTTTACTGAGGGAAAGGATTAGTGAATATGGCCGGTTGAGTTGGTGCAGTGTTTGGAGGAAGCGAAGTTGTGGGTTGTTGTCCTCTGGAAACTGCTTGGGCTTCCCACATTTGGCACATCTGGGGTAAAAGGGGACAATCATGAGTATAATGGAAATTGACACTACAACAAGAATAAGTTTTTTTCATATGAAGGGTCTTGTTCTGCTTGGGTTGATTGCCCTGTTGCTAGTTTGTGGTGTTAGGCTGGTTCCCTTGGGGTGTGTTCGATTGATTCCCTTGGAGACCTTGGTTACCCTATGCTTGGTTTTTATGGTTTCCTTTACACTTATTCGTTTTCTTGGAATTTGGGGGATTAGCTATGCTCTGATAAGCATACACCTGACCTTGAGGAGGTTGTGGCTGATGTGGCAGAGTTTGAGAAGGCACGGGAGGCGGGGGCGCTAATGCTAGAGGGGCTAGAGCATTGGGCTACACATAAGGATAATATAGAAGTGGGGCAACATTCAGGTAAATATTTTAAGCAACAGCTGGCCCTGGCATCAGTTGATGCGGTTGGGAAAATGCATAAGGTGTGCTTTGACCAGGATACATATTTCCCGGAGGGGGATAAGTGTTGGAGGAATTGGTCCCCCCCTAGGGGTAACCATAACCCATGTGAGGATGAACATATGGATGTGAAATAGATCCAACGATACCCTCATTGGTGTGAGATTCCCCAGGTGTGTTGGCACCACCAGGTCTAGGAAGATCCAGTAAGACAGTATAAACATAACTAGACTGGCTGTAGATCAAGTCATATTTTAACGTGACTTGGAGAGCTTCTTCCTTGCACTGAGGAAAATGAGATGCGCTGTCTTTACTAATGGGGACTAAGAACATTCTAAGAAACCAATCCATATAGACATGATCGTCGAATGCAGGTGCTCTACACAAGCTCCTTCTTATACGCCATTCCTGGAAATGGTCAGAAAGGCGGGTGGCAGAAGACTTACGGAATGCGGTCAAAAACTTGCTAGCAATATCATAATGGAGGGGTAATTGAGAGTAACATAGAAACACTTTATAAAGAGTCGCAAAAGTGGCATGAGATGCAGTAGGCTAGTCAACATACCACTTTGCAGCTTCTCCAATGAGCGTAATTAGACAAACAAGGTGAATGGAGTCATCGGTGACGAAATTAGACAAACACCACATGTGAAAGGAGCAGACGTGATTAGTGGGATCCTCTCCAGTGTTTCCTTCAAACTAGGAATTTCAGAAGGAAGCTTTGCTGGCATAGTAGGCCAACCTACATTGTGGTGTATGGGGTCATTGATTAACTGGTTGAAATTAGGAAGGCTTAAACCTGCCATAAATGGTAGCAAGGGAGTAGCCAGGATGCTTCCAGTAGTGGTTCTGCTAGTAGTGGCTCCAAAATTAGGTCCAGGACCACCACTGGCTTGAGGACCTGCACCTGCATTGGAACCTAACATGGTGATGGTATGAGGGTGAGGAGAAACAAGATCAGAATCAGAGGAAGAACTCAATGAACTAGAATCAGAGTCAGTATGGGGACTCAGAGGAGGACTAACTTGGACCCTACGGGGTGGATTAAGACACCCTAGCAGAAACTGAGGGTGAATACCTTGAAGTCTCTGCGATAAACGCCTTGGGGGCACAATGATGGAAAGTCAGAGATGACATGAAAATTTTGAAGAATGATAAAGAAAGGATCTGGAAGGCAGATAAATTAATTATGATGTTTATGTCTTGGCTTAGCGGTGTAAACCAAGTGCTCTTCACTTTAGGTGTGAGTGTGTGGAAACCGAGTGTTAATTTTAAATAAGCCCAGACAGTTATTTAAAAAATAAAAAATGTTTGAAAAACTGTAAATAAAATTGAAATGACACTAAAATAAACTACTAATTATTCATAAATTCAAACCAAAAGAAGGCTCCCAAACAACCAGACTAAAAGGTGGGTGAAATTGACTCAAAACACACTAAAATGGCCAAGATATCTAACGTCAAAGGGACATGGATCTAATGACTATACTATTAGAAATGACGTACAAAAAAGAAAGAAACCAGAGGGGAAAATTGTTGCAAAAGATGAGGTTAAATGTGAAAACCCTAGGGACAACAAGGGGACCATAATGATAAGACCAAATAAAACTCAAGAGGGAGTTTTGGAAGTAACAATAACCTATCATAAAGGATATGTGAAAAGGATGGATAAGATCCTCAAACAATGGTTGAAAGTGCTACGAATCTCAGAATACCTACTCATCTTAACCCCTCCTCAAAAGGTGGAAGTTTACTGAAACCCTAGGGGACTTGGTTCTACTTCAAGGAGAAAAAATGAGCATATCCAGGCCTAAGATGAGTTGAAATAAAGGTAATATAACCCAAAACAATTCTCTCGAAAAAACCTGACAATTTCTAAAAAAATTTAGAAAAAGATTCTAGATCGCAGTTACTGACCTGTGGATAGGCGAGCTCGCACATTTTGGGCAGATAAGTGATGTTGAAGTTTGCAACAAGAAACAATGAAATTGGCATCCAGAAGAAACGTGACAATACCTAAACTATGTAGAAATTATATAACTTATGTGTTATATGTCCAAGATTCTCTGATCTCACACTATTTTAACTTCATGCAAAATACATAATCTATTCCACCATTGATCATTTGTGGAAATAAAATCAAGATGTCAATGCACACATGAAACAATAAAAATTCACACACATTAACACGGTTGTTTATAGAGCACATTGAAAACCCAACTATCTATATATAATATATGTCATAGAGATCATGTAACAATCCTCATACAAAGCTGATCATGTCAAGCTCTCAATACAATACAATCGCTACACACTAATCAGGCCCGATCTTGCAAATCCATGCACCGATCTTTGCCACCTGCTAGCCTACCTCTACTGCGCAATCCCTGCTGAAGAATGGGTCTGAATGAGTTCGAATTCCTCCAAGAGTGACTGCGCAATCCTCATTGGAATCTCCAATGAATGTGTGGTGCAAACAATGTAACACTATAGTCAAAACTGATAGTCACACTTGCTCTTTCACCTATCTCTCCACTGGTCTCCACTAAAAATTCCATGCACTGTATTTAACTAATGTATTCTTCAGTTGATTAATGAGTTATTATTTAGTGAATTAATTAACTAATTAATTCACATCACTCTCACTAGTGTATCAATCAGTTAGACTAGATACAACTAGCTCAACTGAGTCTAACTGAGTTAAACTAAATACAACTCCACCAACTACTTCTCTAACTCCACCAAAATTTGTCACATGAGTTCTAACTGAAGTCCTCATGCATTAGCTCCAGTAAACCCTCAAGAATAGCGTAATTCCTTCTGTGAGCTGTTGTGCCACATCTGTGCACTTAACTGAAGTGCTCCAAGAGAATAAGATAATGTTTAGATTCCAAATATTATTAAGAGCTAATAATATTCGACATATCTATTTTTAGACTGGCAATCTAAAAATAAATTCCACCCAATATGTCTAAAAATAGAAGTCCATCTATTTTTCCAACTTGACCAACCATCCACAAATAGCATCCTGCAACTCATAGAATATGATCGACATGTCTAAAAATAGACTTTGCGCCAAAAATAGCCTGCGGGCCCACTTAGTGAAGGCGACTCTTTTCACTAAGCTCATCATCTTGTTGAATCTCAGCACACTAGGGTGGGACCAGGAGGTCCAAGCAGCACCTATAGTAGGGTGGAACCAGGAGGTCCAAGCAGCACCTACACTAGGGTGGGACCAGGTGGTCCAAGTAGCACCTACACTAGTGTGGGACCACAGGTCTTAGCAACACCTACACTGGTGTGGGCTAAATTTGGTGCATGTATATTTTAATTATCCCTTAATTAAATTGGACAATAAGATGTAATATTATCTCATAATCACTTGTAATAGTTAACTAAGTGTGGTAAACTCAGTTAGTGCATGAATTTCGAGTTGAGGGTAGTTGGTGAGGCATGCAGAGTAATTCTAGTTGTAACAGAGTTCGAAGTGTAGTGGTGCATTAGTTAATGCATGTTGTAATCATTTTAACTCACTTAAGTGAGTTAAAGTCAGTTGTGCTAGTTGTAACTGTTTGTTGCACTAGTGAGAGATCATGTGAATTAAATATTATTTAATTCACAATCAATGATCTAACATGCAACTATTGATTTACTAGTATTAGCTGCATGCATGTCAGTTCCAGTGGAGACCCAGTAGAGACAAAGGTTAAGGGGAAGTGTGACTATCAGTTCTGATATTAGAAAGCTACCTAGATGCAGTTAAAACACTACATGATTCCCATGATACTCAGCGCAGTTGAGGAAAGCTGAAATTCCTAAATAATAGGGATTTCATTCATCAGGAATTGCGTGAGCAAGGCAGGCTAAAGACAGGCTGAGAATTGGCTAAGTGTTGGCCCGATTTTGTCTGGATCAGTGTGAGACGATTGTGAGAGTGCAGGAGACTCTTGTGTGAAGAGTGCATTGTAATTGTTTCATGATTCCTTATGGAATATACAATATATGATAGAGGGGTTTTGAGCAGAAATGTTTCCCCCGGAAATTATCTGTGTTGTGGTTTGATTGATTCTTCTTTGCTTCATGTGATTGGCGATTATGTTTAATTTCTGCTATTGATTTGTGGAAGTGATTCAATATCTAGCTTTAGTAGATTGTTAGATCAGATTGAATCCATGATATACATAATGTTTGTATAATTTCTACATGGTATCAGAGCACATGAAATTACAATGGTGGAGGAGGAGCTGAGTTTGTGACTAAATAGAATTTGAATTTGCAGAAGACTTTATTGGTGCTACAGGTGGTTCAGGATTGAAATGGCTTTCAATGGCTTGATATTGGACTATGCACTGAAGGGAATCTCTAACTATATTTATTGGAAAGACAGGATGGAGGAAGTACTTGAAGACAATGGCTTGAAGGAATTCAATGACAATGATGTTCCCAAACCCGCTGTGATAGATGCTGCAAATCTTGATGCATGGAAAAAGAAAGTGGAAATGGTGAGGAGGATATTACTGGAGGGATTACGAGACCACATTGTCTCAAGTATCCATGGAAAAGTGACTCCATATGAAATGTGGAAGGCTTTGACAGATCTATTTCAAAGCAGCAGTGATCATAGGAAATTTTCAATGAAATATAAACTCAGGAAGATCAAGATGGAGAAGAACGACACTATTCTGGTATACCTAACAAAGTTTTTCCAATGTCGGGATGAGCTTGGGAGTGTAGTAATTACAGTCTTTGATGATGATTTGGTGATCATAGCTCTTCTATGACTTCCCAAGAGCTGGCATAGTTATCAGGACTCTGTCAATGCAAGGGAAAAGTTGCCAGATTGGGAACGAATTTGGTCGGATTTGGTGTAGGAGGAGTTCAGACAGAATACCAGAGATGGATCTTCAACTAAGAATTAAGATGAATATGATTGTGCTTTGGCTGCCAAGGCGAAGAAGGGGAAAGGAAAGCAATCCTATTCCAAATCTGAGACTGTTGAAGAAAGCAAGGAGCGCGACATGTCCAGAGTGAAGTGTTTTCACTATCTCGAGCATGGACATTATGCCACTAATTGTCCACAAAAGAAGAAGTACAAGAAGACTTCAGGATCTACAGTTGGTGAGGCTTTGGCCTTACAATTTGAGTTGGAATTCTCACTACTCACATTCATGGTGTCAAGTGCGATGGGATCAAGGTGGTACTTGGATAGTGGTGCATCTTTTCACATGACGAGAAACAAATAACTTTTCAATAGCTTGGAGGAGAAGGACCTCTAGATGCATATCAAAATGGGTACTGATGGGCAGTACAGTGCTATCGGGATTGGTACCATTACCTTCTAGAGATATTTAGGTAAACCCTTTCAATTAAAATATGTAATTTATGTACCAGGCTTGAAGAAAAATTTAGTTTCAGTTGCAATGTTGGAGGATAGAGGCTATGATGTTGTTTTCAGTGAAGGAAAAGTTTTCCTTCGACACAAAGTAACAGGAAAAGCCAAGAAGATTGGGATTCATGTGAAGAATCTCTATAGACTTGATGTAGATGTGATTTCTACAGAGCTTCCAACCATTGGGAAGTGTGAGAAAGCCATGCTATTGGCCCTTGATAAGGAGTTGGATTTGCATGCAGGGGAGGAACTCTTGGTTCCAAAGAATGAACCTCAAGATGTGGAGTAACCACATGCGAAGGATCATGGAGTGGAAGAAACCACTCAAGCAAAGAAATTTCAAGCCAGATGGACAGAGGGAGTGCATCCAAATATACCTCTAGGTGTGAGGTGGGGCGACATGCAAGATTAATCCCAAGAAGAAATTTGGGCAGGGTCCTAAAGATGGTGCATCTCATGGATCGAACCTGGATACGAGTAGCCCACAATACAAAAATAGTAGGATCAATTAGATTGATGTAGTCAGATGTTAGGAGGACATAAATCAGAGTGACAATTGTCAGATACTGGAACACAGATTAGAGTTGGCAGCAGTGCAGAGTGCATGGATGAAGATGTCAACATCATGGAGAATCCAGTAGACATGTGCAGTATCTAGCAGAAGTCAGAAGACTCTGATGACAAATGCATTATACTGATTCATTTGTTTGGAGGCTATTTAGTTTCAGAAGTGTTGCATGCAAAGGTTTCATGTGCGAGAAACACTAGAGAAGTGTTGCATGCAAGGGTTGCATGTCGCATGCAAGGACATTCATTTCTTGTTGAGAGGGAGTGTTGAAGTTTGCAACAAGAAATAGTGAAATTGCCATCCAGAAGAAACATGACAGCACCTACACTAAGATGCGACCAGGAAGTCCAAGCAGCACCTACACTAGGGTGGGACTAGGAGGTCCAAGTAACACCTACATTAGTGTGGGACCATAGGTCTTAGCAACACATACACTAGTGTGGACTAAATTTGGTGCATGTCTATTTTAATGATCTCTTAATTAAATTGGAAAATAAAATGCAATCTTATATCATAATCACTTGTAATAGTTAAATTGTGTTATAAACTCAATTAGCTCATGAATTTCGAGTTGAGGGTAGGTTGTGAGGCATGCAGAGTAATTCTAGTTGTAACAGAGTTCAAAGTGCAGTGGTGCATTAGTTAATACATGTTGTAATCAATTTAACTCAGTTAAGTGAGTTAAAATCAATTGTGCTAGTTGTAACTGTTTTTTGCACTAGTAAGAGATCAAGTGAATTAAATATTATTTAATTCACAATCATTGATCTAACATGCAACTGATGATTTATTACTATTAGCTACATGCATGTCAGTTCTAGTGGAGACCCAATTGAGACAAAGGTTAAAGGGAAGTGTGACTATCAGTTGTGATATTAGCAGGCTACCCAGATGCAGTTAAAACACCACAGGGTGCCCATGATACTCAGCGCAATTGAGGAAGGCTAAAATTCGTAAAGAATAGGGATTGCATTCATCAGGAATTGCATGAGAAAGTCAAGCTGAAGACAGGCTGAGAATTGGCTAAGTGTTGGCCCGATTTTGTCTGGATCAGTGTGAGACAATTGTGAGAGTGCAGGAGACTCTTGTGTGAAGAGTGCATTGTAATTGTTTCATGATTCCTTGTGGAATATTAAATATATGATAGAGGGGTTTTGAGCAGCAAGCTTTCCTTGGGAAATTATCTGTGTTGTGGTTTGATTGATTCTTCTTTGCTTCATGTGATTGGAGATTGTGTTTAATTTCCACAATTGATTTGTAGAAGTGATTCAGTATCTAGCTTTAGTACATTGTTAGATGGGATTGAATCCATGATATACATAATTTTTTTATAATTTATACATATTTTAGGGGGAAATCACACTACTTGATTTAAAAATTTATGATTTTCTGCTCCTTGGTTCTCGGGCAGAAGGTTGTGGAAAAGTTGTCATCTCCAGTGATGTTGATACCTGTTACCCATGGAAAACACTAGAAAACATTTGAAAGTTATAATTTTGACTGAATTAGAGCATAAAAGTTAAAAAAAAACATCAAAAGACTGAAAACAACTGAAGAAAAACCCTTGTTGCTGAAGCTGATGGTCACTCAGGAATCTAAATTACAATAGTGGAGTCGCCATTTGTTTGCGTAAAATCTTATCGCAGGTGTACGAAAAGAGCCTAATTTATGTAGGTTTTAACCTTGTACAGAAATTATATGCAAAAAAATTATTAAAGATAGAAAATAAACAAAAGCAAGAGCATAAAACATAAAAAATATATACACAGAGATTTTTCCCCTGTATCCCAAATCGGGACTAGAAGCTTGATTTTTCATTATATTAATTTTAGTGTTACAACACATATATATACATGCCGAAGCATTCATAAACCCCAATTCATTAACCTTGGATTAGAACATAACCATAGTTCCCTTGAATGGATCTACAAAATACCAAGGGCCGAAAACCATCATTCCCCAAAACCATGTGCAAACCCATGCATAAAACCATAGGTGGATTCGTGCGTGAAACTATTCGTGGAAAGAATATAACACATACCCAACATTCTCCCACTTGTTGTTTTCTTTCCGCAGGGGGCCACAAGAGACCTTAGTCATTAGTTCAACCCTGTAACACCCATTGTTTCTCTACACCAAGAGAAATTTTGAGTGGTCACAGAATTCTTCAATGCATCTACAACATTCTTCAAAGTGTCCACCTTTACCAACAACACCTTTTTATCCTCAACCATATCTCTCACAAAGTTATATTTAATATGAATGTTCTTTGTCTTTGAATGATAAGTAGGGTTCTTAGCCAAGAAAATTGCACTTTGGCTATCACAGTATATCCTTATAGCTCACTGCACCAACCCCATACTTGAACACAATTTTTGCAATCAAATTGTTTCCTTGCTTGAATGAGTGGCTGCCATGTATTATGCCTCTATAGTTGAAAGAGACACTACACACTGATTTTATTCATCCAACTGACTGCACCTCCAAATAGGCTAAACACATACCCACTTGTAGATATTCTTTGGTCCAGATCTCCAGCCCAGTCTCCATCAACAAAACCACGGATGTCCAAAATCTATCCAATCCTAGTCTTCCTTGGTAGCACAAACCATAATCACGATTGCCACGCAAATATATGAAAACCCGCTTCACTATTGTCCAGTGCTCTTTCCCTAGTTTTTACATAAACCTTCTCAATACTTCCACTGCATGTGCAAAGTCTGGTCTAGTACAGACCATTGCATACATCAGGCTACCCACTGCACTTGCATATGGAACACGGGACATATTCTCCTCTTCTTATTGTGCCTTGGGACATTGTTCAGAAGATAGATTTACACCTATAGGAATAGGAACCTTCACCCATTTACTATCTTGCATATTGAACCCTTGAAATATTGTCTCAACATACTTCCTTTGGTTTAACCAGAGCTTCCTCTTTGCCCGATCTCTTTTAATTTCCATGCCAAAAATATAGTTTGCAGCACCAAGATCCTTCATGTTGAATTTGGAAAACAATTGGGTCTTCATATATTGGATAATTTCTTTGTCATTTCCAACCAGCAACATATCATCCACATACAAGACCAAATAAATAACATTGTCACTAATTAATTTTAAAATACACAAGGTGATCCTCTTTGCTTTTGGTGAAGCTAATTCCCCATATATAGGTATCAAATTTATGATACCACATCCTTAGTGACTATTTTAACCCATACAGAGACCTTTTTAACCTGCATACCAATTCTTTGTTACCCTTCACCGCAAAGCCTTTAGGTTGCTTCATGTAGATCTCCTCTTCTAGCTAACCGTGAAGAAATTATATCTTCACATCCATCTATTCTACCTCTAATCCAGGTGGATATTGGTGGCCACCCACCTATTCCATTTGGACCAACACCATCAATTCTTTCAGGTTTTCAGTTTCAGCACAACTTACTATTTTTAGCAGGTTTTTGGGTCCTAAAATTCTAGAGTTTTTTGGAGGCCCTAATGATCCAGGTGGATATTTGTGGCCACCCACCTATTCCATTCGAACCCCCACCATCGGTTCTTTCATTTTTTTAGTTTCGGCACAACTTACTATTTTTAGCAGTTTTTTGAGTCCTGAACTTCCAAAACCGTTTTGAGGCCCTAATGATCTAGGTGGATATTGGTGGCCACCCACCTATTCCATTTGAACCCCCACCATTAGTTCTTTTTTTTTTCAGTTTCGGCACAACTTACTATTTTTAGCAGTTTTTCGGGTCTTGAACTACCGGAGCCGTTTTGAGGCCCTAAACGACATTTTTTGGGAAACCTGGGGGCAACATCGGTCCATGGACCAATGCTTCTCACATAAATAGTTGTATTCCTCAAATAGATATTTCTAACGATGTATGGTGCGCATCAAATGGGGATCGTATGCAAAAGTTATGTCCCCGAGAAGTTGAAACACCCAAACGAGGCCCATAGTTTTGGCACTTCATCTCATATGGCTAGGTTTTTGGATGTTTAGGGTTTTCTATTGTTTCTCAATAATAAATAGGCCTTTGGTCCTCATTGTAACATAGTTCATAGGCCTGTAGATCACATCTCTTCTCAGAGATAAGCTACAAATGCCCTAGCTAGCTCATTTCCATTATGTCTGTAAACATATTTCTGTTATTTGATATTAATGAAATGAAGTATTATTTCCATTGCATCTCTATGTTTATGTCTATTTATTTATTTTATTGCGTTCCTGCATAAATCTAGATAAGTGGTATCAGAGTGGCCTGATCTTTATCTATTTTTCTTTGCATGTCCCCAACAAGGTCAGGGTATAAGGAGTTAGGGCTTGATCTCGTTGATTCCCTGCAAGATCAACCTCACAAACCCCGATGACCTCCCATGGTGGAAGAAAAGAAAGATGAGGGAGTGGGAGATCCTATCAAAATATTGCTCGAGGAGGCCCTCAAGAAACAAAGGAACACGATGATGGATAACTTTGCTCAGATCCTTCAACGGCTGCCCACCACTTTGGAGGCATCACTCCCTTCAAGCTACAGGTAAAATTTGACATTCCTGTATTTGAAGTCCAGATAGATGCAGACGTCGTAGATAGATGGTTGAATTTTCTGTAAGGGTATTTCTCTTTCCATGATTTCTTTGACCAAGAAAAGATTATTTTTTCACTCCTCAAATTCGCCCCCCATGTCAAAGACTGGTGGGAAACCTATTATGAGCAAAAGGACGAGAGGGAACCCTCTTTGTTCTCAAATGCACCTACTTGGAATTTGTTATGAGACAACATCAAGGAACAATATTACCCCGTGGGGAGCTATGAGGACAAGTACATCCAATTGACCACGCTGCGGCAACAAAGGGATCAAGATGTGCACGAACTGACGAATTTGTTCCATACCCTGTGCACAAAGTTGGGCATTAAAGATTTAGAGAGAAATTTGGTGCTCAAGTACCGTAGCTGTACGCATAGAAAAATTCATGAGGAAACAGAGTTCCTTGACATTACCTCGCTTAGCACGGCATATCACTATGCCGTCAAGATCAAGCAGAAATTTAAGCAGAAGAAGCAAGACTTTGGATCTGTGAATCCAAAGCCAGGGAAAGGCAACCCCGAACCACAGAATAGGGGGCAAAGCCAAAACAGGGTGACTCATAACAACACCAAAAATCCAAAGAAGGACATAGGGAAGTGGTGTGAATTTCATAATAGCCCCACTCACAGCACAAATGAGTGGCGAGCCAAACAGTCGTTGGTGGTCGAACTGAAGGCACTTGAATCAGATGCATGATATCATCCTGAGCCAGAACCAGACACAGTAGATGACAAAGGGCAGCAGATCATTGATGCAGACCCAAGTTCCATTTTTTCCACCACCAAGCTCCAGAGGGAGGATCCCAAGGATCCAGAGGAGGGGGGGTGCCTCTTCCATTCGTAGATGTGGGTGAAGGGTTCTCCACTACAATTTATTGTTGATAGCGGAAGAAAAAAAACCTCATTTCACTAAAGGTCGTGAAGCGGCTCGACCTACTGACCTTAGCACACCCACAACCATATACCATTGGCTAGCTTCACCCAGGGAGAGATCTCTGCATCCGCCAGTAGTGCCACCATCTATACAACATCAAGCCATTCACGGATGAGGTATTGTTTGATGTTTCTCCTCTTGATGTAGCTAATGTATTATTGGGCCAACCGTACTTGTGGAGGCGAAATTATGTGTATGAGTCTAGGCCTTGTTCTATTGTTATTACCTTGGGAAATAAATTGTACAGGATACCAGAGGTGTTACACAACATTTTGTCACCGTCCCTGCAATCCCCATCCCAAACATTGGAGGACCATTTCAGTGACTTCTGTGTATTTTCATACCTTGCAAAAGTGTCATTGCATCCCTTGCCATGAGAAGAAAATTTCCTATTTTGACTATTCATGGAGCAGGCTCTCAAAAACATATAATTTTGGGTTGGCGCTGGTAGGCACTTATGACCTCACGCCCATAGAGAAATTAGCACTGGGCCTCACACCCATTGGCACTCTGTCTCACTGGACTACCCACTCTGAGCTGTTTTTGGAAAGTTTTTTAAAATAGAAGCGAAGTTTCCATTCCCAACCACTTCGTGGGTGGATTCAGCATGGTTTGTTCGACTGAATAATGTCGAAGACCTCCCTTTGGCTTCTTGTTTCCTACATTTGAGCAACTCCCCAAAGGATAAGGTCTCCCTTCCACCTTATGAGGGATCCCAAACCACCTCCTCCTCTCCTATAAATACATCCTTCTCACATAGTTGCAGGTAGCTGAACAATCCTTACTATAGTTGGTGTGAGATAGAGCAGAGAGGAATCCATTGTCGAGAGAGAGTCTAGGTTTATTGCCTCGCCAAGTCCAATTCCCCGATGAATGCTTGAGACGCGTTTGACTAGACCTGTCGAAGGAGGCTGCAACGTCAAGGATGTTTTGGTTGTAAACTTCTTCTCTCTACTTATTAATACATGACTGATGATTTTTTTCCCATTTTGCATTTGATATGTTTAGTTCTATGCAATGTGTTTAATTCTCCTTGACCAATTAAATAGTTATGAATACAAGTATGTTTTCTTATGTTGTTATCATTCTTTGATCTTTGTGTAGGCACCTGAGTATCACCACTAAAGAACCGTAATGTGTAAAGACGAAGATCCAGAGATTGTTGCCACAGCTACGACAACTGCGTTGGAACAAAGGTAGGTCATCTATCCCGACTCAGTCTCATTCATAAACTAGGAATCTGAAGGATTAGCATGTTCCCTTGCTGCTAGACCCATCCTAGGGCTAGAGGGATCACCTCTATCCGCAGAGGGGATTTACCTACACAACAATTTGGGGACCATACTAGGGATCAATGTGTTTGTCATCTCTCGTTGTTCATCTATTGTATTGCTTGTCGAGTTGAATTTGGTCATTTCATCGTTTTTCTACTTTATTTTGCCCGTCTGACTGTTTTCAGCCACCCTGTTTAGTCCCAGAGTGTCAAGTATAACCTCTGCTCAGTGGTTTTTATTTTTTCCCATGGTTTTATAGCTCGGCACTACTCTTTCTTGAACAGTCGCGTAGACTGGCACACGTTGCTTTTGTCACAAGTGAGCCAACCCCTATTTAGCACAAATTACAGCTAAATAGATGCATTGAATCCTCTAGGATTGAATTTTAGCCTCTTTTCTAAGTTTTTTCAGTTTCTCCTGCCTCTAGGTTGTGTTAGTCATCAGTAATTTTTTCTTTTTGTAGATGACTAAATGCTTATCCTAGATTTCTAAAAACAGAATTCAAGAATATTGTGAGTTTTAGAAATCTCATTGCCTTCATGATCCTTAGGATAAAATTTTCACATTTCACTACTTTATCATGCCATGGTCAGCCCACCACTCACAGAAGGCCCATCATGGGCTCATGCCACTCATCTTCATCAAGTTTTTCCACCTACCACTTCAGCACTCTGTTTTGACTTGGACACACCTCTCCACTTGCCACCTAGGATCACCATCCAACTTACTCCTTCTTGTGTCTCCCAGATGCCTCAAACATTGATGGTCTCAAAACTATCTCTGTAGGCTCTTTAGATAAATCAAGTACATTGGATTTTGGATCTTCAATACATCAAATTGTCAAAAACTCTATTTTTTTTTATATTTGAGGACCCTAAGCCAAGCTTTCAGTCAAAGGACAAGCCAAAAGGCTCCCACTAGGTCACTAGGGTTTCATAGGTTGTAGGATTGTCTTTGAGGTTCTAAATCATTGTTTTCATGTGCTAAGAAGATGAATCAAATGGAAATAAGGTCAGCATCAGTTGTTCCAAGATAGATCAAAAGACTTTCAAAGGATGACTGCCTTATCAAAATCAAATTCTGCAAAGAACATTTGGTCATTTTGACATTTCTGCAAGAGCGTCAAGGTGGCTATCAATAGGAAATTTAGTAAGGTAAGAGGCCTTCTCCTCATTAAAGGATATACTCAAGCAAATGGAAGAGGGAGCAGCCTATGTTCAAGGGAAAATTAGGGTTTCTAGGACTAATTGGGCAAACAGTGTTGCCAAGCAAGGAGCCAATGCATAAAACCACAAGGACAGAGGCACATCAACACAACGATGCATGAATTGAAGATTTTTAGAAATTATAAATGAAGAAGGGAAAAAGTTGAGGTGAACTAGATAGAAATGAATGAACTTGAAAGGGCTATATAGAACTTAGAAGACAACACTAATTATTTTTCTCTAACAACCCTAAAACCTAAATTTTTGGGAAGATAGGCAAAGAGGGTGAAATGAAGAATATGAACCTCCATGGTGATAGCAGACAGAAGGTTTGAAGAGGATGTCAGAAGGTGACCTCCATGGTTTGCCTAGGTATCAATGCTTCACTGCATCAAGAATGCAAATAATATCAGTGTGAGGGAGGTCAAGCCTTCATTTTTTAGTCATTTTCCCTCAAATAGTCAAGGGAATAAGGCATAGGGTTGAGTGTTCAAAATGAGAAGACCAAGTTGAGCATGAGCTTATTGTTATGTAATTAAGTGTGTCAAACACCAAAACATCAGACAAAGCTCAAAATCGTTCTGTCATGGAACCTACAAAAAATCAGAAGTGGCCAAGAGGACACATAGCAGGCATGATTTATAGCCTTCGTCAAAATGGATATATCACTGTAAAAATTAGTAAGAAGGTAAGAAAAACATTTTTTTAGGTCACTTACACTCAGAAATATCAAAAAAGGATAAAAAAATGTTTTCAGTTTCACAGTACAAGCAAAAGGAGGTTTGGCAGTGCCAAGACCCTCAAGGTTAAAAAGGAACTTTTCATTTCTCCAGTAAGCTACCACAAAAAGAAGAAGGGCTACCTTGAAAAGTTTTCAAACCCCCTGCAAAAGGTCAAAAGATATCAGAAAAAGTGATAAAGTGACAAGAAACTGAGAACCTTATCAAAAGTGCGTTTCTAATTTAATTTATTTTTTCCAAAGGCATAAAGGCAGCTTGTTTATCATTTTAGCTCATTTGTCATTTGCAAAAAGAGAAAAGAGCTTTCAGGAGAATATTTTTGATTTTTTGGTCAATTTCTGGGCCAAGTCACTGGCGCTACACTGAAAAACACTGGCGTTGCATGAATAGAGGTTGCCACAGTGCATTTTTCACACTACGTTGTGCATAGCGGGAGGCGTTGCACCCAGGAAAACCCAACACGCACAGGAGCTCGACACTGCACTCACAAGCAAGACTAACAAGCCCGAAGCTGTGCACAGAGGCATGACTTGCCCAGGAGTGCCAGTTCTGCACCCAGAAAGAAGCCCGACTCACCCAAGGCTCGGGCAGTGCTGCATCCAGAGAGACCCGATAGGTCTTTTCCTGCCAGGCGTTGTGCCCAGGGTCCGGCAGACCTACAAAATATGGGTATCGCTAGCCCAGAGCACCCGAATCACCCAGTGCTATGCTCAGAGGGACACGACAGTGCGGGCAGGGCATTGTGCTCATGCTAAAACCCTCCAACTTGCAGAAGGGTGCCAAAAAACTCAAGGGGACCACCTCCAAACTGTTTTCAAGAACTTGCAAGCAAGCTAAAATTGGTAGATGTTTTTTTTCCTCTTTTTCCTCCAAGTAATTTTTGGTGAGTTAGTGGTTAAAAGAATGATTAAACCCTAGTCCTTTCCAACCCTAGGTCTTCATGACAATTAAACCTCTGTTTTTGACCTCCAGGAAAATAATTGCCATTTAAGGGTGGGGGTTGTGTGAAACTAGGGTAATCACAAGTCAGTTCAAGATAAGCCCTTTTTCAAGCTCAAGGAAAATCAGTCATAAACTTGCCTCCATCTCACTCATTCAAAAAAACTGCCCTCACCATAATTTCACTCCAATCCTCCTACCTAGGTTTCAAAAGCAAACCCAAATTTGTCCAAAAGCAACCCTAATCACCATGTTAGGAGCAGAGGACAGTGTCAGCAGTGAAGGAGGCCAAACCACAAGGGAGGGAAGGTAAATAGATTTGAACCCCAAAGCACTGTAGAGATCAATTCCTCTCCCATGATTCTCATATGCTTTCAAAATATGGGTTGTTTCCAGTTTTGTGAGAAAGTCAAACAAGTCCAAAATCACCCAGAGCTCTCAAGGTTATTCATTCTTAACCTGCACAACAAATAATCAAGACTTGCAGGGGTAGATTTTGAACTATCAACAGATACCATCTCTAATGCTACAGGTATACCTACTGTTGGTGAAAAGTGGTTTAAGAAAGCAAAATTGGACATGAGCCATTATAAGCCATTTGTCAAGACTAGGTACAGAGAAGGATGCAAGGCTATTTTCCCTTTATCACACCTAAAATAGAGGTTTGCACCCTTGATGGGGGTCATTATGAAGTACTTTATCTGTGAGGGGAGATACTCCAAGCTCTACTCCTACCATGTTAGATTTCTCATGCATTTCACAAGGGTCAAGATGCTTAATTTTCCCTACTACCTCTATAGGGGCATGGAAAAGATGTCTTATGTTGTCCGGAGGAGGAATCATTCCCAAAAAATGTAGATTTTGTTTTGATCAAGATGGTGGTGCTACATCAGCTGGAGAAAAAAGGTATACCTTGGGAAGTATTCATAGCCCATGAAGTATTCACAAGCCCTCAGCCCCATCATCAACCAAATTTACCCTCATCATCTCATCCTCCTCCCTCCACTCCTCCATCACCTCCTACTAACAATAGCTCATCATCTACACATGTGTCCCCTCCTCAAGGAAACATCTTTTCCTCCTCTTCTCCTGGTGCATCAAATGAAGAAGGAAGTGGAAATGAAGAATCAGGTGAAGATAAGGGTGAAGATGACAATGAGTCAAGCCAAAATGAGGATGAGGGTGATGATGAGTTAAGCCCACGAGGAGCAATGAATATGGAGATAGAAGGAGATGATGAGTTAAGCTCACATGAGGCTGAGAACATGGAAATAGAGGAGGATAATGGCAATGAAGAAAATCAAAAAGTTGACAGTGGGAATGGTTCAAACAATAATGAACAGGAAATCAGCAGTGAGGTAGAGGACATGTAGATGAATGATGAAGATGGCTGCCCAAATGAAGAAGATGATCCTGCAGAGAATGAAGAAGAAGCTGAAGTTAGTCATGACAGTCATGAAAACAGTAAAGACAGTGACCCCCATAGTGACAATGATGATGAGAAAAATGAAGGCAACACAAAGGACAGTCATAATGACAATGAAGAAAGTGAGAAGGATGGTAATGAAGATAAGGATCACAACAGTGAAGAGGCAAGCAGCTTAAATGAAAAAAAAATGATAATGCAGAAATCAGTGAAGAGGATGAGAGTGGTGATGATGTTGAGAACAAAGAGGACAATGATCAAGCAGAAAATAGGATGACTGATGATACTAATAATGAAAATAATGGGTTTGATGATAGCAGGAAACATCACAGCCATGATAAGGACACCAACAAGACCACAATCACACCTCTTTCATTAATATATCAAAGAGGGCCTAGTCTTGTGTTTTCTGCCTCAAAAAGGCAAGGGACCATGCCCTCCACCTCAGCTCAAAAGCTTGACAAAGGAAAACAAAAGATAAAAGAAGAAGAGGAAGATCATGAGATTGAAAGGGAGTTTGAAATCATTCAGGTGGACAGTGAAGAAGAAAATGAAGCAAGGATTTCAAACTTGCTCCTCCAAGACAAAAATACCTAAATCAGAGACTTGGAAGAAAATTTGGATATGGCAAGGAATGTTATTCATTTCTATGAAATGGAAAACAAACAAATTAGTGCATAACAGGCCATTTATGAGGCAGTTAGAGCTATCAAGGCCTAGAAAGAAACTCAAAGGGAACAATTAATTCTAGAGGAGTTCATGGGCGCCTATGAGGAGAGTGGGGAGGAAGAAGGACATCCTAGGAAGAGACCTAAAACCATGGGGTTGAAGAAGGCATTGGCAAAACAATGGGAACAAGAATCAGCCTTAGCAAAACAACTCCCTCTAGATGAGTTTTTGGCCATGGAGATAGCACATGATCGGGAGCCTTGGTTGGAAAGAGCCAACATACACTTGGAGGCCAAGTTGGAAAGGGAAAATAAGCACCTTGATCTACAAAGAAAGATGACCAAACATTATGCTCGAAGGAATCAAGTTGCAAGGACAAAACTCAAAGAGGCCCTCATTGAAATTCAAGCACTAAAAGGAGGAAAAGGCCAAGAAAACCTTGGAGTCTTGGCTGGAGCTTCTCTACAGGCTTCTCAAACACCATGAGGAAGACATCCACCAAATTTGAGGAAATTTTGACAAATTTTGGTTTTTTGTGAATTTGGAGGCCTATAAGCGCAGCACCCCTAGCGCTATGCTTTTCCCTCAAGCATCTTCAGAGGGATAAATTTACATTTTTTGATTTCTCATGCCTATTACACTATTCTCACAAAATTTCAGAGCATTTGGAGCATTTTTGACCCCTCAAAAGGTCAAAACACACCTCATTTTTCACCTTTCTGCCTCATTTTCAGGCTTGGTGTTGTGCTCATAGCAGTTTTGGTAATTTGACATTTTGAACAGGTTACAGGAGTTGGATTGAAAAACCAAGAATATTTTTGGAAATTAGACTCATCGGGCTTTCCAACGGGCCATCACAGGGCAAATTGCAACATCGGGAAGGTCACCAAAACTTGGCTGCAACAAGACCTATTTTCTGCCCGGGATGGCATTGCGCTTATAGACCTCACTATGTGTTTTTGGCCAAAAGTCAACAAAAAACACTCATTTATTGAAAAATAATATTTTAATGTTTTTTGAGGCAAATTCCTCTAAAATTAGGTGCAAGAAGTTATTTTTGCATTTATTTCATGAAATATTTTGTGCCTTGGGCCTTGCATGGTCTCTTAGGCATAAATGACATTTATGACTTGTTTTGACATTTTCAAACCCTATTTAGGGTTTTTTCCCTCCTTTTCTAGATAAATAAAGCATGAGGTCTTCATTGTAAAAGGTTGGCATTTGATGAGTTTTGAGAGCAATACATGGTTGTCTTGAGATTGAAGAAGAAAATGGTGTTGTGGAGTTTGTGAATGGCTTGCTTTGACTGATGATGGAGAAGGCTTGCTTCCAAGATCCCTGAGCATGGTTAATGGTGATGTGTTCTTATTAGTCTTTGTTTTTCTCATGTTTTCATTATGTTCATCCTTCTATGTTGCAGTAGAACAAAGGATTTAGACTAAGAAATACTGTGTAGAGGTACCTTATTTCTGTTTGTTCCTCACTGCCTTTATGTTTTCTTCTGCTGGGTCAGTTTAGGGAATTCTTTGTTGCTAATTAGACCCACCTAGGCTTGTCTATTTCATGAATGGTTCAATATATTAGTATTCAAATATGTTTTATGGTTAGCCCTGCCTACTTGATGCTATTTAAACTCTGTTTTTGGAATCTCTCTTTGAAGTATTACTTATTAGGTTAGCCAAAGAGGCCATTTTCTGATCATACCCTTTGTCCATGCTTGAGAAGTTCCCTTGAAGTTATTTATATCTTGATCAATGATGTTTATGAGTTCCCTCTTTCTTTGATTAAAGTTATATGTTATCTTATATATTTTCTAACCTTGAAGGTGAAATCACTAGAATTTAGGAAAGTTTCTTGCCTTCTATAGTTCACTAAATTGTGTATCTTGGATGCTTGTTTGCTTAAGTGTAATAAAAGAGTTATTGGTTTGCCCTGTCTTATGATTATTTCCTTATGTTGATCAATATTTAAGACCATCTTATCTAAATGTATTTGTTTAAGTATTCTTAACTTCCCTTACACACCTACTATGCTCACCAACTTAATGTTCATTTCACTTCACACCTACCTTGAAGATCCATTTGACCATGCTTGATTTGCCCTGTAATGCACCTTGATTCATTGTTGAGATATCCATGACTTTCATAGACTCCATAGCCCAATGATTTGAATACCTCTCACTCCACCTATTCTACTTGATCATCTTACCCAACAAAAACAAACAACAAACCCTACACTTAACAACTAGCCTAAAATCAACCATCTAAAGCAAACAAGTTCACATCCTTTGCACAAAATAGAGAGAGCCCTTTCTGAGTCCAGGAAGACTAGGTCCTAGGACTCCAAAGACTGGTCTGATGTTACCCTGTGCATTTGTTCTCACCAATCTAACAAATCATGAGACCTTAGTCCTTAGTCGTTTCTCTTTCAGTTGATCACCAAGGTGTATATTGCAGTTCACGGAAACTTGGTACACCCCCTTGCTTAGATTCCTGAGTAGTCATTTTGGTATTTTCATGACTCTCTAAAATTGAAAATATCCTCAAGCACCTATCCTTTCACACTCGTTCAACCTGAAAGTGACTAGAGTCACCTTTTGTCTGTTTTTTGACTCTTAAAACAAGAAACAACAAAGTTTCATTTCAATGTTAGAAAATCAATTGCCTACGATCACATGCTCATTAAAGATATTTTCTTGGCTTGTTATTAATTAATTCCGTAGTGTTTGATCTTGAAGCCTCGAATAGGCTATCTCGTTTCCTTCTTGTTTTGAAACACAGTCATGGTGGCGGAACCACCACCTTCTTCGTCCTCTTCATTACTTCCTAGTGGTGATCCTTCTCCTAAAGTTTCTTTGAACCATCTTAGCCCACTAGGTCGGTCGTTTGATCTGGCAGTCTATCCTTCCAAGTATCTTACCTCTCCCTACCTGATCTCCTCTTGAAGAGCCATTTGATACCAACTGGAAACCTTAGGATGCTTGGTCTGCTTTTGGGAATGAGGAAGAGTTTCCTCCTCTTAATTTGGAACCATATTTATTAGCCATTTCTTTACTTGCCATTGCGCGTTGCCTTTTTGATGATCAAGTGGCTTCATCCAACATGGATTATTTGAGTCCTGTCAGTAGTGAAGAGCTTTATGTTTCTACAGGAGATCATCATCTCCCTTCGAAGAGTTTTCCTTATGTCTCAAGTCAACCTTCTTCATAGCCGATATCTCTACCACGCGGTTACCATCCTTTGGATCAGATTATTTTTGGTGTTGCATCGTTGTATCAGAACTCAATATGGTTGGATACATCGACTTCCTTTGGGAGCTCGGCGGTCTCGGTATCGAGGGCATCACTTTAAACTCCTGTAACATCGATGATTGTAACCTCTGTTCCCATCAAACCCATTATCTATGTGGCTTCATCCGCGTCAGTTGTCCATATGACTTAATCATCCACAGTGTCTTCTGGTTTTCGAAGGTCCATTTTTATCGATCCTACGATACCTGTTACGCCCACCGTGAGTGGATCACAGCCTCACAATTCAGGAACTAAACCTGCTAGTAGTGTGCATATGGTTTCTACTTCCATTTATGGAGGGTTGAAATTCGATGAGTGTCTTTTGGCTATTCAACAGCAGAATTCTGCTCCTCAGGGTTCTCAGCAGCTGCAAACTTCTGGTAATCCTCCGCATCATTATGATGTGTACGGTAATCCCATCTATTTGCCTCCAATTGATCCCAATCAGACCATATACCAGCCGGGACAACCTTATGGTTCAAAAGGACAACCCTTACAGGGACAACGTTCAGTCCCATAGGGACAACCCTCTGGTCCACAGGGACAACCTTATGGTCTGAAAGGACAACCTTATGTCCCACAGGGACAACCCTCTGGTCCATAGGGACAACCTTATGGTTCACAAGGACAATCCCTATAGGGACAACCTTTGGTCCAACAAGGACAACCCTATGGTCCTGCTGGTCAACCTCACATTCAACAAGGAGCATCTTATGTTCATGAGGGAAAAATCTATCCACGACAGGGACAACCTTTTGTGCAACAGCACCATTCTTACGTTCTGCAAGGCCAAAATTTTGTGCAACATGGACAACCCTACGGTCCTACACCGATTCAACCTAGTCTTCATGGTCAACCTGGCCCATCCCAACCATTGGGCCAACTTTTTCCACAAGGGCAACCTGGTGTCTCTCAACATCCAGACCAACCTGCTCCGCAGGGATAGGTTGTCTAACCTCAGTATCCGAGTCAACCTGCACCCCATGTGCAGCCCGTTCAGCCTCAAGGTGCCACTTATCTTCCTCAAATTCAATCTCAGGTCGTATATAGTGCGCCCCAAGGCATTACTTATGTTCCTCAAGTTCAATCCCAGATGGTATACAGTGTGCCTCAAGGCACTGCGTATCTTCCTCAAGGTCAAACTCAAGTGTTGTATAATGCACCTCAAGGCATTGCTTTCATTCCACAACAAAATCTATATGTTGCTAAGATAGGACCTCAGTGGTATGCTCAGAATCAATATCCTGGTCCTCAACCCATGTATGGGCAGAACTATCAAGCTTATAACCCCTATGGACAGAATCCTCCGGGACAAAACATATCGGGGAAAAATTTCTGTCAACCTGGGTGGAATCCTAATACCAGTCTTTATCAACGACCTGTAATGCCTTTCAATCCTCAATTATCTTTCCTTGATACGTTGGAACTGCCCGATGTGTTGAAGTTGACGAGCGATCCTATCTTTCATAATCCATATTGGCCTCCAGTTCCGACCAAAATTCCTGGTGATTGTCCCAAATTTGAGGGCAAGTCTGGAGAAGACCCACAAATGCATGTTATTGCATACCATATTTGGTGTTCCTTTAAATCTTTGGTTGATGATTCCATTCGACTCCGTCTTTTCCAACGGACTCTCACTGGTGTCGTTGCCAAGTGGTACATCGAATTATCCCACGGCGTCTTCCAAGATTTCAACTCTTTAGCCATGGAATTTCTCACGCTCTTTCAATTACTAGTTCAGTATGAAACTGGGACACACCTCCTCACATCCTTGAAGCAAGATCGAGCTACCCATATCTCTGATCATATTCATGAATGGAGGCTTCATCGTCGTTTGATCAAGTTTGAGATTCTTGATCAACTTCTAATTGACTGGTTCACTACCTCCTTCGTTTCTCCGATTGCTAAGGACATTTCTATGGGGGCATGCGTTACTGAGGAACAAGCCATTGCTCATGCACAATACCTTGATCTTGTGTACCCTCAGTCCGATACATTGTACGAACTCTTGCCTGATGCCCCTCGACTTGGAACTTCCAAAGCACCAGCGACCCCATCCATTGACGGTATCATTGGTTCCGTGTCTCAGACTTCTCGAAAGTATTCTTCAAATCCTACAAAGAAAAAATCCACTCCTTCCAATGATATTGCTTCTTAGCCACCCCCGAATTTTGGTAAAACCATGGAAGTGAATGCCATCCAGTCCAATCCGGTGGATAGAACTTCCAAGGGTAAAAATAAGGGTAAAGGTAAGGCCAAAGACGATACCCCAAAATAGGATTCTCAAAAATCTCGTGCTGATGATGGTTCACAACGTAAACCGAAGTACCCTTGTTTGATTTGTGATGAAGAGCATTACACCAAGGACTGTCCCCAATGGGCTGAGGTGAGTCGACTGCTCAAAGGTACCCAAGGCACTTTGGTTGTTCTCAAAGAACCATTTCATACATATCATACTCATTTGATAGAGCAACCTCAGTCCTCTGCCCCTTTTGGATCTCAAGTTTTCATGATCAACAGTCCTACATCCATTCCTATTGCTACCCGATCGAAAGATTATATTGAACTGCGTTAGGCAGCCGAGAAGGAAGTCGTTGATGGTCCTCCTCCCCCACCTACTTCTAGCCCTCTTCAGATTGAAAGGCCCAGTACTGAGGCTATTGTACGGCCACCTTCCAAAGGTGTATTCCGTAAGTCTTCCTACAATCCTAACGCCCGTGTTTCTCAGCATTACAGTATTGTTGAGGATTTGGCTCAGGCGCCATCTACTATGTCTGCATTGGATGTACTTCAGAGTTGTCCGTCTCGATGGAAGGCTTTGTTATTTTCCATTGGTGGGGTTGATCCCACCGATTCTGTTGGGTTTGTGTTATATTATTTCCTTATTTTCCAATGGGTGGACCCGCCCATGGTTTTGTGCATGGTTTTGCACATGGTTTTGGGGCATGATGGTTTTCGGCCCCTGGTATTTTGTAGATTCGGTCAAGGGAACTACGGTTATGTTCTAATTCAGGGTTAATGGATTGGGGTTTATGTATGCTTCGACATGTATATATATGTGTTGTAACACTAAAAGGAATATAATGAAAAATCAAGCTGGTCGTCCTGATTTGGGATCCAAGGGAAAATCTATGTGTTTATCTATTTTATGTTTTATGCCCTCACTACTGTTTATTTTCTGTCTTTAAGATTAGTTTGTAGATAATTTCCATATAGGGTTAAAACCTGCATTTGGTATCAGAGTAGTTTCGGCTTCAAGGGGATGCCTTTTCTGCTAAGGGGTTTTTTTCTCGGGCCTAAGGTAGACCCTGTTCAATGGGAGATCTGTGGGATCGATTATTGTGGTGAAAGAAGATGGTGAGTGGCAGGAAGATAGAGATCGAGAAATTTAATGGTCAGAGTTTTGAGTTGTGGAAGCTCAAGATGTAGGATCTGCTGGTGGATAAAGATCAGTGGATCGTGGTAGATCCGGGTACTAAACCAACGGCAATGTCAGATGAAGATTGGAAGAAGCTAGATTGGAAGGAAAAGAGCACAATACAATTGTGTGTCTTAGATTCAGTATTGTTGAATGTATTTGTGGAAGCTATGGCGAAGACCTTATGGGACAAGCTAGGGACTTTGTACCAATCTAAGTCTCTGGTGAATAAATTGTTCCTGCGGAAAAAGCTGTATAACCTGAGGATGAAGGATGGAGACTCGGTGACAGAGCATTTGAATGCCTTCAATACTGTGGTAAGTCAGCTATCATCTGTTGATATTAAAATATCAGATGAAGATAAGTGCATCAGTTTGTTTTTTTCTCTACCAGACTCGTGGGACAGTCTGGTTATTACAATAGGTAGCAATACAACTATCTTGAATTTTGATGACATTGTCTCAGCCTTGCTGTCAGAGGAAATGAGATGGAGAAATATGGAGGGTCTGAATGGAGACGCCATGTCTGTACGAGGAAGGTCCCAGAACATAAACAAGAATAATGTTTCGAGTGGGAGATCTAAATCTCCTGGAAAGTTTGTAAAGGTGTACTGGAAATGCAGAAAGGAAAGGGAACTACAAAAAGGACTGCAGATCTAAAGCTCCTGAGAAAGGAAAGGGATCTGATGATGCTCCTTTTGTAGAGGCAAAAACCACCTCGGATGAAGGTGGGGATGTGTATTTGTCTTCTTCTTCAAATACACATGTAGATCATGAGTCATGGTTGATTGACTCAGGTGCATCCTTTCACTTCACTCCCCATAGGGAGTGGTTCTGCGAGTATGAGAAATATAATGGCAGTGATGTCTTATTAGGTGATGATAGGAAGGCCAAAATCGTCAGACGTGGAAAATTCAAGCTGAAGCTGCAACATGGAAGGATTAGAACACTTCTTGGTGTTCTACATATTCCTGCATTGGCCAAAAATCCGATTTTTGTAAGCAAGATGGATGATGCAGGTGTAAAAATAGTGTTCAAGAAATACAGTTATAAGATGGTTTGGGGAGCACTGGTATTAATGCGGGGAGTTCGGATTGGAACTTTGTACAAGCTTCAGGGCAACACTATTATTGTTGGGTGCAACAGTTTTGTGGTTCCCGAAAGTGGAGCAAAAAGCCTAGCGGTCTTTGGAGAAAAGACCATGCTATGGCATCAAAGGCTTGGAAATATAGGAGAGAAGGGCCTTCGGATACTGCCTGGAAATGGTATGGTAGAAGGTATGTCTAATAGCTCTCTAGATTTAGATTTCTGTGAACATTGTGTATATGGGAAGCAGAATCAGGTGAGTTTTCCTTTTGGTGCTAAGAGGGAGAAAAAGATATTAGAGCTTGTGCACAGTGATGTGTTTGGTCCTGTGTCAGTTCCATCACTGGGTAAGTCTGTGTACTATGTTTCATTCATAGATGACTTCTCAAGGAATACATGGATATATTTCTTGAGGAAGAAATCTAAAGTCTTTGACAGATTTAAAGAATTTAAGGCTCTGGTGGAAAACCACATAGAGAAGGAGATCAAGGTTTTGAGGACAGATAATGGTGGGGAGTTCTGCAAGAAGGAATTTGAAGAGTTCTATAAGAAGTGTGGTATAGCACGGCAGAAGACTACTCCATACACTCCTCAGCAAAATGGAGTTGAAAAAAGAATGAACAAAACGCTGATGGAGAAGGCAAAAAACATGCTCAGTGGTACCGGGTTAGGACAATAATTCTGGGTAGAGGCAGTGGAGACTACATGTTACTTGGTTAACAGATCACTTTCATCAGCGTTGGAGGATAAGACTCCACATGAGGTATGGACTGGTAAGAAACCCTCTCTTTCACATCTAAGGGTATTTGGATGTGATGCATATGTACATGTTCCAAAGGAGAAAAGGACCAAGTTGGATAATAAATCTAAAAGGTGCATCTTTATTGGGTATAAGGATGGTATAAAGGGTTACAAGCTTTGGAACCTAGAAACAAGGTTGTGTACATCCAAGATGTGGTGTTTAGAGAGGTGAAAGATATTTTTAAACATGAATTCCTACCAAAGGAACGTGAGAAGATAGAGTTTGAGCTAAAGGAGGATGAATCAGACTCTACAACAGAAGAAGACTCAGAAGAGGAAGAGCCACAAACTCCATCTATGAGAAGATCAGTTCGGGAAAGAAGAAAACCAGAAAGGTATAGTCCATCTACTTTCTGTTCAATTTTTTCTTTAACTACAACTGATGATGATCCCAGAACCATCGGGGAGGTAGTAGATTCAGAGGATGGAAAACTCTGGAAGGAGGCCATGGTTGATGAAATGGCATCCTTGCATAAAAATGAGGCATGGGATCTGGTGGAGTTGCCGGCAGGAAGGAAGCCCATCGGGAGAAAATGGGTGTTTAAGAAGAAGATGAATGTAGAAGGCAAGGTGGAGAAATAGAAAGCTTGGTTGGTAGCAAAAGGTTATTCCCAGGTGTCGAGAATTGATTTTGGTGATATTTTTTCTCCTGTTGCCAAAGTTACTTCTATTAGATTAATTTTATCTGTCGCTGCTGCATTTGATTTTGAGGTAGAACAGATGGATGTGAAGACAGCATTTCTTCATGGGGATCTCGAAGAGGAGATATACATGAAAAAACCTGAAGGATTTATGGTGAAGGGGAAGAAAGAACTAGTATGCAGGTTAAAGAAGTCTTTGTATGGGTTAAAACAATCACCAAGGATGTGGTATGAGAAATTTGATACCTACATACGGGGACTTGGCTTCACCAGAAGCAAGGAGGATCACTGTGTTTATTTTAAATTAATTGGTGATCATGTTATTTATTTGGTCTTGTATGTGAATGATATGTTTTGATTCGAAATGACAAAGAAATTATCCAACATTTGAAGACCCAACTATTCTCCAAATTCGACATGAAGGATCTTGGTGCTACAAACTATATTTTGGGCATGGAAATTAAGAGAGATCAGGCAAAGAGGAAGCTCTGGTTAAACCAGAGGAAGTATGTTGAGACTATATTACAGAGGTTCAATATGCAGGATAGTAAACCGGTGAATGTTTTGATTCCTGTAGGTACAAAGCTGTCTGCTCAACAGTGTCCCAGGACACAAGAAGAAGAGGAGGATATGTCCCGTGTTCCATATGCAAGTGCAGTGGGCAGCCTGATGTATGCAATGGTCTATACTAGACCAAACATTGCACATGCAGTGGGAGTATTGAGCAGGTTTATGTCAAACCCAGGGAAGGAGCATTGGACAACAGTGAAGCGGGTTTTCAGATATTTATGTGGCACTAGTGATTATAGCTTGTGCTACTAGGGAAGACTAGGATTGGAAAGAGTGTTGGACATTCGTGGTTTTTTTGATGCAGACTAGGCTGGAGATTTGGACCAAAGAAGAACTACAAGTGGGTATGTGTTTAGCCTATTTGGGGGTGGAGTCAGTTGGATGAGTAAAAGACAGTATGTAGTGGCTCTTTCAACTACAAAGGCAGAATACATGGCAGCCACTCATGCAAGCAAGGAAGCAGTTTGGTTGCAGAGATTTTGTTTAAGTATGGGGTTGGTGCAGCAAGCTATAAGGATAGACTATGATAGCCAAAGTGCAATTTTCTTGGCCAAGTACCCTGCTTATCATTCAAAGACAAAGCACATTGATGTTCAATATCACTTTGTGAGATATATGGTTGAAGCTAAAAGGGTGTTGTTGGTAAAGGTGGATACTTTGAAGAATGTTGTAGATGCATTGACAAATTCTGTGAGCACTCAGAAGTTCTCTTGGTGTAGAGAAACAATGGGTGTTGCAAAGTTGGGCTAATGACTCAGCGCTCCTGTGGCCCCCTGAGGAAAGAAAACAACAAGTGGGAGAATGTTGGTTTGTGTTATATTCTTTCCATGACTAATCACGTGCGGGGGTGTAACAGTGGGGGCGATAGCCCCCCCCTGTACGTTGCGCTGGGCGCAACATCGGGGGGGGTCATGGGGGGGCGGTAGCCCCCCCTATTTTGGTCTGGTGTAGGGCCTCGGAAAAAAAATTTGGTCCTTATTTTCCGGTGGGCCGACCCGCCCATGGTTTTGTGCATGGGTTTGCACATGGTTTTGGGTCATGATGGTTTTTGGCCCTTGGTATTTTGTAGATCTAGTCAAGGAAACTATGGTTATGTTCTAATCCAGGGTTAATAGATTGGGGTTTATGTATGCTTCGGCATGTATATATATGTGTTGTAACACTAAAAGGAATATAATGAAAAATCAAGCTGGTCTTCCCGATTTGGGATCCAGGGGAAAATCTCTGTTTTTATCTGTTTTATGTGTTATGCTCTCACTACTGTTTATTTTATGTCTTTAAGATTCGTTTGCAGATAATTTCCATACAAGGTTAAAACCTACAAATTCAACCCTTATCACTTTCAATTTGGAAAATTTCATCTTGCGTCTCCCTCACCAGCTTGCACTGATCATCCAAGTTGGGATTAATGGAAATAATATCCATTGAGCAGTCGTGGAAGAGGGTGCATCTACGTGCATTATGTCATCTGCCTGCTAGAAAATCCATTGGTTCTCCAACCCTAAATTCATCTCCAAACGCTTTGGAAGCTTTTGATGGAAGGGAATCCCGCCCTCTGGCTGTTCTCGCTAGTTTACCTATTACGTTAGAAGGAAAGATAGTTAACGTTGAGGTTGAAGTTGTTGACACCAAGATCAATTACAATCTTGTCCTCGGTCACAGTTGGACTCATGCCATGTTGTGCATTTCGTCCACTCTCTTTCGTGTTCTTCGATTTCCGCACGAAAGAAAGATCATCATTATTGATCAGTTGACCTATTTTACTTCTTCATCTTCCGAGAGCAACGTCCCATATGTATATCGTATTCCTACACCTTATGAGAGTATAGGGATGGGTATTTTCAACGATCCTACCCTCATGGGTCTTTTCTCTAGGTCTTTTGATCCGTGGATCATCCCTTTGCCCGAGAATATTGATTCATTTGGTGATTCAATGTTATTAAGCCGAATAGAGATTGATTATTGTGAGCTTATTTCGGCTTCAGCTCCTCCTCCCTCTGATCATGCTCCTTTGAGTATGTCCCTTGACACTTATTCTCAATCCCCTTGGCTCGGTGATTCGGATTCACCCGATCCCTTAAATGAGATATTTCCCTCCAATGACGCCATCGTGGAAACTATGTCTCTTGAGGATCCTCCCTGGGATGATAGTCATCATCATTCCTCTTTTATGCCTGGCCTTGGGGCCATGTCTACTTGTCTCTAGAAGTTCGCTTCTCAAGTTCCTTCTCCTCTGCTTCAGACACCCATCCTGACATACGAATTATTTGTAGAAGGTAACTTTAGAAACATCACACAAACAATGCCTATCGACATCTCCATTAAACCGGGGGTTGTCTAGAACATCCATATTGGGGTGACCTATTCTCCTAATGAGATTGAGGTCTATACTAGTCTCTTCCGCGAGTTTCGCGATGTTTTCGCTTGGTATTACAAAGAAATGCCTGGCATCAATCCAAGTATCGTGGTGCATGAAATTCCTACTTATCCTGGTGCGAAGCCTATTCGCCAGTGCCTTCGTCCTGTGCACCCTAGAAAGGCGACCACTATTAAAAGTGAAATTGAAAAACTTCTTCGAGCTGCTTTTATCTATCCAATTCCCTTGACAGAATGGGTTTCCAATATTGTTCCTATGGATAAGAAACAGGGTACTATTCGGATCTGTGTAGATTACTGTGATATCAATCGTGCTTGCCCTAAGGATAATTATCCCACTCCTTTTATCGACCATATCATTGATGAATGTGCTGGGAGTGAGATATTTTCCCTTATGGAAGGGTTTTCTGGGTACAACCAGATTAATATTCTTCCAACTGATCAACACAAGACCACCTTTATCTGTCCTTAGGGTACTTTCGCCTATAAGAAGCTCCTTTTTTGTCTTAAAAATGTTGGGGCTACATTTCAAATAGTAATGTCATATGATTTCCATGATATCAAGCGCATTGTTCAACCTTACCTGGATGACCTTACGGCTCATTCAGCTAAGCATAAAGACCACCCCGATCATCTCCGTCAAATATTTATTCGCTATCGATGCTATAACATCCGACTCAATCTGCATAAGTGCGTTTTCTACGTTGACTCTGGTAGACTCTTAGGGTTTATCGTCTCTAAAGATAGAATTCATCTCGATCCCCTCAAAGTTGAAGCTATTGTTAATCTACCCTCTCCTTCCTCCTTACATCAACTATAGAGTTTTCAAGGGAAAGATAACTTCCTGTGTCGTTTTACACTGAACTATGCTTAAGTGGCCAAAGGATTTACGTGATTACTTAAGCAAGGCGTCTCGTTCCTCTGGGATGAGATCGACCAAAAATCCTTCGATGCACTGAAGAAATTATTGGTCAATGCTCCTCTGTTATGTCCTCCCAATTATCATCGCGATTACTTCCTCTATTTGGCTACCTCGTTTAACACTATTGCCATGGTTCTGGTGCAAGACGACGATGATGGTGACGAGCACGTAATTTATTATTTGTCTCGTAATCTTCTCGATACTGAAGCGCACTACGCACATTTCGAGAAGTTGGTGTTGGTTGTTTTCCAAGTTGTTCAACATTTTCATCACTATATCCTATTGCACACAGTGACCGTGATTTCTGATTGCAACCCCATGACTTACATATTGACTCGTCAATTGCTGGGGTGCAAGTACTTAAAGTGGATTGTTATCTTCCAAGAGTTCGATTTTGAGTTCACTAATGCCAAATCGAAGAAGTCATTGGTTTTCGCCGATTTGATTTTCTCTCTCCCTTCTGATTCTGCTCCATCTAGTTCTGAGGAATGTATTCTGGACAACACACTTTTTCTTATTAGCATAGGAAGTGGCAACAAGGCCAAAAATAAGGCAGAATCATGATTGTTTGCTTGTTTTTTGACATTTTAACCTGCTAGTTTTGCAAACCAAGGCTGGAAAAGTAGTTTTATTAGATGTATTTATCATTTTTCATCCAATGGTGGTGGCCTTTTGGTCAAAAAGTGGCTCAAAAAATAGCACAACGCCAAGGGTGTTGTGCGCTTAGGTGCACCCTCCCAGTTCCAGGTGCGCAATGCCAACTTCAAATCAAGTTTTGAGTGCCTTCCTGAAGTAAAAATTGAGATCATGATAGAGCGATGGAAATATCTCTCTCTTGGATACACAATGGACCTATCAAGCACTGAAAATGATCAAGTATAGCACTTCAAAAATCAATTCTCCCAAGACTAGTCAAAAAGTGCAGAATGAGGGTGCAAAAATGAAGTGTGCTCTTGCAGGAAACTTTTGGAGACTTTCCTCAACTCCAAATTGATATCAAGATAGAAAATTGGAAATATATCTCTGTCTATTTGTCATTTGACTTATCAAGCAAGTCATTGGGACACTCCATCAGGGAGAAATATTGATTTTCCCAAGGTCACTCCAGAAGTGCAACAACTCTCCTCTGGCACCTATATTTTTGAAATTTCTCCAAAACCATGACACATGTGTAAAAACTGAAGGAATTTTTTCTTCCTTGACCTATAATGGACAAAAAATACTTTCACTTTTGTAAAATTAATCACCATTTGGTCAAAAACAAAGTTTGAATAAAAACTAGTCCTATGTGTGGAAAATGATTTGTCCCTTGGAATGACTTCGTGAAAAATGATGCAGACATGATGTTTATGAGTTGTAATGGCATCATAATTGCTTAAATGACCTCCCTTATGCCTCCTCTACTCAGATGTTTCTGATTCCATTACAAACCCTAGCTCAGTGGGAGAGGAAATTAGGGTTTGGTGTAGGCAAAACAGGGGATTTGGGAAATTTATAGGAATGAAGCGAAATAAAGAGGATAGGGGGCTTATAAATTCTTAGGAAAATTTTAGGAGGGAGGGAGGGATGTTAGGAAGTAGTGGAAAGTGGAATGTCAAGGATTGAGTGAGGGGAAGGGGTCCAAAAGGGAAAAACACAGGCCTAGTCTAGAAAAGTGTCAAATTGTAGCAATAGGCTAGGGCTTCTGGAAAAATGATTATTTTGAGGGATATGAGTGATGAGAAGTGTTTAGGAAGGTATATTAAGGATAGGGGAAGGTGTAAGAGCATCAGGATACAAGTATTGTTGATGATTTAACCATGGAAGTCATGAAACCTAGAAAAATGCCCTCAAAACCCTAGGAGAGGAAAATGAGCTTTCCAAGCACAACTGGGAAACAAATATGGTAAAAAAAAAACCAATTACTTGGAAATTATAGTTTTAAACATGAAATTTTTTAATACCTTTGACTATTACTACTCCTTCAAAAGATGAATTTGATGGTGAAAAGACCAATTTTCATGATTTTGACCCTATGACCTAATGATGGCACAACATGGAAGAATGAGTTGAATGATGACCATGATGACTATGGGACTCTTTCAACAACGAATGACCTGACCATGATGATGTTAATTGACCATGGAGGTGAAAGGAGTAGTAATTATCTCAATACCCTAATCAATGACCAAATTGTTTTATGACCTAGTGGAATGATAAAAAAATTCTGAGTGGGACTCCTAAAATGATATGAAAAGAGGAATTTTTTATCACTAATGGTAGGATGCAAATACTGACACTAACACAATAGACAAGACAATATTAAAAGAATTATTTTATATATTATAACACCTGGTGAAGGAAATAAGTAGATGTTGTTAGGGCCCCGTAGTTTTGGCAGAGTGGCAATGACCAAAAAGACAAGGGTAACATCAAACCAATATTTGGACTCTTAGGACCTAGCCTTCCTTGACTCAGAGAGGGCTCTCTCTATGCTTGTATGAAGGATTTAACTTGATAGCTTTTAGGTTTTTATTTTAGGCTAGTTATAGGGATTACGGTTTGTTTTTTGTTTTGGTAGGGTAGGTTGTCAAGAGAAATAGGTAGAGTAAGAGAGGATCAATCCATTGGGCTATGGAGTCTGCAAAGGTCTTGAAAAGTGAAAAAATGAGTCAAGGATAGTTCATAGGGAAAGTTGGCAAGGCCAAATGGATCTAAGTAGGTCTACGGAGAGTGAAACAGACATGGAATTGTGAAAATAGCGAGTTAATGGGAAATCAAGGATCCTTTAACAAACTAGTAAACAAGAAAAAATTCTAAGATGATAGCATAATAAACTTGAAGAGCAATGAAGGATTCTTCAATATCAACTAGGCTAAGCAAATCTTAAAAACCAACAACTAATTAAGCTAAGAGAGCAGTGAAAGATTCTCTAAAACTTGCTTGTAAACAAATAGAACCTTAACATAACATCTTAGTAATACCAAGAAGCATTCAAGGATTCTTTAGCAAATCTATGAGGAAGAAAACATAGAAAACAGAGGATGTAGACAAAGTAGGGTGCCAAAGGCATATCCTACTCTGAGATTTCTATCCCATGATCAAAGAAACATATTGAGAACTGAAGAAAACAAATACAAATATGGGAAACATCACCATATAACCAAGCTTAATGAATCCTAAGAGTGAGCTTGATCCATGGAAGCACAATCCAAAATCATCACAAGGTACCAAAGCCAATTTCACAAATAATCTCAGAGTCTATATCATATTATGCTCAGAAACCAACCAACAATTACAAAGAGGCCTCAATTCTCTATTTAACCAGCAAATGAGGAGGTGGAAACCCTAAGAGGTTTCTAGAAACCATAATTGCATCATAAATGCCGAATTTGTCCATTAAGACCATGCAAGGCCCAAAGCACATAATAACTATTGCAATAAATGAAAGTTAACTTAAACATAACTCCTCAAACAAATATGGAGTGATTTGGCCAAAAAAAAACTCGAAAATATCCTTCAATGTGTTTTGTTGACTTTTTGCAAGGGGTAAGCTTCAGAGGTCTGAAGGCATAGCGCCTGCACAGAAAAACTAGGTCCACTTGCATCTAAGTTTTGATGGTCTTCCTGATGTCGGAATTGGCTCTGTGATGGCTCGTTGGAAAGCCTGTCAAGTCTAATTTCAAAAAATTACCTTCGTTTTCTTATTTGGATCCATTAACCTATTCTAAAATTAAATCTCCCAAGGCTGCTCAAGGTGCAGCACCAGCCCTGAAAACATGGCAGAAAGGTGAAAGTTGGGGTGTTTTTGACCCTTTTGGAGCACCAAATCAACTCCAAATGACCTGAAATTTGGTTAGAATGTTGTACTCAAGCTAAGTATTCCAAAAATGTAAATTTTTCCTCCTGAGGAGGCTTGTAGGAAAAGCGTAGCACCAAGGGTGTTGCACTTTCAGCCCTTAAAAACAGTCAAAATTTCACAAGTGCAGAAATGTGCCGAAATTTGGATTTTGTTCAGCTGATTATGTTTGGGAGACTGTTATGGGATGAATCAACAAGTTTACCAAGTTTTCTTTGCTTTAAGCCTCATTGGTTCCATCATGTCCTCCATAGGCCTAATTTCCTTCATTGCACTTTCTTCACTGTTCTTTTCTTCATCACTGCCTTCTGTATTATCTTCTGCACTGCTTTTTGTTTCATCATTTCCCTCACCATTATCTGCTTCAATGATTTCTATCTTATTGGTCTTTTTTTCATTCCTCATTTGCACCTGACCTTCTCCTTCACTGCCTTTAGCACTGCTCTCTGACTTGTTATGATCCTTACTATTTTCTGTCTCAACGGCCTCTTCTTCATGGCTTGCTGCATCCTCACTATCTTTGCTGACAACATGATCATCATTTCTTTCTTCTTTACCTTGACTGCTAGGTGTTCCATCATTAGTCTTTTCATCACTATTTTCCTCTTTACTGATTTCCGCACTTCCTTTTTCACCACTGCTTTCTTCATGATTTGTGCTCTCTGCCTTATTTGCCTCTCAATATCATCACTGCTTCCTTCATTGCTTGTTTTATTATTTCTATCTCCCTCATCAAAATTTGAAAAAATATGTCTTTAACATCATAAGACTTGATTTGAAACTGATATGAAGGAGGGTATGATAAAATAGCAGTATGCTTTTGAATGAGAAGGGTGAGTGTATAGGTATATGTATATTAGGCTGAGTGAGAGGCAAAAAACCTTAATGACAATCCCTAACTGTGTAATTACCCTTGTTTCAACTGATATACTTCACAGGAAGATAGAGAAATGACAAACAGTGACCTCAAGGTTCTGAAAATCATGATTTTTGACCATAGGGTTTCATTATTTTAATCAAATGGTGACAAAATACTTGGGGAGGAGTTGATGACCTGCAACCACTTCTGATGGTACTTGGAGAAACCTTAGAGGAATTTTTGAGGAAGTTTGGAGGCTCAGTTTTCCTAGAGGGCCTCCCTAGCCAAACGTGTAGCACCTTCCCAGCCTGTAGGGCGAGTCGGGTGGCCTAAACGCGCAGCGCCTGCACAGGCTTGTCAGGCTTGTCAGGTTGGCCTGAATGCACAGTGTCGGTTTCTGAAGGCACAACACCGTTTTGCAGATGGAATTTCGAGGCCTTCCCTGTGTCCAAATCGGGCCCATGATAACTCCTTGGAAATCGTATCTTGTCTAATTTCCAAATATACATTTTTTTCTCTAATTGGAGTTGATTTGGCCAGTCAAAAGTTGATTCTCCCAAGACTGGTCAAAAAGTGCGGAATGGTGGTGCAGAAATGCAGAGTGCTGGTGCAGAAAACTTTTGGAGGCCTTCCTCAACTACAAATTTAGATCCTGATAGCTCATTGGAAATATCTTCCTGTATAATTTCCAAATATACCTTTTTGTCTCTAATTGGAGTTGATTTGACCTGTCAAAATTTGATTCTCCCAAGACTGGTCAAAACGTGCTGAATGATGGTGTAGAAATGCAGAGTGTGGTGCAGACAACGTTTGGAGGCCTTCCTTAACTAAAAATTGAGCTCATGATAGCTCATTGGAAATCTATTCCATTATAGTTGTCATTTGACTCATCAAGAAAGTCATTTGGACACTCCAGCTATGAGAAACATTGATTTTCCCAAGGTCATCCAGAAGTGCAGCAATTCTCCCGTGACACCTGTAATTTTGATATTTCTCTAAAACCATGACACCTATGTAAAATATGAAGGAGGTTTTTCTTCTTGGACTTATGATGGACAAAAACCTCTCTCATGTTTTTCAAATTCACCTTTTTTTGGTCAGAATCATAGTTTGAAGCAAAACTGGCCCTAGGTGTGGCAAATGATTTGTTCTTTGGAATGGCTTCATGATTGCTGATATGACCTACCATATGGATCTTCTGCTCCTATGCCTCTTTTCCATAGCAAACCCTAGCCTAGTGGAAGAGGAAATTAGGGTTTAGTGCTTCCTCCATGTTATTTTCTGAAATTTGATCACTGTTTGGCACTTTGCTAGATCATTAATCCCAAAACCCTAGTTCTCCTACAAGGCCAAGTGTCTCTTGTTTTTCTTGCTGCAAGGTGTTTTCATTTAGGAGAAAACCTAATATCTCACCAACTTTCTACATGATAGAGCTTTTAACATTCCTTGGAACATATGAAACCCTAATGACCTAGTGAGAGGGTATTTTGACCATGATCTTGACTGAAAATAGGCTTGGAGGCTTCAAGTGTGAAAATAGAATATTGACAAAGTGATGTAATTAATATCCAAAACCCAATGTACTTTATTTATCTAAAGAGCCTATAGGGATAGTTTTGAGACCAACAATGCTTGAGGAATTTAGGAATCATGGGAAATGAGTTGGCTATAGGAAACCCTAGATGGCAAGTGGAGTAATGGGCAAAGGAAAAACATAGTGTTGAGGTTATAAGTGGAAAATAGGATAGAGATGAGTGGCACAAGCCCATGAGGAGTATTTTGGGAGTGGCGGGGTGACCATGAAATGGAAAAATGGTAGGATAGTGAAACAATTTCTATTTAGGATAATGAAGGCAGTGAGATTTCTAAAAATCACAATATTCAGGGAATTTTGTTTTTAGAAATATAGAACTAATATTTATTCATCAAAAGATAGTAAAAATTATGGATGACTAATAGTGGCTCCACATGGGGAGGGCAGCTCCTTTTCAGGAGGTGTCCAGGACCTCAAAGCTCAAATTTCTGAGTTTTTAAGATCAGTGCATTACTTTCACTTTGCAAATCTCTCTTCCTTCATTTGTTGATGTTCTCTTGAAGCTGGGATTGGTGATCAAAACACAGTTGATCATAATGTATGGAATGGCAAATGCAATTGGAAACACTGAGCAAAATCTGAACTATGACTAAATAGAAACAAAAGCTTGATAATGACTTTTTAGGCAGATGACACAAACTAAACTTGAGAAATGATCACTAAATATGCAAGTTCTCTAACTAGACAGTTAAACACTAATCTTATCATGATGCAACATTTTTTTCTAAGCTCATCTATTCCATGACTAATTCCTAGTTCTATTCTGCAATTTAATTGAATGTCACAGAACCTATACTCGAAGAGTTATTGGTTTCTTTTCAAAGTAGTTCTTTTGAGGAAGAGCTCTGTTTATAAAATGATGAGGAAATTGCAGAGATACTTCAGACCTTATAGTGATGTTATCTTCTGTTCCTATGGCTATTGATCATTTGTAATTTTCAGAACAACAAGATGTTTGTGAATAATGAAGGCTGTCTTGTGAATCCTAACAACTAAAGTAATCTATTGTGCAAAGGATGACAATGTGACTATGAGATGCAAGTGCAATGAGTTAATCTAAGAATAAACCTAAGATGCTACTAAACTAGAACAATGTTGAACTATAAGTCATCATCAAACTTGAAACAAAGTAACTGAACATGAATTGAATGCAAAATGAAACTCCGGAGTATTCTAACTAACATGCATTATTCTATGAAGTTACACAATCTGTTTGTTCATCATCAGTGATATTTTGGAAGAGTTCCTTCTTTTGGAAGGGGTAGAACAATTCTGACTGTGTAATTGTATGCAATTGAAAGAAAATGAACTGAAAGCAAATGAAAAACTAAGTTATCACATCCATACCCTACTCGTCATTATGATGTCTTGGGCAAGCGTTTAAGAGTGAGATCAGAGATGATACTTAGTAAAAACACACAACTAAATCATCCATTATCACTGTCATGTCTTGAACTTCTTAAGGATATCTTGGAAGAATTTCTTCTTGTGGAAGAGTGATTAGAACAAGTGTAACTGTGATAGTGAATAGCAAAAACTATAACTAAATCCTACAGTACCATAGCTATTCTTCATTCATCATTATAATATGTTGGAAGAGTGCCTTCTTGTGGAAGAGCTGGAATGAATATAACTACAGTAGCTAGTTAAAACAACTATAAATTCAACTCCTAATTCTACAATACCATAGTCATTTCAATCTCCCCCTGTCATTTCATCTGTTGGAATGGTAACTCTTCTTGTGGAAGGCTGAAACCCGATAATGACTCTGATGGCTAGGTTGCTAGGTTAAAACAACTACAAATTCAACTCCTATCCTACTAATACCATAGTCATTCAACATTCATCATTTTAGTCGTGGCACAAATTATTTCTTGTGGAAGAGCTATATGAATACTGACTAATTGACTGACACAAACTACCAATTCAGAGTACAAACGTAAAAGCGACTAGGAAAACATCAAATTACATAAAGAAATCCGTGTGTTAAGTCCCTATATTAATAGTGGAGCCCCTTATTATGTTAGTGTAGCCCCCCTTATTGTTATTATTGTACCCCTGTAACCCCCATATTGTTATTATTGTGCCCTTACATTATTATTGTTAGGTCGGCTGGGATTACATTGTGGCCCCACTAGGATTATATTGTGGCCCCATGGACTCCTATATATAGAAGGAGGGTTTGTTCATTTGTATCATCCAAGAATTGTTCATTCATGTAATGTATTGGAGGTTGCCCCCTCGAAGTGGCTCATTTCTAAGGCGTGAATATCTCTTTTCTTCTCTCTTTGGAGCTGGTTACACAACATTTGGTATCAGAGGTTTGGGATTCTAGGGTTTCGCTGCTCCAAACAGGTCATCGTGGCATTTTCGCTATAAATTTTTTTCTACGAAGCTTCATAAGCTGAAATTTCTAGGGTGCGAAGCTGAAATCTTGAGGAAGGTTGTCTAAAAATTTCAGATCTTGGTTCGCAATATTTGAGGAGATATCATCTGTGGAGGTTAGGTATTTTTTCAGGCTCATAAACAGGTCATCGTGGCAATTGCGCTATAATTTTTTTTGTACGAAGTTTCAGAGTCTGAAATTCATATGGTGCGAATCTGAAATCCTGAGGAAATTCGTCAAAAAATTTCAGAGCTTGGTTCGCAATATTTTTGGAGATATGATCTGTGGAAGGTAGTGCTTTTTCAGGCTCCTGAATTTCATCTCAAAGAGGTGATAGTGGGAAAACTTCAATAACTCTCTCTCTGGGCATTGGATTGAAGTGCCGTAAAAAGTGGTCGCAAGTACACAGACTGAAGTTTCTTCGCTATCAATTTCAGAGACAAAGGACAAAACAGTGACACGTGGCAATTCGTACAAGTTCGCTCTACTGAACCAGTCCAGAATTAGGTCATTGTGGGAGATTGGACACAATTTTGTCTTGGAGAATCCAAATCAGGTCAGACCTGTGGCATTTGAAAGAAGCTTCAGAGATCTACTACAGAGCTGAATTTCAGATATCGAAGATTTTCAAATACAGAGATAATTCAATTTCAATATCGAGCTCCTAAAAGCTAGTAAAGGTGTGTATTGTTTTTTTCCCGAATTGCATAAGTCTTGTTTGAAGAATCAAGTTGAATTGATTCCAAGGGCATATTGTAGAATAGATATCAATATTGAATTCTAAAATGGCCCCTAAAAAGAATTCAACACCCATCAAGCCTTCGGAAGGCTCTACCATGACTCATGAAGATGAAGAATTGCAACATGATCTATCAAAATTACAAGAACAAGTGCAACAAATTTCACTCTCGCAAAGAGCAGCAAAAAATGAAATGGAAGTTTTGAAGAAAGGTGTGGAAGTGAAGATGGATGGTTTGAATAAAGGCATGGAAGCTAAGATGGATGGTGTGCAAGCTAAGATGGAAGCTAAGATGGATGGCATGGAAGTGAGCATGGAAGCTAAGATGGATGACATGAAAGACAACATGGAAAACATGAAGAATGATCTAAAAGCATACATGGAAGGCTTGATGACAAGCTTAAAACCAGAAATGATTCCTAATGGCGGAAATATAGGAGAAGAACCTCATGATGAGAATAAAATAAATGTTAATCGTGATTTCATAAACTCGAATGTTGGTGGGAAGAACCACCATATTCCAAAAATGGATATGAGGAAGTTTGATGGAAAGGATCCTGTAACATGGATACTACAGATGGAGCAATATTTTGATCTCCATAATGTGCAAAACACACAAAGGTACGCATTGCAACTTTACATTTAGAACAAAATACATTTGTATGGTATCGATGGCTTTGCTCCCGTAAAAAAATTGTCACTTGGTCAATTTTTACGGAGGAAATGATAACACATTATGAGGATACAAAGAGCAACACCTTCTTTAGCCAATTGATAAATCTCAAACTAAAGGGTTTAGTGGGGCAGCACATTGAGGACTTCCAAAAATTGAATATAAGGGTAACTGATATTCCAGAGGAACACAGGATTGATCTCTTCATAGGCACTTTAAAGGATAACATCCAACATGAAGTTCGCGTTTTGGAACCTGATTCATTGGAGAAGGCATTCAAGTTGGCAAGAAAAGTTGAATGTAAAATTATGGCAACAAGGAAGCCTACCACTCAATTCTATAAAGAAGGAAGTGTGGCTACACCTAGATTTCCACAACCTACAAGGTTGACACCACAACAATTGGAAGAGAAAAGAGCAAAAGGGCTTTGCTACAGTTGTGATAGCAAATACACTAAAGGTCATAAGTGTGCTGAGAAGAAATTATTTTACATAGATTGTGAAGAGGAAGAAGAAAATGAACAAGAGGATATACACCAGGAACCAACCCTAGAAGAGGAAGAAATGAATCCGACCATATCGTGTAATGCACTGGCAGGAATTACCACTCCTCAAACTCTCAAGATACAAGGACAAATCAAGAAGAAAAAGGTAATAGTGTTGATTGATTCGGGTAGCACCCATAATTTTATTCATTGTAAGGTAGCCAAGGAATTAAATTGTTTCCTATACCCAGCACCAGAATGTCAAGTGATGGTTGCAAATGGAGAAACTATAAATTGCTCTGGAAAATTCCATAATATCAAGCTAACCATGGGGGAATATGTATTGACTAGTCCAATGCTTTCCATTCCTATGGGAGGTGCTGATGTTGTACTAGGAGTACAATAGTTACAATCTTTGGGGACGGTAGCTTTTAATTTTCAAGAACTTTTCTTGAAATTTTTTTCAGAAGGAAAGGAAGTCGAATTACGGGGTATTGAAAGGAAGCCGGGAAGGATAATAAGCTCTAATGTCATGACAAAGCTTCTAAAGAAAGAACAACGAGGCGTAATTGCACAATTATGCTCACTAGAAGTTCCGACATCAAAATCATCTATTTCTGCAGATCTCCAACAAGTCTTGGACAATCATTCCAAGGTGTTTGAAACTCTGAAAGGACTCCCACCTATTCGTGATCATGATCATGCTATTCATTTGATTCCAGGAAGTGTTCCTCCAAACATCGGGCCTTATAGATATCCTTACGTCCAAAAGAGTGAAATTGAACGTATGATTGCAGAAATGTTAGAGGCGGGTATAATTCAACCTAGTCAAAGTTCTTTCTCTGCTCCTGTAGTATTGGTACACAAGAAGGATGGATCATGGCGAATGTGTCCAGATTATAGGGAGCTCAATAAACTCACCATTAAAGATAAATTTCCAATTCCTATGATTGATGAATTATTGGATGAATTACATGGAGCAATTTATTTTACCAAGTTGGATCTTCGTTCAGGATATCATCAAATTAGAATGAAGACTGAAGATATTCCAAAAACAGCATTTCGAACTCATGAGGGTCATTATGAATTTTGGTCATGCCTTTTGGCCTTACCAATGCACCTTCTACATTTCAAGGGTTGATGAATTCCATTTTCAAACCCTTCCTTAGAAAATTTGTGCTAGTATTTTTTGATGATATACTAATCTACAGCAAGTCTTGGAAGGATCATGTTGAGCATGTTGACAGGGTGCTCAAACTATTGCAGGAGAAACAATTATATGCAAAAAAATCCAAATGTTTCTTTGGAGTACAAGAGGTGGAATATTTGGGTCATATTGTATCTCACGAGGGTGTTAAAGTAGACCCTAACAAAATTGAAGCCATTAAGGAATGGAAAGTCCCCACAACCATAAAGAAGTTGCGAGGATTTCTCGGGTTAACAGGGTATTATCGCAAGTTTGTTAAGAATTATGGGAGAATAGCAGCACCTCTAACAACATTATTGAAGAAAGATGCATTTTCATGGACTCCTGAAGCAACTAAGGCCTTTGAACGTCTTAAAGAGGCAATGTGCCTATCACCGGTCTTAGCTACACCAGACTTCACAAAAACCTTTATTGTGGAATGTGATGCCTCAGGAAATGGAATTGGTGCAGTTTTAATGCAGGAAGGAAGACCCATTGCTTTTGAAAGTCGTCCAATCAAAGGAAAGTATTTAAAGAAACCTATTTATGAAAAGGAAATGTTAGCAATATTGCATGCACTAAAGAAATGGTGAACTTACCTAATGGGAAGACACTTCAAGGTAAAAACTGATCATGATAGTCTTAAACACTTTTTGGAACAAAGACTATCTTCAGAAGAGCAGCAAAAATGGGTCACAAAGATGTTGAGTTATGACTTTGAAATAATCTACAAAAAATGAAAGCTTAATGTTGTTGCAGATGCACTCTCAAGAAAGAATGAAGAGGTGGAAGCATTGCTTTGTGCCATTTCTATTATCCAACCAGATTGGATAACCGAAGTAAGAGAAGAAGGACAAAGATGTATGGACACTCATTCAAAAGTTGCAGCAAGATCCTAGTACATCTGATACATTTAGTTGGAAAAATGATTCCTTATGGTACAAAGATCGCTTATATCTTTATAAGAATTCCCAACTAAAACAAAAGATTCTTCTGGAATTGCACACTTCTCCTTTAGGAGGACACTCAGGATTTTTAAAAACTTACCACGGGGTGAAGAAAGAATTTTTTTGGGATGGCCTTAAATCTGATATTCGAAAGTTTGTGGCGGAATGTTTGGTTTGCCAGTAGAATAAAGTGGAAACAATTAAGACCCCAGGACTTCTACAACCTTTATCCATTCCAAGTCAACGTTGGGAGGAGATTTCAATGGATTTTTATCACAGGTTTACCTAAGTCCGAAGGAAAGAGTGTCATCATGGTGGTAGTTGATAGACTTACCAAGTATGCACACTTTTGTGCATTATCTCATCCATTTAAAGCAAGTACGATTGCTACTACATTTGTGGACAGAATTCAAAAGCTACATGGAAGCCCAAGGGTTATTGTGAGCGACAGAGATCCCATTTTTACGGGAAATTTTTGGATAGAGTTATTTTCTTCTTTGGGTACTAAATTAGCTCATAGCTCATCTTATCATCCTCAATCTGATGGTCAAACTGAGATAGTAAATAAATGTTTGGAAGGATATCTTCGTTGTTTTGTATCTGATAAACAAACACAATGGGTCAAGTGGTTACCTCTCGCTGAATGGTGGTATAACACTTCCTTCCATACTGCAGCAAAAATGACCCCATTATGGCACTTTATGGATATCATCCACCATCGATCACATCATCTTTAAGGGAAAATTCGAAGGTTCAAGCAGTGGAAGATCACATCGAGCATCAGCAAGAAGTTCTCCAACTCTTAAAGGATAACCTGAATTTGACACAAAATCGAATGAAACAACAGGCAGATCAACATCGCAGCGAGAGAAGTTTTGATATAGGAGATTGGGTATTTTTACGGCTACAACCATATAAACAAATGTCCCTCAAGCAAGCTAAGAAGGATAATAAATTATCGCCAAAGTACTATGGTCCTTACAAGGTGTTGCAAAAGATTGGTGCTATGGCATACAAATTGGAGCTTCCTGCTTCTTCGCGAGTGCATCCAGTTTTCCATGTTTCATGCTTAAAAAAGGTTATAGGTGAAAATCTTCCAGTTCAAACAATATTGCAGAACTTGATGAGGAAGGAAAAGTCATATTGGAACCTGAAGTGGTCACGGAAACAAGAACTCGACATCTATGGAATTGATCAATTTCAGAGTATCTCATCAAGTGGAAGAACTTACCCACTGAAGATTCTACATGGGAGGATGAGAATTTTATACAGAAGCACCCAGAGCTACTCAAGCGTTGAGGACAACACTTTTTTGAAGGAGAGGGGCATGTTAAGTCCCTATATTAATAGTGTAGCCCCTTGTTATGTTAGTGTAGCCCCCCTTATTGTTATTATTGTACCCCTGTAACCCCCATATTGTTATTATTGTGCCCTTACATTATTATTGTTAGGTCGGCTAGGATTACATTGTGGCCCCACTAGGATTATATTATGGCCCCATGGACTCCTATATATAGAAGGAGGTTTTGTTCATTTTGTATCATCCAAGAATTGTTCATTCATGTAATGTATTGGAGGTTGCCCCCTCGAAGTGGCTCATTTCTAAGGCGTGAATATCTCTTTTCTTCTCTCTTTGGAGCTGGTTACACAACACCGTGCAAGAGGCAGGGGCCCTCTACCACTTGATGGCATTCAACTCCAAATTAAATCACGCCTTCAAAATAACTTTGTCTGCTCCATTAACGATGCAATAGTTTAAACATAACACTATGTGTCTTCAAGGACATAACACAGAGTTTAAACAAAATCTAGCAGCAAATCTAACATAAAATCTCTAACATAGCTCTCGGTCTCCCAAGAGTTTATAAAGCAAATGCATGTAACAATAATTACAACAATTTAGGAACAATGTCTTTCCTTATCCAAATCACGTTAGAACTCTTTGAAGTGGCTGCGTGAAGAAGAAAAGACATCTGGACTGAGACAGTCCTAGTAGGAGTCTTCCTTCATAAATGTGTTCCCACGTGCATAACCGTACCCAGAATTCATTTCCTCCTCCATGATGAGCAACGAACCATGTAGACACGACGTGGATCATGCCCATATGCGGTTTTCCTCAAGAGGCCACCTGGAACATACTCAAACATGAAGGTAGCTGCAGAATCGCCAGTTAGCTACGGAATGTCTGCATTCTGCAGCTAGTTCCGGTCAAAATGCTTAGCAATGGAAAAAATCACAAAATTCAACAAGTCAGTCATGTAAATCATTCTAGAAGTAATTTTAACTATATTTATTGATCAATTGGGTTTAAGATAGAAATGGACAAGGAAAAATGAGGTAAAATGAGGTGAAGGAAAGCACAATTTTGAGGCTCAACATACCCCCACTGCTGTCTCTTTGCATGTCCTCATGCAAATTATCCTATGAATTCAGAGGCTTCTGCAAGGACATCTAATCCCCTTCTTCTCCTTTGTATGGAAGCTAGAGGTCTTCTGGGTTTCCTGATAACAAGTTTGAACCTGAGGTTGGTGAGTGCCCTGATTAGCTTTTTGTTCCTTGTCTTCAACTTCTCATTGGTCCTCTCCACTTTGTCTATATGCAGGGATAAGGTTGAGTTCATATTAGTTTTGAGCTTGATTTGATCTTTGAGAATTTCATTCTCATTTTTTATGTGTCTATTCAGTAATTCCAACTCATACCTATCCCTTCTTAATATATCTACTTCAGACAGTGGAGGACTGGGGGTTCTTTCTCTGCTTTCTGAAGCTGTCCTCTCTAAGGTTTCCACATATTCATAAATTTCCTGTTGAGCAGGATCAATTTCAGGGATTCCTTCATAAAAATCCTCTTCATCATCCTCTTCAATGGGTGTTTCTTCATCTTCAATATTGATTACCCTTGTTTGTTTGATTGATGTTTTCTTCAGTTTTCCCTTTAATCTGTGGCTTCTCCTAGGCTGAGAGGACCCCTCTCCTTTCTCTGTAGCAGATTCCTTGATTATCTTCTCTTCCTTAAGTTGCCTCTTGATTCGAGTCAACTTCTCTAAAATGACTTCCTCACTGCTCTCTTGAACTGGTTTGTCAATTTTAACTTTTGAAGTCCTCCATTTCCTACTTCTCTTTGTGGGCTGTGGTTCAAGTGATGGTTCTTTTGCTTCTTCAAAATGATTTCTTAATAATAAATCATCCCATGTATCATTTGTTTTAGCTAGATGATGCTCAATCAAAATTTTGACCAAACCATGATGATACAGGGTTGTCTCTAAAAATTGAACTCTTCTCTGAACACAGGAAGCCATCTTCTTCAGACTTTGAAGTAAGAAATATGGTAGGTTTAAGTCTTCTCCCAGGAAATGCATCATTAGTCTGATGTGGTAGACATAAAATGTCCCATATCTACCCTCACATGTAACAAATTTTTGTAAAAGATGTAAGATGTTTCTCCATTTGTTTTTCAATGCAGTACTGGGAATTCCTTTCTTGAATACACTAACATCCATATTTGGTGATTTTAAAATTTGTTTCCAGGAGTCATTATGGAATTCTCTATTTTTAAACCATCTCTCTCCAGTTCTGAGCAATCCTGTAGCCTCTGCAATAAAAACTTCAGTGACAGTAAACTTGACATCCCCTATTTCAACTTCGGTTCCTTGAAATGATCTGGCAAATGTTTTAGTGACTTCCTTATGAAAGCCATTAAATTTTTCCAAAAATTGAAGCCATCCTATTTGTTGTAACATTTCCTTGCATTGTGGGTAACCTTCTAAATATTTTGAACCCACAGGTTCAGTCCTTACGATGAAACCCATGATTTTTTCCAATATCAAATTAACACTCTTCTACCCACAAAACAATGACTTTCACTTTCGGTTTTGAAATGGCTTTAAGCTCTAAATGAAAATGGCTTCAATTTTGGAATGACATACCTCTGATTTATAGTGGCAACAGCTTCAAAACCTCTGGCTGATATGCCTCTGTTTGATCATGAAAGCAGTTTCAAATTTCGAACTGATATGTCTCTGATAGACAGTGGGAGATGGCTTCAAATTTCTTTTTGTGCAATACCTCTGGCTCTTAGTAGCAAAAGACTTCAAACTCAATCACTGCAACATCTCTGTCTCTGGTAACAACAGACTTCAAACTCAACACTGCAACATCTCTATCTCTGGTAACAATAGACTTCAAACTCAAACTTTGTCTCTGGTAGCAAATGGTTTTCAAA
>JAXQQM020060110.1:0-43574 GCA_034641835.2 Pinus albicaulis | reverse complement strand
AAGAAATATTGGACCCTTGGGCCTTGGTGGTTAAGTCAAAGTCAAAATTATGGGGTAATTAACTCAAAAATAGTATTTTTGAGTTAATTAAAATTGAATTAAATGATAAATTCGTTTTTTCCCCAAAATTTTAATTTCAACGTTCCGGATTAAAAGATAATTAAATCTTTTGGACGGTTGAGATTATTTTGACGAGGATCATCCAAACTAGCCGTTAGAGATCTTGTCCTATAAATTTAGAGGTCTTTGTCAGTATTGAGTCATCCGATCTCAGAATCGTGTACTTGTCTTGGAAGCTCTTGTGAATTTTTCTTGATGAATAAAGCATAAAGACTTTGGGGTTACAAATCTTGATGTTCCTTCTCAAATATATGTGGTGAATTGTCTCTGAACTCTGCTACTTGGTTTCTTGCATTTTATGATTGATGGCCTACATGGATTAATCTGCATATAGGTATCTTGTGCAGTTTTCTGGGTTTATAAAATAGCATTCTAATTTTTCAATGGATCTCATGTTGTTTTCTTGAATCTCTATCAGTCTAAAGTTCAGACCTAAGTGTGCAGGAAATTTTTAAAAAATTGGGCGTCCGGGGAAATCTTCGGTTGGATCAGCCGACTCTCAATAAGCATAGATTTGATAAGCTCTTGATTTGTTAAATTCCGGGTCAATCTTACGATATTTGGGTTTTGCAGGGTCTTCTAAGGCTTGTGCCTCTCATTAAAATCTTAATCTCTGAAAATTGAGCTAAAATGGATTTCAGATCTAACCATGAGGGTTTTAAATTTGTAAATTAGTGTAAATTTGTAATTTACTAGTGAGGGTTTAACTGTTTCTTGGTGTGTGTCTTCAGATCTGACTGATTCTTACAGGTGACAGGTTCAAAGTGAAATTTTTTTTTTTTAGATTCAAGGCAGATCTAGCCTCCAAAGGCCAGATCTGGCCTCAAACTGCTGCTGCTGTGGGCAGGATTTGGCATCACTTAATTTAAAAGAATACAAGGATCTGAGCTGCAGTTCTAGGTTTGCTGGGCAAATTTTGTGTGCATTGGGTCCAATTTCTATCGATCTCCCTTTCCATATTCACGCCTTCCCTCACGCCATCAAACCTGCCTTCTCATCTCTGCAATCAGTTTATCTCTGCAAGTTCATCTTCGTTACCATCGAGCTGTGCCTTCATTTCATTTTTGAAACCCTGCCGTCGACCTCCATCTCCTTATCTGCCTGCAAATCGAATTTCATTTAGCGCTTTCCCTTGCTGCCTTTGCCGTCCAGCCAAGCCTATCATTTTCCTGTCTTTCACTGCCCTAGTCGCTTTGAAAACCCCACGCATTTTTCATCCTGCTGTCCAAACCGCCGTCTGGTCTGTCCGTCGACCTGCACAAAGGAAATCAAAAAACGCATACACAAATGTGAAGCCTGCGCCATCTCCTCCGCGGCAGTCTTCGCTCCAACCTGCAAAGCGACAAACGAAATCAAAACCCGCGTTCACAATTTCCGTGCGTATCTCCTCTGTCCGCGTGATCGATCTGCAATTTCACACATCCAAACGAGCGCATGAAAATTTCAAACCATTTCGATTCGTTTTAATACGGTTTTCATTTTTTCGATTTGCGTACTCTAGGTTTCAATTGGACTAAGGTAGATCATTATTTTGCTTTTAAATTAGATTTTCGTTTTTTGATTTTGTTGTGTTAGTTTATGATATAGAGGTTAGTTTTAATAAGCTGCTTAGATTTAATCGATTTGAATTTTTGTTTTCATTTTGGTTTTGTTTAAGCTTTATAATCGATTTTTATGCTTAGTTTTTGTAAAATTAGACTTAGCTTTAGTTTTAATTTAGATTTTTTAAATTTTCATTTAGTTTTAACTTAGTTTAATATAGTTTAATTTAGATTTAATTTTAGTCTCGCTTTAGTTTAGCCTTTAACTGAGATTTTGGTCTTGTTTAGATTTAGATCTTTAATTCTAGATTTAAAAAATAAAAAATAAAAAATTATAAAATTTTTCAAAAATATCTTTTATGGTCAAGTGAGCTTTTGAAATTTTATCTTGAGATTGACTATATAAAATCGTTGATTTGTCTAGATCGAAATTAATTGAGCATTTAAAATCCTGGCATTTTCATTATTCATGGTTGTGGTGTTTTTAATTGAATATCATTGATCAATCGTGTTTCCATAAGCAGCAGATAGTCATCATTCACTGGTTTATAATTGCATAACGAGATCTTGTTTGACTCCATAAGGCACTGGTTTTAATCCAATCTTTAAAATCTCGTTAAATCTTATCAAGTGCTTGGCCTGTAACTGTGTCTCCTGAATTCTTCCTCTTCATTCTAATAGGGTCTACCTCCCTTAGCTTGCAAGGAGACAGCTTAGATAGAGAGATTGGAGATCAGGGTGACAACCCCCGATCTGAGTCGTTGTCGCGGTGCCTCGATATTCTGTGCGACAACATTTTTTGGCGCCGCTACCGGGGACAGAATTTTTTCTGTCCTTGGTCTTAACGACATTTCCTAATCTTCTGATTTTTCATCGCCTTATCTTTCGTCATATTCTAATCCATTTCATCATCGTATCTTTAGCACCTGGACATTTCGGTTGGCTTCTTGTTTGGGTGGCGACTCCACTTATTTATTTACTCCCAGACAAGAATCCCCCCCTGATATCCATCTGCTATCTCTCGATTATTTCTTCTGTTTTAGAATTAGTTTCATGTTCAAGTGGTGACTCCAATTCTTTCATTTCTTACAAGAGTTACTGCTAAGAAGCTCGCTTCTTGAGGACCTCTTGACTATTCTTGAACACGGATCTATTTCTCTAACATCCACTTAACTTTTACGCAGGTCATCATGGATGACACCTTTCATGACATACCAGAAGAGGCCATTTCTAAATTACCTTTTTTCTCTGGAGGTCATCCAGGCATTGCTCTACAGCATCTATGGACAGTCACTCTTATAATACATAAATATTGTCGTCCTTCACAATATGATCATGAAGATGTCAAGATACGTGTCTTTGGCTATTCCTTAAAAGGTGATGCTATCGATTGGTTTCGAAATTGTTTGGTTTCGAAATTGCCCCGAAGAGTATTGTTTAGAAGATATCATCAATTCTTTACAGATAAATACATAAAATGACTCGCCTTGTATTCTAGCTTTGTGCAAATGACAAATGACCTAGAAGATTCAGCTATCAGCAGGAGTTTTCCAGACAATTCTCAGGACCAATCCACTTGTACCATGACAGCACAAACCCATGATAGTGGTGAAAAAAAAACAAATTGTCAAACCAGTGTTGATAACGATAAGAATCTGGTTAGTGAATTGATTCAAATGGTTAAGGACATACAGCTAAATCAAGCTCAGTTAATCAAGAATATGGAGGCCAACCAGGCTCAAATCATTAAGAATATGGAACTTAATCAAGAAAAAATCATAGCGGATCACGCCAGGGAAATTGGTTCTCTCATGTCCGAAATTAAAGGTCTGGAACTTAATCACTCCAATCAAATAATTGCCATGGAAGAAAACATGTTAAGGAAATGATGACTATGGAAACAAATCATAAGAAAGAAATGAACTCAGAGGCAAAAATTCTCTCATGGCCATGAAAGCGGATAATGATAAAATGATTCAAAACATGGAAGTTAACCAGATCAATCTTCAGAATCGGATAAATACCTTAGAAGAAAGTCATGCACAGGAAATAAATATCATGGAAAACAGGTTAAAAATGATGGAAGTTAATCATTCTAATCAGATGGCTCTTCAACACAATCTGTCAACTATTGAAGAAATGCATGCCAGGGAGATGAGTTCCATACAGAAGAAGTTGGAAAAAATGGAACAATCACACATGCAAGATTTCCAACCCAGGTCAGATTTGTCAACAAATCATAGGGCTCCCAGTTTGCTGAAGCAGTTTCCATCTCATCACACGGAGGTCACTTTTCCCATTAAGGAAGAGTTAACTATGGCTACGAAGGACGTTGAAAAACACCAAGCTTATGTGTCACCATTGACAGAGTATATCCAGAATAAGATTGGTTGCGCTCCAGGTTCATCAAAGGTTTTGTACAAGGATTTTCAGGATAAGGACAAGAAATCGACGGTAATCTCATTGTTGACATCACAGCCCACTCAAACGAAGAGAAAGAAGAAGAAAGGAAGAAGTAAGCGGTTTGATTCGTCTAATGGTCGAGAGCATCTTGACAATCAGATAAGACAGAGTCCTACATTGTGCAAGATTGGATATGGCACATCTGAAAAGCAGCCAACAGACTTGCCTGAAAGCAGGCAAATGCTCAGCATACACTATATTGAGCACATCTGATGCCACAGGGCATCCTCTGTATCGTATTTCTAACCCTACTCCTTGTTATTTCAGCATTTCATTTTGGCAAACGCTTAGAGTAGATTTACTTTTCATGTTAAATAATAATAAATAAAAGAAGAGCTTCTATTTTTCATGAGCTTGATGTTATATGATGATATCCGGATGGACGCTACTTATGTAATCTCGTGTGTTGCTGTGCTTGATGACTCGATTCTCTAGAAGATTCAACGAAGCAACGTGTCCCCAAATGGAGCCGTATGTTGACCACACTCCGTCAACTACCCCATAGCGCACACCCCCATTTTTTCAAATGGGATTCGTCATGTTCGGTACTTGGTCATGCCATTCGCATTCCATCATCCAAGCTTCAATCAGTTTTTATAATGATGTAAACCCATTCTGCATTTTATGATGTAAATGATCTATGTAAGACCGTCCATGTATGTAACAACCTAGGCAAGCCTAGTATGTTGTTGATGACTTCCATTCTAGGAGGTTTTTTGTCTCACTGATTCACGAAAGTGATCGGCAGAGTTTTTCCCTCCAGCCTCACCCCAAAGCTAGGATGGAATTTGTCATCAGCATGCTAAGTAAGTCCTAGTGTTTTTTATCGAGTCCTTGTAAAAGTAGCTTGAGCTACTTGGTCTACTAGATCATATTGTGAGTCGCAGAACTCGGCAGACTCGGGTATTTATTTGAGGGTCTATACAAATGGGTATTCCCCCTTCATGTGTGTAAATGTATTATCTTATGTAAAGAGGCTTGGAAAAATAATTAAAATCCCCTCTGAGTCAATTAATTAATTTTTCTAGTCAATTAATTAAAAAATCTTAAACCAGAAATTTAATTAATTTAGGGTCCTAAGTTAGGATTAAATATTTCAAAGACAAAATTCGTTGGTCCTTAAAAAATGATTTTTTAAAGGCCCCAGGTCAAGGGAATTTTGAGAATTTTAAGAAATTTTGGACCCTTGGGCCTTGGTGGTTAAGTCAAAGTCAAAATTTTGGGGTAATTAACTCAAAAATAATATTTATGAGTTAATTAAAATTAAATTAAATGATAAATTCGTTTTTTCCCCAAAATTTTAATTTCAACGCTCCGGATTAAAAGATAATTAAATATTTTGGACGGCTGAGATTATTTTGACGAGGATCATCCAAACTAGCCGTTAAAGATCTTGTCCTATAAATTTAGAGGTCTTTCTCATTCTTGGGTCATCCGATCTCAGGATCGTGCACTTGCTCTTAGAAGCTCTTGTAAACTTTTTGAGGAATAAAGCATAAAGACTTTCAGGTACAAACATCTTGATGTTCCTTCTCAAATTTATGTGGTGAATTGTCTCTGAACTCTGCTACTTGGTTTCTTGCATTTTATGGTTGATGGCCTACATGGATTAATCTGCATATAGGTATCTTGTGCAGTTTTCTGGGTTTATGAAATAGCATTCTGATTTTTCAATGGATCTCATGTTGTTTTCTTGAACTTCTATCAATCTAAAGTTCAGATCTAAGTGTGCAGGGGATTTTTAAAAGATTGGGCGTTTGGGGAAATCTTCGGTTGGATCAGCCGACTCCCAATAAGCATAGATTTGATAAGCTCTTGATTTGTTAAATTCCAGGTCAATCTTACGATATTTGGGTTTTGCAGGGTCTTCTAAGGCTTGTGCCTCTCATTAAAATCTTAATCTCTGAAAATTGAGCTAAAATGGATTTCAGATCTAACCGTGAGGGTTTCAAATTTGTAAATTAGTGTAAATTTGTAATCTATCTGTGAGGGTTTAATTGTTTCTTGGTGTGTCTTCAGATCTGATTGATTGTTGCAGGTTGCAGGTTCAAATCGAAATTTTTTTAGATCTAAGGCAGATCTAGCCTCCAAAGGCCAGATCTGGCCTCAAACTGCTGCTGCCGTGGACAGGATTTGGCATCATTTAATTTAAAAGAATACAAGGATCTGAGCTGCAATTCTAGGTTCGCTGGGCAAATTTTGTGTGCATTGGGTCCAATATCTATCGATCTCCCTTTCCATATTCACGCCTTCCCTCACGCCATCAAACCTGCCTGCTCATCTCTCGCAATCGACGATCTCCAAGTTCATCTTCATTACCATCGAGTCACTCGCCCATTTTTGAAACCCGCCATCGACCCCCATCTTCCTTATCCGCCCGCAAATCGATTTCATTTAGCGCTTCTCGTTTTGCCGTCCAGCCAAGCCTATCATTTTCCTGTCTTTCACTGCCCTAGTCGCTTTGAAAACCCCACGCATTTTTCATCCTGCTGTCCAAACCGCCGTCTGGTCTGTCCGTCGACCTGCACAAAGGAAATCAAAAAACGCATACACAAATGTGAAGCCTGCGCCATCTCCTCCGCGGCAGTCTTCGCTCCAACCTGCAAAGCGACAAACGAAATCAAAACCCGCGTTCACAATTTCCGTGCGTATCTCCTCTGTCCGCGTGATCGATCTGCAATTTCACACATCCAAACGAGCGCATGAAAATTTCAAACCATTTCGATTCGTTTTAATACGGTTTTCATTTTTTCGATTTGCAGACTTAGGTTTCAATTGGACTAGTGTAGATCAGTGTCGGCTAAATTAGATTTTCGTTTTTTGATTTTGTTGTGTTAGTTTAAGGATAGCGTAGATTTTAGTTTTAATAGCGTTTAGATTTAATCGATTTGAATTTTTGTTTTCATTTTTATTTTGTTTAGTTTATAACTAGATTTTAGTGCTTAGTTTTAAATTAGACTTAGCTTTAGTTTTAATTTAGATTTTTTAAATTTTCATTTAGTTTTAACTTAGTTTAATATAGTTTAATTTTAGATTTTAATTTTAGTCTGCTTTAGTTTAGCCTTTAACTTAGATTTTGGTCTTGTTTAGATTTAGATCTTTAATTCTAGATTTAAAAAATAAAAAATAAAAAATTATAAAATTTCTCAAAAATATCTTTTATGGTCAAGTGAGCTTTTGAAATTTTATCTTGAGATTGACTATATAAAATCGTTGATTTGTCTGGATCGAAATTAATTGAGCATTTTAAATCCTGGCATTTTCATTATTCATGGTTGTGGTGTTTTTAATTGAATATCATTGATCAATCGTGTTTCCATAAGCAGCAGATAGTCATCATTCACTGGTTTATAATTGCATAACGAGATCTTGTTTAACTCCATAAGGCACTGGTCTTAAAAGTGAAAACTAATCTGTGGAATCTCGTTTATTCTGTCAAGTACTTGATGTTCTAGCTGTGTCTCCTAGATTTATCCTTCATTTCTAAAAGGGTCTACCTCCCTTAGCCTGCAAGGAGATAGCTTAAAGAGAGAGATTGGGGATAAAGGTGACAGCTCCCAGTCTGAGCCGTTGTCGCGGTGCCCTGAACAATCTGTGCGACAACACCCCTCAACTGTCGATTTCTCCCTCTAACCCTCTGCTCAGCTAGACTTACGCACTCCTGGAGGAGTAAGCCAATGCTTCTACTGCTGCACGGGAAACAACTGAGTCTCTTTGAGCAGGAGAACTCTCCGAGGTCAAGAAATCCCCAACTGTGTTTTTCAGAAATTTTCTGACACTTATGCACCGGCACTCACTGTTGTGCAGCTATTGCGTCCTACAACTATGCTGCCTCTTCTGCAACTAGAATAGCTTACCCCTCTGTCAACTCTCTCAGAGGGATCTTTCTCTGCGCTGGATTGCCCTCCTGCCTGGACTACATAACTACTGGGGTAGTCTACTACTGCTTACGCAGCACCCAGTTTCTTCAGCGCTGATCTGCTGGCTCACTCTTGTTTCTCGTGCACTTCAACTTGAATAAGCTCTCATACCATGTGAAAAATCCTAAATCTGGATTCCTACTGCAACAAGTTTGAATTACTTCTTGTATTATTTTTCATAAATTTTTTTTTTACAGTGAAATATCGAAGTAATTACTGAAGCAGTCTACACAAATAATGCTGCGGAATAAATCTAAGTGTTGAAACAAACTGAACAAAATACAATGAAAAACATCTACATTTGACATAGTTATTTTTGGATTAAGTCCTCGGAAAAACCCAACTTGGGAAAACCGGTGCAACAGATTTGAGGGTTTTGTATTATTAAGCAGCAAAAAACTTAAGAACAACTAGGGTGCCAATATCCAACTCACCCTTCAGAGAAAATCTCGGCAACAGGAATAATTGTGAGATATACCTCATTATGTTAGTCCCCGGCTGATGCGGTGTAGCGCTAGTGAAGCCCCTCTCTGCCTCTTCATGATGCCTACGTTGCTACTGTGTAAGCCTACGTGGGAAAGCTAAGGAACTGCGTCACCTCTCCTCTGCAAACAATCAAGCTAAACTGGAACTGAGTTTTGGCCCTCCTAGCTCAAAAACCCCAACTTCCAGCTATCTCCAGACTGAATCTAGAAGGCACTGCGTCACTTCTGCGTGATCGCCTTCAGGGACTGCGTCACCCCTCTAGATGAATGCACTGCCTCTACTGCGTCACTGCTGCCTCTCTCTCTGAAATGTACTCCTGGTCCTCCTGACCAGTTACTGCATCTGCCCCTCTCTGGAACTGATCACTAGATCGAAATCACTTAGCCAACCCTGCCCTAGTGATTCGATCTTGATCAAAAGTTGTGACTCTCTCACAAGCTCGAAAATGCCAAATGCTCAATGTGTATTCCATAGGCCCCTCACCCTCCTTCTTATAATCTTTCGTTAACCCTTTAACGACCAAGATTAAAACATAATTAAGGGCTAAGATTAACTGGGAGTTGATCCATGACTTTATCTATAATATTCACGCTTAGTTTAATTAATACCCTTTAATTAATCAGTTTCCCTAAGTTTAGACTTAGGAAAACATTAAAAAGTGATTAATTAATTTAATTAAACCATCTCTAAGTGGAATTTTCCAAAATCCTTTCTGGGTATTATGGACTACATGTGTCTTAGCCTATCTACAAAATTACAAGGCTAGAGCACATCCGATGCTACCATAAATCAACATATTTGACGAGTCTCCTAACTTCACAACTTCCTTGAAGAATGAGGTGGACATCTTGACTTGATTAGATAAACTCCCTCAAATTTTCCAAAGATGATTGCTCTAGCTCTTGTCTCCTTTGGGTTTGTCCTTCACCTTAGCTTTTATACCATGTTAATTTTCCACTGCTCTATGCTAAATCAATTATGTTTGCCCAATTCAATCCTTCATTAAGCAATCTTTTCAGTAACAATTAACTCTTCCTATAATCAACAGTAATTGAAGATAGAACAATAAATGCAATGACAATAGGAGACCTTCAAGAACATCAACAAGAGACACCGATTTGGTTTGTTGTTGCTCGAGTTGTTCACCTAAGGCGAAATGCTCAGAGTAGGGATTGTCACTCTAATCCTTACTCACTCTATTTAAGCTATCTCCTAGGCAAGCTAAGGGGGGTAGTCCCTAAAGGTGGAAAACGAAGGGGAAACTTGTTGAGAGTCTACAAGTTCTAGGAGATGCAACTACCTCTCTCAGTAACTTGATTAAAATTAGATGAAAAGTTTGATTAATGAGCAGTGTGAGATATATTCGATTAGATTATTTATGAGACACTTAAGATTGAAGAAAGAGACTAGTGCCTTAATACAATGCTCAAAATAAATTAAGAACTTGCACAACAATGAAGTATGCTTCAAGTTATAAGAGAAGTGGTGCTACAGGGGAATGTTAGTATTTCTAAAACTAAGATGAAGGTGTGAATGCCGGTTAAATTAACTTGCTTTAATGAGATCCAATTACATTTCAATGCTCCACAATGAACAATTAAACCACTTGAAATCAAGATATTCAATATATTACCCTTAATACAATATCACAAGAATGCCAATAGCAATAATTGCAGCACCTAGAGATTAGCTCAAAGAAACAATACTTAGAGGTATCAAGATGATTCAACGTGCTTATTAGATTTCTCTTATAAGATTAACAAATTAGAACAAGAGAAGTCTTTCAAGATTGCAAAGCACAACTACAAGTAATTTAGATGATATTGCTAATAGTGAATTGTGATGTAATGACGAGCCATGCAAGTGTGTAGTGTAATTATGAAAAATGCAACTAGCGAAGAGACAAGAGAGAGGGATAGTTAGTAATCTGACAAGGCTATCTTTTAGACACAAGAGCAACCGATGCAATTGGTTGTCCAGTATATTTTCAATTTGTCACGATAATGCGCTAGTGAATTAAGGAAATGCAGAGATAGGGATTGTATATCAAACTTCAGAGCAGTACTATTATCAAAATATCAACCCATTGTCAATTAGGAATATTAGTCCACAAAAGATGCTACAATCATGCAAAGTGTAAGAGCTTAGATACTTGTTACCTTCTTTTAAATATTATGCCAATTCTTATTGTGTTTTAGGGCTTCTTTTTATTAGTTTCTCAATGTAATTAGCTTCAGTAATGAAATGCCTCAAATTTGATGTCTCAAATAGGCCTTGTTTAGAGAGAAATAAGGCCATGAAGGCCTATATCCTAGCCTCAAAGGCTAGTATGCCAATATTGGGACACAAATCACAATATATTGGCTTCAAATCAATGTGAATACCCCTTCAAACGTTAACACCAAACCTACAGTCACAAAAGGTTAGCGGCTAGCCTATAAATGACATATCAAAAGAATCATTCCTTACAATTGCTACTGGCATGGGCTAGAAAGGGCTATTAAGGTCTGCGGCTAGCCTTTGTTAGAAAATCAGAAAGGCAGAAAGATTTTCTTATTCTTGATAATTACTTGTGATGTTTCTTATTATTATGATTCTTTATATCTTATTTCGTTTAGTTCATCAAGCAATTACCAAATCGGCAACACATAAAACAATGGACACCAGATGTAGGCACATGCCAGGGCAAAACCCAGTCAAGAAATTCTTCCTTTCAATAGTATTCTTTGAGATTCTTCACACTAGACCAAGATCAGACCTTCCCTGCACACCAAGTCAACCTCTAGAATTTTGTCCCCTTTCCAGCAACTTCGACTAGGCTGCAACTTTCGACATCATACGACTTCTGGCAACAGTGAAACTTGGAAGAATTCGATCTCCCAATCCAGAGCCCGAAACAAAGAGAGAGAGGCACCAAAATTTTGTTTTTCTTCTTCTCCTTGGACTTCCTAAAACTTGCACTTCTTTTGGCTTCCCGACAAAAAACTTCTAACTTCTTCACGACTTCAAGAGATATCAAATTGCTTGAGGGAGTTTGTTCCAAATGACTTCGACTTGCTTCCTTTTGTAGGCTCTAGGTGAGGTCGAATAGGTCTCTCTTGGGCCTACCTGAGCCGACATGATCTCTTCTAGGTTGGCTTGGTATGGAGGTCACACAATTCATATTTGACTCACTGTAAAAACTTTTTACATGATTCGAAAGCCCAAGAAGGGTCTCTTTAAACTTACAATGACTCTATTAACTCAGAATAAATCCTAGAAGTCATCATTGGGGACTTTGACCTAAAACATGGTGACCCAAGCATGAAACCCATGCTTTAATAAGTCACAATAATAATAATAAAAATTATTTTCTTTATTCTTTTGACAAGTACATTGCAAGAGGACTCAAGTACATTAAATGAAGACTGAACCTAGTTACATTTTCCAACACTCCCTCTTAACTAAGGATGTATTCATCATATACATATACAATGGAATATCTCCTACTATATGAATAATGAAGAACTTTAGGCACCGCAATGCCATGGACTAGATTGTTGACCAAGGCAATCTATCCATTGGTCACTCAACAATTTAGATACCACAATGCCATAGACTAGATTCTTGATAAGGGCATCTATCCAAGTGGGACTAAGATGGACTCTAGCTTTCAGCTACTCTAGGTACCATCAGGCTTACTTGCTAACCACCAATCCAAAGATCCAGGTGTGTATCCAAAAACAAAGCTCTTTTAATCAACAAAACCTTTCCAACTTCAGGACATAGACATCAACACAAATTGACGACTAGATGTCCTCCCAGGAAATGCTTCACTCACAAAGTCTCATCACTCGATCCAACAGATCAAGAATGACCAATATCTCCTAATCAAACTGATTGGTGGCCAGCATGCTATCAATTCCTTCGAGAGATTTACATGTACAAACACAACCCCAATCAATAATATACTTTCACATGTACATTCTTAAATACAAACATCCAGGGTCGTTCTACATGTTGCTTCTCAAATTATCACAGTAGGACTATCAACTGAATCTTTGAAAGAAGATTCCTTCATCATATACTTTCCTTCTCCTACTTCTCATGCAACAACATATCCTTCGAAATTAATTCTTCAATCAAAACCAAGCCATGCCTTCTCTTTTAACCAAGAAGCATCTCTTAATCTGAACTCCCTCTTAATCTTAGGGAGATCTCTTTTATGCAGGCTTCCTAAGGGAAAACAACTTCTTCTTTTCGTCATCGGAGAATCTTTTGCGGCTTCCAAACATTTCATCAGAGTTACCATCATCCTCATCATGTTTATCCACGAGTATCTTCACCATATTGAAGATTGTGTACCTGCACAAATTAGGTAGCAAGTACAACCAAATCTATAGAAGCATGAAGTTAGCCATATCAAAGTCACATATGCATTTCAACTTTATACATATCAAATACTCAAACAAGAGACATATACTCTTCAACATTTTGCTAGGGACTTGGTCATAAACCCTAGACTACTTCATAATGTCTTTCATTCTATCTATGGTTTTAATGTTTCTTCCAAAGGTATACATGCCTTACTACAACATATGGAAAACCCTAGAAATAATTTTCAAAATTCAAGATGACAAAAGATTAGTTTTGTCATATAGCGATCCCTAAAAATAAGTCAAAAGAAAAATATTTAATAACTTTCGGAAGTCATATATATTAGACTTCCCACTAGGATTTTATACAAATCCTAGATTTCATACAAATCAATCAAGGTCAATCACAACTCAGTGATTATTATGATCAACTTCCACTAGGGTTAGTTGCAAACCCTAGATTTTCAATCAATAATCAAAACTCATATTTCTACAATCTTACACAAATCTCAAAACATCATATTAGCATACATCAGAGACTTTTACTTCTACTAAGGTTTAGCTCCAAAACCCTAGAATTTCATTTTCACAACCTCAACAATCATTAAATAGATCTTTCATATTGTTACATCACTCATACTAGACAATTTAAATACTACTAGGGTTTAGCTATAAAACCCTAGATTTCCAAATATCATCATCCTAGAATCTCAGACAAGGAATTCTATTAAATCCCAAAACTTATGACCATCAATAACTAGGTCAACACACATATCTAGGAATTCATAATCATGCATAGGCATTTCATATCATGTGTTAGTCAAACCCAACTTCCCAAAGATCAATAAGAGTTAGACAATAGATTAGATTAGGGCTTGATCAGACAAACACACACATACCAAGGAAAACATTTCTAAGAGATTATAAGGGTCTTTCTTACTCATTCCACTAAACCCTAATGAGTTAGGGTTTCAATGTAGAAACATAGCAAACCCAACATTACAAGAACTTCAAAGGTTTGGGATTTTAGATCTTATCATTCAACCCTAAGAAGTTAGGTTTTCATGATCATGCCAAAATCCCAAATATGACATCATCAATAAAACTTCAAATATCATTTCACAGACATTCACATTAGCATACCCTTCGGTTAGGGTTTTCCAGAACTTGTCTAGGGTTCTACAAAATTAGTTTAAGAATATAAGTGGAGTGGGTAGATTTATCAAGTGATGAATCACCCAAAACAAGAATCATTATGATTCAATATAGCTAGACATAACAATGTTAGTAATAGACTGTCAAATGATTAAACCTTTAATATAAAGAAATCAATGTATTATAGTTTAAGACATACCTCTGTTCCTTGACAAACTTTTTCTTGAGAGATAGTCCTTGATATACATTGAGAATATAGCAGATATTTTCCTAATCAAGACAATAGAGGGAGAAAGGTGATTAGTATTGATATAATAAAAAATAAGTACATGAAACCAATAACTGAAAGGAAATGAGATGCTTATTTTTGGGAATTGTTGAGGGCTCCATCCAAAGCTTTAGGGATACCTATAAACTTATAAAACAATAAAATATCTTTTCCAAAATATGTTACAAACCTGTAAATCCTAAAACATCATAAATAAGATATCTAAAGCTACAAACAAAGAACTTAGTAATGAAAGTCCCTAATGTCAGATTCCTCAGACTTGACTTTCTTTGAGTCTCCTTCTTTAGCAATGTTGGCTTGATCCCTTTTGTCTTTTCTTATTTCTTGGATTGTCGGGATAGTCACTCCTATGGTGACCCTTTTTATGGCATTGATAGCATTCTACCTTAGACATGTCAACTTTCTTCCTTGGTCCTTTCGATTTCTTTCCTTTATGTTGAGCAATGTAGGCATTTGATGTCACTTCAGGATTGGCAGCTAATGAGATCCTTAATTCTTCCTGATTGTAGGAAGTCCATAGTTCTTGAAAGATGGGATATACCTTCCAATTGTTAAGTCCTGCAGCAAATGCACTCCAAGTAGGTGGAAATCCTAATAGGGCAGTGATCACGAGTTCTTTATCTGGAACAATTTCATCAATGGCCAAAAGTTCATCCCTGATTCTTGCTATCTTCACAAAGAAGGAGGCCATTGTGTCTTCATTAGTCATCTTTGTAGTGCTTAGCTCATTATTCAAACTTGCTACTTGACCAATGTTCTTAATAGTGAATAGCCTTGGCAAGGCTTCATTCATTTACTAAGCATAGTCGATGTTGGCTATGAACTAGCCAAGGTGGTCCTTTATTCATTCTACCATTAGAGTCGTTGCCACCAACTCTTGTTCCTTGAAGTTTTCTTTTTCATCATTACTGGAATTCTCTGTAGGCTTCTTTAAATTTCCTTTGACTAAGTTCAATACCTTATGCTTTTCGAGGATGAGGTCAATTCTCTTCTTCTAGGACCTGTAGTTTGAGGATCCTTCAAGTTTGTTTTCTCCCTTGATTGTGTTAGACATCTTCCTAGAGCGTAGGAGATTCCTTCCCTGAGATGATCCTTTGAATATGTTGAAGACTGTGTTTTTCTTCCTTCTTCACCAAAGCTCTGATACCATGTTAGAAAATCAGAAAGGTAGAAATATTTTCTTATTCTTGATAATTACTTGTATGCTTCTTATTATTACAATTCTTTATATCTTCCTTCTTTTAGTTCATCAAGCAATTACCAAAGCACACAAGACTAAAAACTATAGAAAAATAGAAAATGACATTAAGACACGGTAAATGAAGCCAAAATCATCTAAGCCATTTTATTAATCTCTGTGGGAAAGTGTACAATGAGAGGTGCTCAGAAAGATGGCTCCTGGGGTTGCACAAGACAGACTAAAGTATAGCTCAAACCCAAACAAAAACACTGCTGGAAATATTGCTTTACATGACTCCCTCTTTGCACTATCACTGCTGGAACTTCTGCTGCTGGCTGGAATCAGACTATGAGTTGGGCCTGCTCTTATGCTCAGAAAACTTCTAGCTTTGAACCCTAGACTCTACTCACAAGACACACAAAAACCCGCGAATGGTTTCCAAAAATTTCAACCTCTGAAAATAGCCCCCTTGGGCTTGGCACGCTGCTCTGCTGGGGAAATCGGTCTCCTGGCTAAACTCCTGGAAAAGTTCCCTCAAAACTCTGCTGGAATCCTTGGTAGGAGGTGGCTAGCCTCCCCTCCAAATCCTTCGGCTGAAGCTTCACTGCTCCCCTACTTCTCGACACTTTCTCTCAACTAAACTACGCAATCCCTACGCTGTCTGTGCAGCCTCTACACTGCCCTGAAGGAGTGCGTGACTCCTGCTGGTATGGCTTTGCAATCTGCTCTCAAAATGGGTAGGACTCCTCTCATGAGCGGGCACTCGAAGTCCCCCGAGGTAGAGATTGAGATCTCTGCTCGGAAATCTCTGTGCTAAACATCACTGCAGACTTGGCCAAACAGCTCAAGCGTGCTACAGTCAATTAGAAAGAAAATAGATGGATTAATGAATGAGGACTGAGTTGCTTTCACCCTCTTTTGTCCAAGTTGAGCCTCCAACGTTCCCTTGGGCCCACATGGGCTGCGCTACCCATCCTTCGACCTATCTCTGCGCTGCCTCTCACACGCTACCACTAGGACACTGCTCCATTCGTGTGGGTGGCCACATGGACCCCACTTCAGCCTCAATATTTGCCTCTAGTGACTTTAAGAAAGCACTTTAGCGACATAGTTTTATTTTTGGGTCCCCTTACCCACTTTAATTTTGTTGAACATTAGAAAAAGGAAAAATTAATCAAAATTAATATTCCAATTAGCTGACTGGTAATTTGGAATATTACAGTCCTCCCCACCAAAATGTTGGTTATACTCAAGCAACTACAAGGATGGATGCTGAAGGATCTTCTCCCCCTCCCAAGTGGCATCCTCATCTGGAAGGTTCCTCCACCTGATCAAATACTCCTTCACCACCATGCTCGTCAAATGTCTCCCCTTGGTATCTAGGATGGCCTTAGACTGTAGCACCAAATGCCCCTCATCATATGTAGGAGGGAGCTCCGTAGCAGTTGTCACCTGCTGCCCCAAAGCCTTCTTCAAGCATGATACATGGAAAATGTTATGAATCCGGCTTCCTTTTGGCAACTCCAGCTCATATGCCACCTCTCCAACCCGTTGGATAACTTTGTATTGCCCATAGAAGTGCGGCTTGAGCTTCTCAGCTCCCTTCTGCTTCAGTGTGGACTGTCTGTATGGCTGAAGCCGAAGATACACCAAGTCACCCACCTCGAACTGTCTCTCCATGACCTCTATCTGCATATGTTTTTTGTTGATTTTGTGGCGTCCTTAAGTTATCCTTGAGAGCCCTAAGGATATCCTGGCTCTCTTGGATCCAATATTTGGCTCTAGGGGCCTTACTTGCCCCAAACTTAACATCAACAAAAGATAATGCGTTATAACTGTATAAATCACAGAAAGGGGGCATACCAATAGACATGTGGAAGGTGGTGTTGTAGCAGTACTCCCCCAAGTGCAGCCAACGCAGCCAGGCCTTTTGCTGGCCCGTGACATAGTTTCGCAAGTAGCCTTCCAACCACTTGTTCACTATCTCTGTCTGCCCATATGTTTGTGGGTGGTAGCTCATGCTTAGTGTTAATTATGTGCCCACCAAATGGAATAGCTCCTGCTAGAATCCTCCCATGAATCTGTTGACCCTTTCACTAACTATGGTCTTAGGGTGACCATGTAGTCAGAAGATGTCCTTGAAAAATAGCTCGGCTACTTGTGAGGCCATGTACCGATCTGAAATGGCGAAGAAGTGAGCATACTTCGTTAATCGGTCAACAACAACGAAGATGCAATTCTTGCCTTGTACCATGGGCATCCCTGTGATAAAATCCATAGAGATGCTTTCCCATTTCCCCTCTGGAATGGGAAGCGGCTGCAATAACTCTGTTGGATGGTTTAGCTCCCCCTTGTTCCTTTAGCAGACTCAACACTCCCTGACATGCCGAAGTACGTCCTCCTTGAGGCCCTTCCAGGTGAACCTCTCTCTAATGGCCTTGTATGTTTTTGTGAACCCCTAGTGCACCGCAAGTGGAGAGTCATGTGTTGCCTGTAAGATCTTCTCCCTTAACAGGGAGTTGGCCATCAAAAATATCTGGTCACGGTAATAAGTGACCTCATCCATCACCCGATACTCGTCATCTGTCACCTGCCCATCCAACACCTCACATGCAAACTGATCTTTGGAGTACTCCACCAGCAACTGCACCTTCCAATTTGCATCAATGCTCATCAAGGAGAGGGATGTTGGTCTCCGAGACAACGCATCGCTACTACGTTGTTCTTCCCTTTGACATACTCAATGTCAAAGTTGTATGCCCGGATCTTGCTGACCCATTTCTGCTACCTCTCCTGCAACTGCTTCTGCTCAAGGAAAAAATCTGAGGCTGTTGTGATCGGTCCTCACCCGGAACCTGTTCCCCATTAGGTATTGTGGGAACTTAGCCAATGCATGCATTATGGCCAACATATCCTTATTGTATATGGGGTATAGTCTCTCATGCAACAATATCTTCCGACTCTCGAAAGTTATGGGGTGCCCTCCCTGCATCAGTATTGCGCCTACTCCCTCCCCTGAAGCATCGCACTCTAGCACAAATGATTGCGTGAAGTCAGGCAGGGCTACCACCAGACAACTGCTCATAACCTCCTTGAGCCTGTCAAAAGCCCTCTGCGTAGTCTCAGTCCAACTGAAAGCCCCCTTTTTGGTGAGATCTGTGACGGGTGCTACAAGCTGCGAGACTCCCTTGACAAACTTCCTGTAGTAGGTACATATACCCACAAACCCCCGAAGTTCTGCTACATTCTTCATCTTCAGCCAATCCCGGATGGCCCTAATCTTCTCCATGTGGACTCTCACTCCATCCACTCCAATGATATGCCCCAAATAGAGCATCCTTATCAAACCAAACTCGCACTTGGACAGTTTGGCGTAGAATTGTTGCTCCTCCAGGATACACAACACTTTCTCTATGTGCTATAAGTGCTCCTCCAGGATACACAACACTATCTCTATGTGCTATAAGTGCTCCTCCAGGATACACAACATTGTCTCTATGTGCTATAAGTATTGTATATCAGGATATCGTCAAAGAATACCAACACAAACTTCCTTAGTTGACCACGGAAGATGTGGTTCATGCAAGACTGGAAGGTAGTCGGAGCATCGGTCAACACGAAGGGAATCACCAAGAACTCAAAGTGACCATAATGATATCGAAACACAGTCTTGGGGACATCCTTGTCCCTCACCCGGATCTGATCGTACCCCAACCTTAGATCAATGTTGGAGAAGAACTCCGCTCCCCTCAGCTCATCCATCAACTCGTTGATCTTGGGGATAGGGTAGCAGTTCTTCATAGTCTTCTTGTTCAGGACCCTGTAGTCTATGCACATCCGCAGCGTCCCATCCTTCTTCTTCGCCAGAACCACTGAAGAAGCGAAAGGACTTGTGATGGGCCTGATGTGCCCCAATGCCAGGGCCCAGGAGCTCTTGGATAGCTCTCTCAGTCTCGTCCCTATAGGCCTTGGGATGCCTGTAGGCGGTGGTGATCATGGCCTGAATGTTGTGCTCCAAATTGATAGTGTGCTCAAATCCCCTATCAGGTGGTTTCCCTAGTAGGATGTCCCCAAAATTGTAGAGTAATGGTCTAGGAGAGTCTGGATATCTGGGTGGGTGTGCTAGCCGGAAACACCTGCATCTGAAATCCGCAGCTCAACTGCCCACTCTATGTCTCCCCACCGGAAGTCTGCCTCCATCCTGTGTGAAAAAACTGTTTGAGGGGGATATGTATGCATGCCCCAGAGCATCATCTGTTTTCCACAAACTCCATCTCAAGTGTCTACCAATCAGTAGTGACTCTACCAAGGGTGATGAGCCACTGAACCCCCAACACCATGAAGGTGTCTAGAGTATCAACCACAAAAAAATGGTCTGTTAATGAGTAGGTTCCCATGGTCATTGTCAATGTTGGGACATAACGCATGCACTGCATGGTCCTGGCCCCCGGAACTAGCACAAAAAACCCATTACAACTCCTCGTCTGTATGTCCCTTCTCTACACCATTTGGTCATCAATGAAGTTGTGCGTAGCCCCCCTGTCTACTAGCACCAAGACACATTGTCCCTAGATTGTCCCCCAGACCCTTAGCGTTAGGTACTTGGGTACCCCTCGCAAAGATGCAAGGACCCGTCTGGTAGGTGAAAACATTGATCCTCCTACTGCTGGAGGAGGTGGTAGTGGAGGGTTCTCCCCTCGTGTTCCAGTGTTGGTATCTCCTCCCATCTCAAAGAAAGTCGGAGAAAACCTCAATGTAGTGTGCCTTCCCTTCGGCACATTTGTGACCTAGTGCCCACGACTCTTGACAGGTGAAGCAGAGCTTCCTCCACCTCAAATCCCTCTAGGTATCATCATCCAAAGGCCCTCGGCCCTGATTCCCTCTTGAGGGTGGGGCTTTCACGTCCCTCCCTCTCTTCTGGAACGCTAGTCTGTTGGGCGTGGGAGCCCTCGTCCTCAGCAAAGCATCCTACAAGTCTCTGGTACTCCCCACTGCATCCTATAGCGTAGTGGGTCGAGTAGACCTCACTAGTCCACGCAAAGGTTCTGCTAGACTGTTAATGAACATGTAGATTCTCCTTGGTTCTGACAAGTCTGGAACCATCATCAAGAGCCTTAGGAACTCCAAGATGTAAGTCTCTGGGTTCCCTGTTTGCTTGAGCTTGGTTAGCTCTGCAAAATTTTCTTCCGGATCCTTCCGATCGAACCTCTCTAGCAATCTCCGGGTAAAATCATCATACGCTGTCACTCCCGAGTGACCCAGCATAGTCATCCCATGGAACCACCAGTAATGGGCTTCTCCCTCTAAGTGCAGCACAACCACCTTGATGGCCTCTACCTCTGTTACCTGGTTAAGCTGGAAATAAATGGTCAACTTCTCCACCCAAGCTTTGGCTGAACATTTTGATGACCCATCAAAAGTTGTAAGGAAAAGCCTGCCCACGGTACGCTGTAGGTCATTGCCCTGCGTGTACCCTCCTCTGGTCTAGCCTCTAGGTCTGTTGTTGTTCTTCAGCTGGCAAAACTCATTGAAGGTAAGAGAACCTCCAAACTCCGGCCCATAAGACTGATACTCCGCAAAATACTCTCCATAGTGAGCCACCTCCAGCTCTTGCGGACCTCCCACTCCTGCTCTCGAAGCTAGAAATGTGGGGATGGTAGAGCGTGGTGGAGTGTGTGGCACCACCTGCTGCTTAGTGTGAGGACCGGTTGAGTTATGTGAAGTGCTAGATCCTTCCCCAATCTGGAATTCCCCTTGAATTCCCTTCTGCTTATTGTCTACGGCAATCTTTTGCCCCATCTCCTCAATCCTCTTGGTGAGCTCTTGTATTGACTTCAGAAGGAGTTGAGCAAACTCCTTTCCCTCATCTCTTTCCTCTACCATGGGTGCCTTTCCTCTCTCTTCTTCCACCGGAACACTGTCTACCTGGTTTGGTGTAATCTCGAGCCTCCTTTCTCTGCTACTATACCTCTATCTTTGATAAGTGACGTTCTGCCTATCCTCCAGTTTCATAGACCTCGTGCTCCATAGGCTGAGCCAAGTCTATGAGCTTTGATACCACTGTAATATCCCAAATTGGGAACAAACAGTTATACAAAACACACAAGACTAAAAACTACAACGAAATAGAAAATGACATTAAGACACGGTAAATGAAGCCAAAATCATTTGAGCCATTTTATTAATCTTTGTGGGAAAGATTACAATGAGAGGTGCTCAGAAAGATGGCACCTGGGCCTACACAAGACAAGCTGAAGCATAGCTCAAACTCGGACAAAAACACTACTAGAAATATTGCTCTGCGTGGTTCCCTCTCTGCACTGCAAGTGCTGGAACTATTGTTGCTGGCTAGAATCGAACTGTGAGTTGGGCTTGCTCCTATGCTCAGAAAATTTTGGACTTTGAACCCCGGGCTCTACTCACAAGACCCACAAAAACCCGCAAAGGGTTTCCAGAAATTTTGACCCCGGAAAATAGCCCCCTTGGGCTTGGCACGCTGCTCTGCTGGGGAAATCAATCTCTTGGCTAAACTGTTGGAAACATGCCCTCAAAACTCTCCTAGAATTCCTGGTAGGACGTGGCTAGCCTCCCCTCCAAATCCTCCGGCTGAAGTTGTACTTCTCCCCTACTTCCCAACACTTTCTCTCAATTGAACTGCGCAATCCCTACGTTGTCTGTGCAACCTCTACGTTGCCTTGAAGGACTGCGTGACTCTTGTTGGTATGGCTCTGTAATCTGTGCTCTCAAAATGGGTAGGACTCCTCTCCTGAGTGGGCACTCAAAGTCCCCGGAGGTAGAGGTTGGGATCTCTGCTCGAAAATCTATGTGCTAAACAACACTGCAAACTTGGCTAAACAGCTCAAGTGTGCTACAGTCAATCAGACAGAAAATAGATGGATGAATGAATGAGGAATGAGTTTCTCTCACCCTCTTTTGTCCAAGCTGAGTCTCCCATGTTCCCTTGGGCCCACATGGACAGCATTGCCCCTCCTTCGACCTATCGCTGTGCTGCTCACTACACTGCCCATTGTGCTGCCTCTCCCACACTGCCACAAGGACGCTATACAATATCAAACTGCTTGAGAGAGTGTGTTCCAAATGACTTCAACTTGCTTCCTTTTATAGGCTCCAGGTGAGGTTGAATAGGTGTCCCTTGGGCCTACATGAGCCGACATGATCTCTTCTAGGCCGACTTGGTGTGGAGGTCACATAACTCACATTTGACTCAATATTAAACTTTTTACATGATTCGGAAGCCCAAGAAGGGTCTCTTTAAATGTACAATGACTCTATTAACTCAGAATAAATCCTAGAAGTCCTTAATGGGGACTTTGACCTAAAACTTGGTGACCCAATCATGAAACCCATGCTTTAATAAGTCACAATAATAATAATAAAAATTATTTTCTTTATTATTTTGACAAGTACATTACAAGAGGAATCAAGGACATTAAATGAAGACTGAACCTAGTTACATTTTCCAACAGGAAGCAACTTCCAAGTGATCAGACCCCAAACTATGAACTGAAGCCCTTGTAATAATGCTACAAACCTGCCAAAATCCCAATGATCAATCCTTAAAATGATATGCAGTAAGAGTCAAACCTTAATAGGTCTGCGACCAAGGGAAATAAGACTCAAAGAGGTTGTTGCTAAGACTATATGAGTCTCCAAATGCTCAGACAAATACTGTCTAGATTATAGCCCAAAACCAATGATAGAATTGCTTGCAAACAATAGGTTAGGCATGCAGAACAAATGGATTAGCCAAATGCAAACTTTCCAATGGATTAAAACTTATAATGATAAATTTTCAGTGAAAAACCCACATCTAAATTTTGCATAAAAATTTGATTATGCCTACAAAAAGCATAGAGATTAGTATAGGATTGAAAGCAACAAGTTTTCAAGTCTTTTAATGCTTGCGGCTAGGGCTAACTAGGTCTAGTAGGTCTGCGGCCTAGTCAAAATTGCCTTAAAACCCTTGTGGCTTGGCTAGTTTGGCCTCTTTAGGCTTGCAGTTAGAGCTAAGTAGCCTCAAAACGCAGCAGTTGCCTTGATGGAGCTAGCATTTAGACTTTTTGACCCTCAAACTTTTCTTCAACAAGCCTACAATGGAAATGAGTTAGCTTTGATGCTAAAATTAGAAAAATTTATTTGCAAAAATACTTGAAATGCAAAACCCCTTATTGTAGTGAAAATATAGCCCTAAAAGTCTAGCGACCTTCCAATTTTCTTGAGCGCTGATGGACTAGGGCCTAGAATTGATGGATCTAGCCCAAAATCCCTGCGACCTTCTCCTAAAGGCTGGAAAAGGTGAAAAAGGTGCCCAAAACCCTAGCCTCTAGGCCGATTGAGGGTTTAACCTTAAAAAATTTCTTGGATCTTGAAAATTGTACCTGCAAACTGACATGAAGCCTAATCGTTCCGCCAACTATAAGAAAATTCAAAATAAAGAACAAAAATCCCAAAAAGCTACATACACAATGAGAAATATTTACAATGGTTAGTAAAATTATTTACAATATTCACAATTTAAATTTACAAACTCTAACAAGCAGATCTAACTTTATTTGCAAATTTAGATTTGAAATAATTTGATAGGGAGAATTTTTTTATTTTATTTTAGAGCCATGGCCAAGTCACTGCATACAAATTGTAAGATAAGCCTTCGGAAAGTTAACATGATGGGTTTTTAAACCTCTTGTATTGGGAGTTGGCTGGTCCAACCGAAGACTTCCCCTCGTACCCAAGATCTGAATATCAAATTATCTCTACACGTGAAATAACGTTATTAGATCATAAGGGGCTAGATACACATTAAAACCCTCAAGATCTAGAGATATCTGCTAGATTGAGTGAGCTAGAACACTTATTTAAACCCAATACCTAATGCAAGATACTTATGCAAATAGATAATCCAACTTCTGGCAAATGAAAACCTTCACAAGGATTGCAGTACCACAATGATTGATGTAGCTCATTCTCCTAAAATCTTTCCATATTAATTAGACAATTTTTAAGAGCGGTAACTTGATTCATATGATCCATTTGCATATTCTTAACGAGTTGAGTCAATTCTTTAACATGATCATTTTCAATTTCTTTAATCTCTCTCTTTAAATTTTGGAATCTTGAATTTCCCAGATGCTTTCCTGCACCCTTCTAATTCCTCAGATAAGGTCTGAGCAACCCTTACATTAGCTAGTTTCTCACGCATTAGCTCATAAGAAGTGTCAAAGTCAAATGCAACAACGTAATGGAGTAACAAAGATTTGTCTTGAGGTCTATAATCTTGAGATAAATCTCTTATAATATCATTAAACCTCTTATTAAATTATGTAATAGTTTCATTCCTCTTCATATTGTTAATAAGGTAAAGAAAATCACTTTTGTTCTTTTTATCTCCATATTGATTATTGAAGGCATAATGATAGCTTGTAGAGAATCAAAAGAATTATCAGGAAAGTCAGTAAACCAGTCCAGAGCATCTTCTTCCAGAGAAAGGGCAAAAAGCCTCATCCTCATATCTTCATGATTATAATTAGCACGACTAGCAAATTTGCACAAGAAAACTTTAAAAGCCTTGAGGTAAGCTTCAACACTAATCACATTGTTGCCTTGGAAATAAGGAAACAACTCAACCCTTTATGGAAGATCATGCAGATAACCTTGAATGTTAGTAAAACTACAAGGGGCGAAAAAGTCATTCATGATGACTCGCTCACTTGACCTTAGAAGAGCAAATGAATGTTAGAGAGAGTTCCATGTTCAAAATAAGCAAGAAGTCTACAAGAAGAAGGCTTCTAGTAGAAATTCTTGCAAAAAATTAAAGAAGCAGAGTCGCCACTTGAACATGAATCTAAATCTAAAATCCAAAATGTCAAGCACTAAAATGTTAGTTAAAAGGAAACCAAGAACTAGAGATAGTTTCAGATGAATTGTCGAAGCACCAAGAACACGAAACTTATCCCCGACAACGGCACCAGAAAATGTTGTCACCCGAATTGTACACCTAAGGCGCAACGCTCAGAGTAGAGGTTGTCACTCTGATCCCCACTCACTTTGTTTAGGCTATCTCCTAGGAAGGCTAAGGGGGGTGGTCCCAAAAGGTGGAAAACGAAGGGGAAAATGTTGAGAGTCGACAAGTTCTAGGAGATGCAATTACCTATCTCAATAACTTGGTTAGAATTAGGTGACAAGTTTGATTAATGGGTAAAGTGAGTTATATTCAATTAGATTATTTATGAGACACTCAAGATTGAACAAAGAGACTAGTGCCTTAATACAATGCTCAAAATAAATTAGGAACTTGCACAACAATGAAATATGTTACAACTTACAAGTTATAAGACAAGCGATGTTGCAAGGGAATGTTAGTATTTCTAAAACTAAGATGAATATGCGAATAACAATTAACTTAACTTGCTTCAGTGAGATCCAATTACATTTCAATGCTCCATAATGAACAATTAAACCACTTGCAATCAAGATGTTCAATATATTACCCTTAATACAAGATCACGAGAATGCCAATAGCAATAAATGAAGCACCTAGAGATTAGCTCAAAGAAACAATACTTAGAGTTATTAGGATGATTCGATGTGCTTCTTAGATTTCTCTTATACTTATAAGATTCTAAAATTAGAACAAGAGAATGCTTTCAAGATTGCAAAGCACAACTACATGTAATTTAGATGATATTGGTAACAGTGAATTGCAATGTAATGGAAAACCATGCAAGTGTGTAGTGTAATTATGAAAATGCAACTAGCGAAGAGATGTAATATCCCCAACGGGAAATAGGCAGCAATACAAGCATACAACTATATAGAAAAATGCCGGAAACAGAATATAGAGCAAGTACACATAAAATTCCAGAAATGCTAAGCCATTTTATTAACCTGAGAATATAAATGGGTACAATGGATAATCAAAATAAGAGCACCTATCCTTGCACCAGGCAAGTGAAGAACCCTCTCAGAAACGAGGGGAAGTAACGGCTACTACGACGCTACATTTCTTTGAGCCACGTATTCTTCTTTGGGAATGAGTGAAGCTAGGGGTTGATCCCCTTGCCGGAATGAGCTGAAAATCGGAAGGCGAGCTGTGCTCAACCCTCCGGACAAAACCCAGAAACCATATACCAAACGGACCACCTCCGAAAATCACCCCCAGAACCCCTCCTCCTACAAAAACGTTGTGCCTCAATTTGAAGTTGACGGAAGACATTCACCGGCGAGGAAAGGGCACGAAAACTCTGCAAAACCTCGAAATTTGAAATGGCAACCTCCTCGAGGGCAGCGCCAGCCCGAAACCTGCCAAATAACCACCCGGCAAACGCTGCTCAACCAAGACTGCGTCCTCCCTGCAGAAACTGCGTCCTCTCTCCTGAAGCTGAAGGTGACTCAAAAAGAGCGACTCCTGCGCCGCGTCCACGGGAAACCCTTTGCGAACCACAGCGTGGGCCCCGGAAGGAAAAACCTTGCTCGACGAGGCACTCGAAGTCCCGGAGCCGAGGGTGGATCACCCTCGACCGGAGACACTCGGTTCGCACTAAACAGTGTTGCAGACCGACTAAACAACCGGCGTGCTGAAGTAGACAGAAGTCTAGCTCTCAATATCAATAACATATCCATAATGCCAAATGGAGTGAAACCCCCCACCTTTTATAGTGCTAGCTCCCTCAAAACCCTAACTGCGTCCTTGAGTTCCTCTTTGACCTGCGCAGTTACCTTAGGAGTTTACGTGAGGCCTCTCTCATGTGTGTGTGGACCCCCAAGGCTTCCCCTTTAAGTTACAACGTTGCCTCTACTAGGGAAAAACTTTATTTTATTTAAGTGAGTTAGACCCCTTTTCTCACTTTTATTTATTAATTAAATATAGTCGGAAAAACTATACAAAAATCAAATATTCCAATTAGCGGTGCTAATTAGGAATATTACAGTCTCCCCCGGCAAAACGTTGCTTGTCCTCAAGCAACTGAAGTGATGGATGCTGTAAAGTCTGCTCGCTCTCCCAAGTGGCATCCTCCTCCGACAAAAATTGCTTGTTCTCAAGCAATGCTTGAACAAGCCTACTCTCTAGCTTATGCTCCCCACCGATACTGCAAAATGTGCCCGGGTCCCACTGAAACCTCTCTGTCTCCTGCATCACCCTGATACGAAGGGATATCTCAATGCCAGGATCCCAAACTGGCCTCTCACGGTACCAGCCAACCAGTAGTCCTCCCGGATCCCATCGCCACTGTGGCCAATAATCGCACAAGTCCCACGGCTCGGACTGTGCACTGCCTCCGGCTATGACTAATGCTCTAAGAGGTGAAGACCACCAATGAGCATCCATGCTCTCGGGCTCCTGCTGTGATGTACCTGTGACTGCATATGCTGCCTCTCCAACTGCATACCAACTCATCACCTCTCTCCAATCCACGTCCTGACTCAGTCCCGTGCTGATCCTGCTCACCTGACATTGGGAAGGAGTCCTGAAGTAATGAGAATCGGTGCCCTCCTGCCAACTGGGACCTGTAACATCTACTATGTCTAAGGGCCCCTGCTCCGCTGCGCCCCCTACGAAGAGTACCGTACCATCAAGTGGGTACCAACTCATGATCTCCCGCCAATCCATCCTGGAGGAAGCATCTGATGTAGCAACAACAACGGTATATGGAACATGCCTGGGATGCTGCCGCCAGCCTGTAATCAACTCCCACTGCTCTACCCTGTCTGTCAATGGAAGCTGCCTGTAGAAGGAAGCCCCTCTCTCTATAATGGGCAAAAGTGGGCAAGGTATGCTGCAAGCTCCATCGAGGTACTCCTGGAGAGTGCTACCCACTAAAAACGCTACAGCTCTGCTGACTGCGAGTACATCTATCTGTGCCTCATCCCAGTGTCGACCCAAAGATGGATGCTCCAACATATCCAACAGCTCCTGCTGTCTACTAGCCCCCTGCATAACAATCCCATCAACCTCCAACACCTCCAGAGGATATGGATCTGTAACAGCTGTCACCGTACTCGAAGTCAATGCAGCTGACTGCTCCTCCTCAATGGCTGACCCCGCGGTTAGCTGCATATCTACCACAGACTCGATGTGAGTGCCCATCTGGCTCTCTCTCAAAGGAATATCATGCCTGATGTGAGTAGTGTCCTCCTCTGTCGACTCAGGCTCCATCACCTGCTGCTCTAGCTGAAGTGTCACAAGTGACTCTTCACCCAGAGTATCTCTCGCAGAGTCCCATGACTGCTCACCCTGGACACTAGTATATAGCTCCGGTCTACTGTCACCATCCATGCATGACTGCTCTCGCTCCCCAGAAGCGACCTCAACTGATCCTATGGACTCATGTGAAAAGGAGCCCTCACCCTGGCATACAGAAGGAATGCCCTCCTGTTCTACCTCCGCCATCTCATCTGCATCGAACATGCCATCCACCCTCTCGACAAAGTATCGATACAGTGTCTGGAGCCCAGACACATACTGGGATACTACCTCTGCTGTACCCCGTGTCCTTTGCTCATGCATGATCTCGACATGCCCTGAGGGAAAAATGATGCATGTCTCCCTCATGACTTGCTCCCCAAGCGTAGGCCCAGTGATGACTGATGCACCACCTCTGCCAAGGATCATCTCATCCCCCAACCTGTGGCTGTCAACTAGCACACCAACCCGGTGCCACTGCTGAGAAGTCTCTCGCCTAGTGTACTGAGTCTCATCCAAATATCTTGGGTGAACCTCGCATACCCTGCTGCTCACGCCCAAAGTGCCAAAGATCGAAAACATAATCAACTGTACCTGTGAGTGATGTCGAAGCGAGTCGGGTGTGTGAGTCCCCACAGATACTGCCAAGTATCGCTCCTCTGTCTCTCCATCGATCCTGGGTGAAATACCCCCAAAGGTAAGCCCAGTGTCCCTGTCCATGAGTCTCTCTGGAAGCAATGCTCTAAGACCCTGTCGTGTAGCACCGTATGCCCTCGCATACCACTGATCATCCATACACTCCTCAACATGCCACTGCACACTGAGGCATACCTCGGTATGCTGCTGGATACCATGTGCTACTGCTGTAGCACCCTGTACCGTCTCGTGCCCTGACTGTCTCGAGGCATCGGTCACTCTCCGCATGCTCTCAATGTGATGTAGGATACTCCTACTCCACAATGCAGTCCCACACACGATGGTACACCACCATGCTACTCCGTGTTCACCGGCAATCCACCGCTCAATGCTAGAGGCTCCCACACATCCCTGGATGTGATGTCCTAGAGCTGTGCCTCTACAGGTCCGACTACCACCAATCGGTAACATCGTCTCCACCGTCGCATCACTATACCTGCCGACGAAAGGATCATCACTCCAAATACTCCTCAAGGGGTCCGAGAAGTGAATCTCCCTGTGTGTCAGTAGTGTTACCACCACTGCTCGGCTTTGCTGCGTCCTCTGTGCCCCACTCAAAGGTGAAGAATCCTCGGCCCCATACAAGGTGCCATCTGGCGGCCTGCCAACGCCACCTCCTCCGACAAGCTCCTGCCAAGGTGTGCTAACCACCCCGTGATCCCGTGTATGAATGTCATGCCAAGACAACCTAGGGAGTCTGCCCATAAACTGGTTGGCCACTGAAGCTGACCGACACTGCACATGCTCTACTACTAGGCCAACTGCACTCTCCAAGACATAGTCAGCCGACCTGCCTGGGAAACGATAGGTGATCCCACCTGGATCCCAATGCCAATCTGGGGTTCCTGTAATCCCCATGCATAGAAACTCCTGCTGAGCTACACTCGGATCCATCACCATCTCCATAGCCCGCTCCACCGAGTACCAGCTCAAAATCTCTCTCCATCCAACCTCAACATGTGGATGCTGTACCCTGTGCAACTCTGATCGTCTCATACCGCTATCCAAGTCAACATATGAGATCTGACTAGGTGGCTCTGCCTCTCTCTCTCCAATGGGAAGAGATGACCCAACAACACTGCTAGTCCCATCCATGCATGCCTGAAGGGGAATGATCCGATGCTCCAACGTGCCCTCAGGTTGTATCATCAGGGAATCCAGCTGTTCCCCAATGTGGACCAACTTGGCCGCCGACTTGGCACAAGTCACTCTCATACCCTCTAGCTCCTGGTCCTGCAACAAAATGGCCTCCCGTACTGACGCGGCCTTCTCCCTCAAAACTCGAAGGTCCGTCCGAAGCCGATGATACCGCTGTCTGCGACCATCATCCAATACCTCTGTACCTGCTAGTGCCTCATCGAAGGTGGATATATCTCCTAACGCCTCACCCATCTGTCGCGTGCTGCTACCACCTGAAGACTCGGACACGACTCCGGTCATCACCTCAATGGATGGCTCTACTGAGGTAGGCTCTACCTTCTCCACTACCACATCAACCGACTCGGCCAAGGAGGTCTCCAACGAGGATGAATCCTGTGTCACACTAGGTGTAACCTCGGACTCCCTGCAACCCTGTGTTCCCTCATCCTCCAAGTGCGAGGTAACCATTTTAATGGTTCCCCTCTCCGATACTCGGTCAAGCTGGAAAGAGGCACCCAACTTGTCCACCCAAGCTTTTTTTGAGCGCCTGGATGACCTGTCGAATGTCGGTAGATGGAATCTGTCCACTGTGCGCTGTAAGCCCCCATCATGTGAGCGCATGTTCCCTCTGTGAAAGTTGTGAGGTCTACTAGCTGTGCGGTGGTCATCACGGTGGCGCCTGTGCCCTCAATGATGATCACGGAATCTAATGCCATACTGAACATGGAGATAGCTCTCGAAGGTGAGAGAATCCATGAATGCCTGTCCGTAAGCCTGATACTCTGCAAAAACAGCCGCCCACTGGGCCGGATCCATCTCTCGCGGCGCTGCCGGCCCCTCGTCCTCTGCTAGGAAGGTAGGCATGGTAGGTCGCGTGGGTGCTAGAGCATCCCTCTGTGCACCTCCCCGTACTCCTGCCCCTGTGTCCTCTGGCAAGAATGTGGGCATAGTGGATCGCGTGGGTGCCTGAGTCGTCACAATGGGGATAGCATCGTGCACTGGTATGTGGTGAGACATACCCGATCCCTCTCCGACCTGGAAAACCCTAGGGGGTTCTCTCTGTGCTACCTCTACGGCTGCGAGCCTCTGTGACATATCCTGCATGTGATGGAGGATTGCATCTAGTTTCCTCTCTCTGTCTGCCATTGGCATTTTCTGCTAGGTGCCTACAGGCTCCTCAGAAACTGCACGGCTGCTGCAAAACCATACTACTACTTAACTTCGACCCCCGATTTACCCACTGAAAACTACTCAGAAAATTCCAGGAATTTGGGAAGGTGATCCTTGCCCAAAACCCAGAAAAACCCAGAAAACGTTTCTTCTAATTCCAAACTTCAAAATTTGACCCTTTATATTTTGGCCCTTTTTCCAATTGCGTTTTTGGTATTGCAACTGCTATTGCTCTGTATGATTTCTTTCCCGATGTCATAGACCACAGGCTGAGCCAGAATTATGCTCTGATACCACTGTAATATTCCCAACGGGAAATAGGCAGCAATACAAGCATACAACTATATAGAAAAATGCCGGAAACAGAATATAGAGCAAGTACACATAAAATTCCAGAAATGCTAAGCCATTTTATTAATCTGAGAATATAAATGGGTACAATGGATAATCAGAATAAGAGCACCTATCCTTGCACCAGGCAAGTGAAGAACCCTCTCAGAAACAGGAAATGGCTACTACAGAAACTGCTTCTCAGCTGCTGGAAGAAACTGCCGTAAACTGCTGCTCCTGGAAAGAACTGGAACTAGAGGCTGATCCCCTCGCCGGAATGAGCTAAAAATCTACATATCACCTGTACTCGCTGCTCCGGACGAAACCCAGAAATCATAGACCAAACGGACCACCTCCGAAAATCACCCCCAGAAACCCTCCTCCTACAAAAACGCTGTGCCTCCAGGAACAGCGCAGAAGCTCAAGGAACACGCTGAGAAAAGGGCCTGAATCCTCCTGCAAAACCTCCGGCTGAAATGGCAACCTCCTCAAGGCTGAAAAACGCTGAAACCACTGCCAAATAACCACCCAACAAGCTGCTCAACAAAGACTGCGTCCTCCTCAACTGAAACTGCGTCCTCTCTCCTAGACTGCGCAGTCACTCAAAAGGGCAGCTCCTCTGCAAAACGTCCACCAGAAACCACTGCAAACCACCAACTGGAACTGAAGGAAAAACCTTGCTCGAGCAGGCACTCGAAGTCCCCCGGAGCCAAGGGTGAGATCTCCGACCGGAGACACTCAGTTCGCACTAAACAGTGTTGCAGACCGACTAAACAACCGGCGTGCTGAAGTAGACAGAAGTCTAGCTCTCAATATCAATAACATATCAATAATGCCAAATGGAGTGAAACCCCCACCTTTTATAGTGCTAGCTCCCTCAAAACCCTAACTGCGTCCTTGAGTTCCTCCTTGACCTGCGCAGTTACCTTAGGAGTTTACGTGAGGCCTCTCTCATGTGTGTGTGGACCCCAAAGGCTTCCCCTTTAAGTTACAACGTTGCCTCTACTAGGGAAACACTTTATTTTATTTAAGTGAGTTAGACCCCTTTTCTCACTTTTATTTATTAATTAACTATAGTCGGCAAAACTATACAAAAATCAAATATTCCAATTAGCGGTGCTAATTAGGAATATTACAAGAGATGAGACAGAGGGGCAGTTAGCAATCTGACAAGGCTATATTTTAGACACAAGCAACCATTGCAATCTGTTGTCCAATATATTTCCAATTTTTCATGATAATGCGCTAGTGAATTAAGGAAATTCAGAGATATGGATAGAATATCAATACTCAAAGCAAAACCACTGTCAAAAGATCAACCCATTGTCAATTAGGGATATTAGTCCACAAAAGATGCTATAGTCATGTAAAGAGTAAGAACTTAGATACTTGTTACCTTCTTGTAATTATTTTGCCAATTCTTGCTGTGTTTTAGGGCTTCTTTTTATTAGTTTCTTAATATGCTTAGCTTCAGTAATGGAATGCCTCAGATGTATAGTCACTCAAATAGTCCTTACACCAGAGCTGCAATCACAAAAGGTTAGCCCAGAATTGACATATGAAAAGAATCATGCCTTATAATTGCTAGTGGCCTGGGCTAGAGGGGGTCGTTAAAGTCCACGGCTAGCCTTGGAACCAACTTCCAAGTGATTAAACCCCAATCCCTTAAATGAAACCCTTGCAGTGAGGCTACAAACATGCCAAAAGCCCAATGATCAACCCTTAAAATGATATGCAATAAGAGCCAAACCCTAATAGGTCCGCAACCAAGGGAAATAGTACTCAAAGAGGCTGCGATTAAGACTGTATGAGTCTCCAAATGCTCAGATCAAGACTTAGGAATTGATAGAACTGCTTGCAAACAATTGGTTAATTCTGTAGAACAAATGGATTAGCCAAATACAAACTTTCCAATGGATCAAAACTTATAATGACAATTTTTCAATGAAAAACCCACATAAAAACTTTGCTAAACAATTTGATTATCCCTGAAAAAATCAAAGAGATTAGTATAGTATTGAAAGCAACAATTTTTCAAGGCTTCTAATGCTTACGACTAGGGCTAACTATGTATAGTAGGCCCGTGGCCTAGTCAAAATTGCCTTAAAATCCTTGTGGCTAGGCTAGTTTGGCCTCTTTAGGCTTGCGACTAGGGATAAGTAGCATCAAAACCTAGTGTCTACCTCGATGGGGTTACTATTCAAACTTTTTGGCCCTCAAACTTTTCGTCAAAGAGGCTGCAATGGAAATAAGTTAGCTTTGATGCCAAAACTACAAAAATTTATTTGCAAAATACTTGAAATGCTAAACCCTTATGCAAAAACCCTTAGTGCAATGAAAAAATAACCCTAAAAGGCTAGCATCCTTCCAATTTGCTCTAGCGTTGATGGCCTAGGGGCTATAATTGATGGATCTATCATCTAGCCCTTTTGAGGCCAGATTCGGCTTCAAAACCCCTACGACCTTCTCCTAAAGGTTGATCAACTTCCTCAAATATGAAAAAGGTTCCCAAAACCCTAGCCACTAGGCCAGGTGAAGGCTTAACCTTCAAAATTTTTGAATTTGCTTCTTGGATCTTAAAAATGGTAATTGCAAAGTGACAAGAAGCCTAGCCGTTCCTCTAATTTTATAAGAAAATTAAGAATAAAGAACAAAAACCCTAAAAACCTATATACACAATGAAAAATATTTACATGGGTTAGTAAAATTATTCACAAATTATTTACAATTTTCACAATTTAAATTTACAAGCTCTAATAAGTAGATCTAACTTTATTGGCACAATAAGATTTGAAAGAATTTGATAGAGAGATTTTTTTTTAATTTAGTGCCATGTCCAAGTCGCGGCATACAAATCGTTAGATAAGCCTTTGGAAACTTAACATGGGCTTTTAAACCTTTTGTCTTGGGAGTTGGCTGGGCCAACCAAAAACTTCACCTCACACCCAAGATCTGAATATTAAATTATCTCTGCACACTTGAAATAACGTTATTAGATCATAAGGGGCTAGATACACATTAAAACCCACAAGATCTAGAGATACCTGCCAGATCGAGTGAGCTAGAACGTTTTTCTAAACCCAATACCTAATGCAAGATACCTGTGCAAATAGATAATCCAACTATTGGCAAATGAAATAATAACTTGACAATATTATTAAGTAGATCATTAAAGCACGATTCAGAACAAACATTACCACAAGAAGCAGAAAAGGAACACCATTGCAAGATAAACCCCGAAAGACTTTGATTTTATTAGTGCAAAAGAGAAATTACATGCAGCAACTTGACTCACAACTTGCTGAGGAATTTTCGTTACAATACATCATGATCCATGAGGAGCTCAATAACTTCCTTATATAGAAAAATTAGAGTGTGAGAACAGTCCAAGTGGAAAAACGACTAGTTTGACTTGATCCCAAAGAATAACGACTTCTTGCTGCTTGATCCATGCCAAAACTAAATCTTGTCCCTTGATCTAGAAAAAAAAATCGAATTTGTTGATGAGGGCATTGATACCGTTCCAAAAAATATATTTTTCCAAACCTTTTCCCTTGAAAATTGATCCTTGACATAACTAGCATGGTCCAAAGGTTTGCTTTTTCTTAAAAAAAATATTTTTTATTTGATGGAGGACCTCCCTTGAGAAAGTCAATTTTCTCCAAAATTTATTTTTCTGCTTGGAGAGATATTATTATTTTTCTCTAATTTTATTTTTTAATTTTGCTAGAAAATTAAATAAAAGACTCAAGAGGGGATTACTCATATTTTTCCACCCTCTAAGTGGGTCTAAAAATATTTTGGCAATGGTGTTCTAATTATGAGTAACCATTCACCAAAAATATTCCCAGACAACACTTTTACATCAAGATATTACAATAATCACCCACAAAAGGGGAATTTTACAATAGGCGTATGACCCCTTTTACTCAACCAAATTCTGCAACACAAGACACATGATCTAGTATGATAAAAATAAATAGACTCGATAACACTAAGACTCACCTAAGATCTTATCAAGATTTCACTCTAGCTTTGGGGGATGCTTGGGAGAAAAACTCTGCTAATTATTCGTGTCTAGAAACATAAATAATTAGGGAGGTTAAAAAACTCCCTAGAGTGAAACCCTTTGTTTAGAATCAAAGGCTTACCTTTGTGTTTTTACATGGCTTCATAGTCATACTAGAATCATTTTTACAATAAAATTGCAGAATTTGGGATTGCAATGATGACAATGACTTCAAAAAAATTTATCCACTGCTGTGTACACTGCTTCCTGGAATTGTCGACATATGCTTCCTGGAACTGTTGACATATGCATGGTCAACATGGTCAAAGACCAGGGGAAAACCCCATGAGGAAAACCCTTTGAAAATTCTTCTTCTATTAGATTGTCATAAAATGTTCAACAAAGAGTACAATGAGCCCAATCAATAAACAATAGTCAAAGTCAAAGGCTTGACTTATCAACCAACCATCCAACCATGATTCAATGTGACAATGATGAAATAGTCAAATATGATCAACTATTATAATCTTCAATTCTGTCCAAGTCAACAACAGTCAAAGTGTGCCCTAACCAGTCCACAAAGTCAACAGTCAACTTATCTGGATTCCGAACAGCTCAGTCAAATCAGCAATAAATGCGGCATCAAGCGTTGGTCAAATTCAGCCCAAAACAATCCAAAAACACCCAATCAAACTTAGTCAAAGTCTGCAATTTTCTCTATGGTCAAACCTGTGGTCAACCCTGAAGTCAATGCTAGTCAAACAGCCCAGATCATCTCGGTTTTTGTGCCATTCAAGTTGGCCTGAAGAAATCGGAATTTTTCTAGTCAAACTCAGTCAAACTGAAGTTAAACCTTGAAGCTGAAAAGTCAATGCAGAAAATGTCTCCTTGGATCCTCGCACGTGTGAAATGAAAGCTGCCTGAGACCTGTACGAACCATTCAAATTTCAGAGAGAAGAAGAGATGATGTGTTGTGTTGATGTCCAGATGAGCTTGAGGTCACTTGTATTAATATGCGTTGGAGGAGGGGCAATTTGTCCTTAGGCCGACCTTAACAATTTGTGTATCTGTGGGCTTGATTTCAAAAATACATTTTTCCTTATCCAAGTTCAGTGCTTCAAAGGTTGATTTTGATCCTCTCGGAAAAAGGAATCTAGTCCAATGATTGGAATTTGTCCCTGAGCTGCCAAATTAACAAGATCCATATAAACACCATGAATATATGATCATTGTCAAACATTTTAATGCCAATTGAAAATCAATTCTATGTTATAAAGGAAGAGATCCTACTCCAACTATGATGAACCTTAACTTGAGTCAAAGCTGAAGTAAAATTGACTTATAATCCCTTCATGGAGAGAACATCCTGCCATCACTTTGATGGGATTGCCTTTTGTTAACCTCTTTAATTGCCTGTTCATTTTTTTGCACTTGCCAATATGTTTAATTTTTAATTTCTCTTCAATGTGGACCCAGGTGTTTCCAATCTCCGGTCTTCAATAATATTTTGATTTGTTTGACTTTGCTTGTGGTAGGTTTCCCGCCATGATCAACATTTTTTAAGGTAATTATGCTTGATCTTTGACTTGTTTGTCTTTGGTCTTTGCAGGACATAATTGCAAGATTCAAGGAGAGAAGACATGACAGTGAGCATATTGTATGGTCAGACTTTCCCAATAAGGTTGCAATACAAATGAATGACACACATCCAACTCTAGCTATTCCTGAGTTAATGCGGATCCTAATGGATCAAGAAGGACTTGGATGGGATGAAGCATGGGCTGTAACATCAAGGTAAGCTGTTAACTGTTCAAACCTCTAGATCCATTGTGGCTTTTTAATTTCATTAGACAATATTTTATAATTTGAGAAAATTTTCCTTGCATCTTTTTTCAATTTTTTGTAAATTTGTTGAACATTAAATTCAAAGGTAGTTAATATTTTACTTTATTTTCAGAACAATTGCCTACACCAACCACACAGTTCTTCCTGAAGCTTTGGAAAAGTGGGCTGTTGCTCTTATTGCTAAGCTCCTCCCTCGTCACATGGAGATAATAGTGGAAATCAACAAGCGGGTAAGCTAATATTACTCCAAGTTATGGATTTGATCATTCATTTGAATTCACGTGAGTATCTTATTTTATTTTGTGTGTTCAAGACAGGCCTTTTACTTAAGATATTTGCTTACATTTGTTAGAATTTGAAGGCTTATATTTGTTTTTGTTGTAATGTAGTTCCTAGAAATGATACGCTCCTCTCAACCTAACATGGAGAGTAGACTCAATAATATGTGCATCATAGATGATTCAAATCCCCATAAGTCTGTTGTGCGCATGGCAAATTTGTGTGTGGTATCCTCACATACGGTAAGCATACCCCTTCTAAACTAAGCTATAATATCATGTATATTTCATGAATTGTATAAAAATTTCTTGGTCGCAGGGAATATTTTTCTTTACACAGTTCTCTCATTATCATTACATGGAGGTTATTTTTGGTTTACATGTAAATTATTTAGTAGCATTACCTACATAAACTGTGAAGTTCATGTTTTTTGTGACACTAGAATATTCTTGAATTCGACTCTACAACTTACAGTACGTTTATGATTTGCTGTAAAGGTTGCTTAACATATTCTCTGATGATGTTGCTTTTGGATTTTTTTTATTTTGAAGTGTCATTTTTCACATATTCTCTAATTTCTTCTCTTTCCTTTAAGAAAACAATATGCTTTCTTTTTATATTTTTAATAATTTGATATTAAAAATCTTACAACAAATATCAAGTTTCAAAATAATTCCACTGATTTTTATAAGTAACCCTAGAATGCTCTATCTAAATTTCTCCTGGTTATAAATGTAGTTATCTGTAGTAAACAGTCCCTGTTTATTACATGATGACAAAATATTTCTGCAAAAGAATATATTGAAATAATAATTGATTGATGAGAATGATGGATTACAATGTGCCTTGTGATGAGGTGAAGGGGTATGTGCCTTTTCACTTTTCATTAAATAAATTAAATTATTTTAGTTATTATTATTTTTAGTATTATTATGTTTATAACATTTCCACCCTCTTGTCAAGTCTCACTAGCACAACCGGTTGAGGATGGGCCTCGTCAGAAAGACAACCTAGGATCAAACCTCACGGGGGCAGTTGTGCCATGTGCTAGGGGGGGAGACATGCTAAAAAATCCAGTCAGCTAAGAGCTGGTGTGGCCCAAGCCGGGTGCAATCGCCGGGTAACTTTGATGGCTTAGATGCCCCTTGGTTGTGGCTCCTCAAGCCACAAGTCAAGCTTGGAGGATCACAGACAACTAGACAAACAAACAAAAAAACATTGTCACCCTCTTAAGGAATGCTTTGCTCAAAACATAGTATATTGGATTCTCTCTAATTGAGCATGTTTTTGTGCTAGAATTGTAGAAATTTCCTGTTTTTCCCAACCCCGGTTTCAGTATCACTTATTTCTCCTTTTGGTTAAATGCCCTTTCCCATATCCTTACATTCAACACTCAGAAAAAATAATTTTTATTTGCTGAAACAACAATCACTTTGTTGAAACAGAAATCACTTTGCTGAAACACAAGTTACTTTGCTGAAACACAAATTACTTTGCTGAAACACAAATTCTGGAAAACTTTTACAGAATGCTGAAATTACAGAAATAAAACAAAACACACAGCAAGCTGAAACAGTCATTCAACACATTTGAACACTGAGATTTTTGGTCAACTTGACCCTGGAAAAACCCCCTACAACTCTTGGGGAAAACCAGTCTTGAGAGCTCCTTCTTATTTCTGAAAAAATGCTTTTACAGAGAGGCAGAAATTACAGCAAAAATTCCAGCAACTAAACAACAGTGCTTATCTCGATTTCCGTGCATTCACTCCGCCTTGGAAAACGTGCAAAACAGGAAAAACCCAAAACAGAAATTTTACAGCATTTATGACAGCATTAAATGCTGAATGAGCTTCTCGATTTTTGTGCCCAGCTGTACGGCCGTACTGCTGTACGGACTGTACGGAAAACCCAACTGCTGCTTCTCCTCAAAATCTGCGCTCCTTTGCCTCGAAATCTGTGCTGAAACTGACTGTACGGCTGCTGTACGGATTTCCAGAAATCTGTACCACCAAGCAGCAGTCTCTCTCCTCGATTTCTGTGCCCAGAATCTGCCCAGAATTAAATGCTGAAGCTGCTGTACGGTTCTCCTTGAAAACTGTGCCTCAACCCAAAACATAAATTTTACAGCATTTATGACAGCATTAAATGCTGAATGAGCTTCTCGATTTTTGTGCCCAGCTGTACGGCCGTACTGCTGTACGGACTGTACGGAAAACCCAGTTGCTGCTTCTCCTCAAAATCTGCGCTCCTTTGCCTCGAAATCTGTGCCGAAACTGACTGTACGGCTGCTGTACGGATTTCCAGAAATCTGTACCACCAAGCAGCAGTCTCTCTCCTCGATTTCCGTGCCTAGAATCTGCCCAGAATTAAATGCTGAAGCTGCTGTACGGTTCTCCTTGAAAACTGTGCCTCTCTCCCTCGAAAAATGTGCCCAACACTTGCTGTACGGATTTCTGCCTTGGAATCCGTGCCTCCTTGCTGCTGTACGAACTTTGCTGAAGTTTCTATCAGTTGCTCTCTTTCTCCTCTCTGCTCAGAAATCTCCCTTGCTCTCCTTCTCCTCTTCTCTCAATCTGCTCATGAAAGAATGAATGACCTTTTCCTCCTTTTCCTCCTTTAACCTAACCCTAAGTGACTTTTGGGGAATCCCTAAATCCAATGGTTGAGATAGATTTAGATCTAGGGCTGAGATTAAATGCTCATTTAAATCTCACTTTCTATTTTTTAATTCACCCCACTTTAATAAAGACCCACTTAGTCATTTATTTCCAAAGTCACTTTTCCTTTCTAATTTTACATTGACTTTATTTAAAGTCACTTTAACTTTAGTAACTTTATCACTTAAAGTCACTTTAAAATTAGATTTAACTTTATAAAAATTTATAAAGTTACTTTAGGAGAAAAATTAAATTCTTTTGGACACTTTTCCCTAGGCCAAAGATCAAAGCCTTAGGGAACCACCTGTCCTCCGGTACCAAATTTCAACACTCCCTCTTAGCGAGGAAGGTGTTCCTCACCACACCCATCTTGTCTCTGAAGTAGACATGCTTGCCCCGTGGTAAGGCTTTGGTAAGAATATCTGCAACCTGCTCATCGGTGGGAATATACTCAAGCTTCACAGCTCCTTTCTGAACATAGTCTCTGATGAAATGATATTTGATCCCGATATGCTTTGACCTGTCATGAAATACTGGATTCTCCGTGAGTTTAATGCAACTCTGATTATCACAGTAAATCACTGAAGGTCTCAACGGGTGACCAAATAAGCCAAACAACATCTTGCGAAGCCAGATGGCCTCACAACTAGCTAGACTGGCTGCCATATACTCTGCTTCCGCTGAACTCAATGCTACTGACTGCTGCTTTCGGCTGAACCATGACACCACTGCCGAACACCCAACCCAAAACGGCACCCTGAAGTGATCTTCCTATCAGAAGCACTACCTTCCCAATCAGAATCAGTGTAACCTGCCAATCTCACTCCATCCCCCTGCCTGTAGTCCAGACCATAATCCACTGTCCCCTGCAAGTACCGCAAAATGTGTTTTGCGGCCACCCAGTGAACCTTCCTAGGCTCACACATAAACTGACTCATCGTGTTGACTGCAAAACAAATATCTGGTCTAGTGTTGACCAAATACATCAAGGAACCAATCAGCTGTCTGTACAATGTGGGATCCACCAACTCGGAATGCGAAGCATGAAGCTTCTTCCAGTTGGTGATCATCGGTGTCGACATGGGTCTACAATCCTCCATGTGGAATCTGCCAAGGATGTCCACAATATACTTCCCCTGTCCCGGGAAGAAATGCCCCTCCTCCTGCCACACCTCCAAACCCAAAAAGTAATGCATCAAGCCGATGTCCTTCATCTCAAACTCCGTCGCAAGATCTCTCTTGCAGTGCTCTATGAGTCTCTCTGCACCTGTAATGACTAAGTCATCCACATACAGCACCAGAATGAGAGGCTCCTCACCTATCACAATATAGTAAAGGTTCGGATCTGCCTCACTCTTTGTGAAACCCATCTTCTGTGTAATATCCCCAAAAGGGAAATAACCAGTAATAAGCAGAAATGCACTAATACAGATATAAACTGAACCAGATCACTGAATCATGACACATGTAACACCAAAATCTGAGCCATTTTATTAATCAGAAAGTTCATAGAGAGGAGTACAATAAATCAGAGTAAATGCACCTATCCTTGCCCTAGGCAAGTGGAGACCCTCTCAACGGAGAGAAGAATGGGTACCTTGGGGCGAGCGTCTGGCTGCTGCAAGTTTGAATCCTTACGCGGCGGGGGCCGAAGGCTTGCAAACCTACTCAAATGGAAAAACGAAGACGAAGCGTGCGGTGGCCGGCGCGCGCAACGAATACGGCCGCAAGCCCTCAGCTCTCCCGGACAGTTGGAAGGCGCCTACAGGATCCTGGAAAACGCTGTTAAGCACTCCTCACAATGATCTGCTCCTCAGATCTGCGTCCCACCTGATGGATCTGGAGCCTCCTATCACAACTGCGTCCTCCCTTTGCTGATCTGCGTCCTCCAAAACCCAATCTGCTACCAATCCCTCAGATCTATGCTAGATCTGGAACTATCTCCTCAGATCTACAGCCTCTAGGGCTAGATCTGGTGTTTCCCCTTCAGATCTGGACTAGATCTGTCAATATCTCCTCAGATCTGTCATTCCTCAAGCTGGATCTACTGCAAAACCCTCAGATCTGCAACATACAAGGCTAGATCTGCAACATACAGGACTAGATCTGCAAGATCTATCCTTCACAAAGCTGGATCTGACAAGAAACCTTCAGATCTGCAACCCTCACCTCCAAGAATGGACAGCGTCCTCACTCTAGGCTTGATCAGCGTCCTTCTGTCCCTCAAACAGCGTTTTCTCTGCCAGTCTGGAACTGCGTCCTCCTTGGACAGCGTCCTACCTCTCCTGCAAGGAACAGCGTCCTCCCTTCAGATGAGACAGCGTCCTTCTCCTCTAAGAATCAGCGTCCTCCCTTCTCTTGCTCTGCGCAGCCACAAGAGGGCTTTCTCCTCCTCAGATATGCTTCAGAACTGCTGCTGCTTTGCTACTGAAAAACCTTGCTAGGGCGGGCACTCGAAGTCCCCCGAAGCTAAGGGTGAAACCAGAAAAACCTTACCAGGGCAGGCACTCGAAGTCCCCCGAGGCTAAGGGTGAGATCTCCGACCGGAGACACTCGTGCACTAAGCAGTGATGCAGACCGACTAAACAACCGGCGTGCTGAAGCAGACAAAGTCTAGCTATCAATAAGAATATCAAATCATGGATGATCAAATGAGGTGAGAGCCTCTCCTTTTATAACGTCAAACTCCCTCCAAAACTTAACTCTCCCTGGATCTGCGCAGTTTACCTTGGGTTA
>JAXQQM020060379.1:0-43845 GCA_034641835.2 Pinus albicaulis | reverse complement strand
CTAACATCTTAGCCTTGAGCTCAAAGACATATACCTTTGACATATCCCCGAGAGATCCCTCTCGGGACCCAGGAGGGCTAGATCCCGAGGTCCGAAAGTGGTTTGCTGTTGTCTCATCTTTTTTTCTTGCCAATCTCGGCCAAAACAAGGAACCCCAACACCTTGCTCACGTAATTCATGAGGAATGCAATCCTTATTCACAAGGAATTCCAACCTTCCTACACTGTGCTGAGTATCATGGGAATCCTATGGTGTTTTAACTACACCTAGGTAGCCTGCTAATATAACAAATGATAGTTACACTTCCCTTTAACCTTTGTCTCAACCGTGTCTCCACTGGAACTGACATGCATGCAGCTAATAATAGTAAATCCTCAGTTGCATGTGAGATCACTAATTGTAAATTAAATAATATTTAATTCACTTTATCTCTCACTAGTCTATCAAACAGTTACAACTAGTACAACTGATTTTAACTCACTTAACTGAGATAAATTGATTATAACCTAAATTAACTAATGCACCATTGCACTTCGAATTTTGTTACAACTAGAATTACTCTGCATGCCTCACCAACTACCTCTAACTCAAAATTCATGAGCTAACTGATTTTATCACACTCATTTAACTATTACAAGTTATTTTGATATTAAATTACATTTTATTATCCATCTTAATTACGGGATAACTAAAATATACATGCACCAAAAATAGCCCTGCGAACCCGACCCTAGTGTAGGTGCTTAATGCACTAGACATGGGTGTTGAATGTTGTTTCTGGATGCCAATTTAACGGTTTCTTGTTGCAAACTTCAACAATCCACACAGACCATCGACCCCTGCAATTTATACAGACACAAGGGACATTGCAGAACGATCGCCATTAGAAATGGTCAACATACCTACAATCGTTCCACTTGAACATTAATTACAAGAATGGAAACACCAATTATGTTGCATACTGCCTTAGTTGACCATCGGTCATGGCGCTGAACACTATGCTCAAATCTTGTGGGCACAAGATTTCAGAGTGGCCGCATCTGTACAAGAGCAATCTAGAATTCAGAAACACATACCAGACACTCCAGGGAGGCAAGGAAGTTATAAATTTTCACCTCTGGGATACATTGTTATGTAACCTAGGACACCTTTTTGTTCCTTCAAGAAAGCATTCCAAGATCATTTTGGAGGCACACTACAGTCGGGTCGTTGGACACTTCAGAGTAGAGAAATTAGTGGCAATGCTATAAAAATATTTTTATTGGTTGAACCTTTGACAAGATGTTGGGAAGTACATCAAATCCTACATTGCTTGTGCCATTTCCAAACCGACCATCAAGAAGCAAGGCCTATATACTCCTCTACCTACTCCTATTCAACCTTGGGAATCCATCTCCATGGATTACATGTCGGGCATCCCTTCAAATAAGCATGGAAATGACTATGTTTTCGTGGTCGTCAACAAATTCTCTAAGATGTCCATTCTGGCAGCCTACAAGAAGAGTATCACATCAGAAGACATTGTTAATGTATTCTTTGAATGAGTGTGGGTACACTTTGGGATCCCACAGTCCATTATCTTATATCGGGATAGCAGGTTCCTAAGTACATTTTGGTCAAGTCTCTAGTCAATGTTGGATACCAAGCTCACTAAATCCACAAATTTCCACGCCCAAACTGATATCCAAATATAGGTCGTCAACAAGATGATCGTACACATTATGGAAATATACAACTCAAAGAATCCACACTCATGGGACGAAAGCCTCCCCTATGTCCATCATAGCTACAAAAAACCTCTCCATAGCTCAACTAGCCACATCCCCTTTCAGGTACGGTTTGGATTCCAACCACTATGACCCATTGATGTGGCCATACCATTTTAAGCTACTTAGGCAACATCGACATGTGTCCAGTCTGAAGATGACAGGGCTAACAACTTCATTGAGTGAATCCATCACATCCTTCAACAAATCCATGGCATATTGGACAAAGACAATGCTAAGTACAAGTAGCGACATGATCAGCATCGAGTGCCACATAAGTTCTAGGTAGGTGACAAATTTTAGCTACATTTGGAGAAGGAGAGCCTCTCTAGGCCCCACCGTAAGCTTCGAATACTCTGATATGGTTCAAACACCATCACCAAGTTTTTAGGGGACAATTCTTTCGAGCTTAGCATTCCATCGTTCCTTGGCCTGCACCCAGTGTTCAATGTGGAACGCCTTCGGCCATACTTTCTACTATTACTGGCCACATTCAGCATTGTAGGACAACTCATACCAAGGTATTTAAACACGGACTGCACAAAAAATGCCACAACTGATTGGATCATGGAAACATATATAAATAAAACTCATCAATATAGGATCCAGCTATATCGAGTTGTCAAAGCAGGCCAACTCCTTCACTATGGAAAGTGGTTCACGGGGGACCAGGTTCAACAGAAATTTCCTCATGTCATGGAGGCTCTGCACGAATTGGGTATCATTTCTTCCTAAGGAGGGAGGATTTATCCAAGGGGATATTGGTTCCCACCCTTTTATTCCACCTATAACTCTAGTCGGTTTCATCAATTTCCTTGTTTATAACATCATTTACTATTTTTAGCAATTTTTCTGGTCCTAAAATTCAGGAGTGGTTTTTCCCCCTAAATGGAATTTCTTTAGGTCTGCAATAGTCCCATAGCCATATGAAAGGGCCTATGAAAAATCCTATAGTATTTGGAGAGATATTTCCAATGAGGTATCATACGCGCTAAACGAAGATAATATGACCAATTTACGACCCCGAGAAGTTGGCTTCCCAACTAACCCCAACGGGGCCCACAAAATCTTAGTGTTCCATCTCCTGGGGTTATATTTTTGGTTGTTTAGGGTTTTCCCTTATTGTTCAATAATAAAAATTCCCTTGAGCCTCATTGTAGCACAGTTCATAGGCATGTATCTACCACATATCTTCTCAGATATAAGCTACCATCGCCCAAGCTATTTTATTTCCATTATGTATATAAGCATATTTTGGTTCTTTGATATTAATGAAATGAAGTGTTATTTTTGTTACATATTTTTATTCCTATCTATGTTCGGATCAAGGCTCGTCTAGGAAGCAGTGATATAGATAGAGATAGTGTAGAGGTTTATCAGTCTTGATAAAAGCATTATAATCTTCTCATATTTTCTTACTAATGCAATATACATATAGCGGGGTTTTTAGCTGTGGCTTTACCCAAGAAATAATTTTGTAATGTGTTCTCATATTCTCTTTTATGCTTCATGATTTTATGATCGTTTATTGTTTCTGCAATTGGTAGAGTAGATTCAAGTCTATTTTTTTATTAAATTACAATTATTATTTTGAATCTACAAGGAATATTTACACTCACGGGCCCATCACAATCAGCTTGTTCTATGAAAAAATGGTAGAATATATTATTTCCATATTGATCTTTCCTTTTCATGAGTAAACTCCACTAGCAGGTGTACTACCTAATTAGGGAAAGGTGATGCTTAAGGAAGGAGAGGATACAAGGAATCACTTGTGAAGAAGAAGCATAAATAAGAACCATAATGAAGACATGAAGAGCATTTAGACCATGACAGAGCGATGGAATCTCATGTTGCCTTGGAAGGTTCTAGCTCTGATTCAGACCCTTTGTGGAGTGAATATGGGGAATAAAATAAGATCCATTATGAAGAATTTAAAGCCACGAAATCAAAGAGAAGATGTTGGAATTGCCACATCATCATGAATTTTTGTGTCATTATTTCCAATTTATGTCTTTTACAAGTGTCATCACAATGCCATATGTGTCAATGGTCTTGCCACATGATGTGGAGCATAATTGTATTTTCAAAAATGACAAAATTTAAATTTGGGGAATTTCAAGTGTCACATGTGGACCAAAGATTCAATCAAATTTCAAAGGTCACTTAGGAAGTCCAAGAGTCATGAGGAAATATCAAGGGTCTGTGGGGATATGAAAGGTCACTCCTCTTGTTATAAATACACCATAATAACTCAAGGAAAGGGATTTTTGAGTTTGATACTTTAGATAGATAACCTTGGCTTCTATAGCTTGGCATAGGAGAGAAAATCATTCTTTGGAGAAGCAAGAAGTGACTTCATGCTCCACTATTGGAGCTAGTGTCTCACCATTGTAACTATGTACTTGGATATTTCACTTAATTATTAGAAGCTCGTTGTTCCAACACATTTTCATGCATGTATCATTAATATTGTAAGACTATTTTTTAGATTTTTGCGGTATATGTTGTGTTCATATGTACTAAAGAAAATGAACTAATTCGTTGACTTTGGTGCTAATCTTGTTGAATGTGTGTTATATTTGATTTAATGATCGTTGTGTTTATGTGAAATACTTCTCTATATAACTAATTAATATTTCCTTGCTCTCATGTGCCTCTCTTAGGATATTACTATTAATTTCCTTCTACAAACTCACTCTTGTCTCCCCTCTCGTGAAGGCATACTTTTACACATTACAATTGGTTTTTCACAAAGCCAACTTACTTGTTGATTTAAAAGGTTATGTGCACACTCTCTTATGTATTCATCACAACTAAGGAAAAACTTTGAGTTATGGTAGTCGGGTTGATACTTCAGATGGGGATCCTACTCCAAATGGTGTGAGGTCTAACTAGGAATTCACATCAGGGAGAAACCCTTGTATTTTGGCAGTATCCATCACCATCAACATTTTGGTGCTAGAAGGAGGTCCAGATGACAAGTTTTTCTTGTTGAGTATATGTTAGGGTCCTATGATTTGGAAAATTAGCAGACCAAATGATAGGGTAACATGGAACCAATCTTTGGAGTCCGAGGACCTAGCCTTCCTGGACTCAGAGAGGGATCTCTCTATTGTGTGCAAAGGATGTGTTCTTTTTGCTCTAGGGATTTGATTTTAGGCTAGTTATTAGGCGTAGGGTTTGTCGATTGTTTTGGTTGGGAAATATGGTCAAATGAAATAGGTGGAGTGATATTATGTCAAAGCCATTGGGCTATGGAGTCAAGTGAAAGTCAAGAGTGTCTAAATGATGAAACAGAGTATGTTGCAGGGCCGATTTAGCAAGGTAAATGGATCCTTAAAGTGATGTATGACGTGTAGTGAACATTAAGTTTGGGAAAGACTAAGAGGTCTTAAACATATATAGTTTAAAAGTTACAGTCTATGAGGTATGGCAAACCATTGAGTTCAATAAACCATAATCTAAACTAATAAACATCCAAGAGAAACATTCCATTGATACATAGAGAGCATAAGATCTTCCAACTTTAGAAAATCACCTTCAGATTTTGGGAAAACACATAAGACAATAAAAATAACTCAATTTATGGAGAGGGAACTCCTAAACAGCATATATCAAGTTATTGGGAACTCTGAAACAAGTTTGCAAGCACGGACAAAGGGCAATATTGAACGAGACCTCTTTGACTTAACCTAACAATCAATATTTCACAGAAAGGCTTCAAGATAGGGTTTTGAAAAATTCAAATAACCAGGGCATACCATGAATCTTACTTGTAAGCTAGCATATTAACCATAATGAAACAAAAAAAAATTCGGTGGACGTAAGGAGCAGTAAATAATTCCTTAAGATGGCCAAAAGAGAAAACATAAAGGCTATAACAAACAGGAGGACTGAAGTGCCTAAGAGAAAATGTGGCAACCTATACTTTTCTGTTTAATAGTAGATAAGAAACATGAAACATAATGATAGAAAAGGAAAAAATAGACAAATTAGGAAAACATCACCATTCACCAAGCTATGGAATCCTGCAAACAAGCTTCTCCATCATCAAACCAAGCAAGCAATTCATCCACTTCACAAAACCAATTTCTTCTCCAAGCTCACAAAACCATGTATATTTCTCTTCAAGATCATCAAATTCCAACAAAATACATAGGGGCCTCACGTTATATTTATGGAGAAAATGAGGACTAAAACCCTAAATGTGGTAGGAAAATGTCAAATATATTCATAAATATCATTTATGGCCAAGAGACCATGCAAGGCCCAATGCACATAATATCCCAAGAAATAAAGGCTAAAATAACTATTTGCACCTAATTCTAGATTAATTTTCCTCAAAAAACTCAAAAATATATATTTTCAATAAATGAGTGTGTTTTGTTGACTTTTGGTCCAAAACACACTAGGCAGCCTCTGTGTGTAGCACCACTTTAGTAGAAAATATGGTCTATTGCAACTGAGTTTTGGACCTCTTCCCGACACCAGATTTGGCTCTGTGATGGCCCGTTGGAAAGCCTGATGAGTCTACTTTATAGAAATGCTTGATTTGTGCTGAGTGGATCCCATTTTCCTATCAAAAAATAAATCTCTCAATACTGCTCTGTCTGCAACGCCTAGTCTGAAAATGAGGCAGAAAGGTCAATTTTTTGATGTTTTTTTACCTTTTGAGGGGGTAAAAATGCTCCAACTGATCTAAAAATTTGAGAGCTGAGGATGCACCAATGTTTTTCATAGCTCCTTGGGTGCTACACTCCGAGGGGTCAAAATTTGGAAAAAATAAAAAGTTGTCCAATTTGCCTCAAAATTTGTAGAGAGGTCCCTCAAGAGGTCTTGGACACCTATTGAGAAGCCTCGGCAAAAATTCCAAGGTATTCCTGCACTTTGGCTCTTTTTAGGTCTTCTAACTCAATGAGGGCCTTCCTTAGTTTGGCACATGCAAGCATGTTCTTCCTTGCATAATTCTTTGTCATATTCTTTTGTAGGGCAAGGCCTCTCTTCACATCTTTGAAATGATTATGCTCCTCTTTGTAATAGTGGATGACATGTTGTGCCATCTCAAAGTCTCTTTCCCACTCCTAAAGCCGAGAATCTTACTCCAAGAGAAGCAATCTCGTGTTCATCTACTTGTCCTCAGTGTCATTTTCTAAATCAATGAATTGAGGCCCTTAAGAAGTCCTCTTGATCGTTTTGCTTCTCCTCACCTTGACCTGTTGCTCACCTTTGTCCATATTTTCCTTTCCTTTGTATTTCTTCTTGATAGATGGAGGAGAGATGGCCCTTTTCCTTTTTGAGGCAACAAACACATATCTTTTGCCTCTGTGGTAGGTGCATGTGAGAGGAGTGATGAGGGTGCCTTGATTCTTGATGAAGTCACAAGCCTTTTCATCTATTTCATGGCTTTCATGAGTGACTTCATGCTCCATTGGGTCATTGATTTCTTGACCTTCAACCTCATCATCATCCTTGCTTTCCTCACAATTTTCTTCACTGACATCTTGGCTCTCAAACTTACCACTATCCTCCTCACTTGCCTCATTTTGGCTCTGTCCTTCACTAAGGCTTTTTTCTCTGCCAATTTTTGCACTGTCACTTTGGATTTCTTGGTCATTTGGAGGCTGATTAGTGTCATGACAGTCATGACAGCTGTCATGACTGTCGTGATTATTTTCTTTCTCATAATTGACTGTCCCCTTTGTATCACTGTCTTGGTCAATTCCGTCATCTTTAAGTTCTATTTCAGCCTCATCAGTTATCTGCTCTTTGTCTTCAATTTCGTCATCCTCTCCCTCTGTCTCTTCATTTTCATTTTCTTCATTCATTTCAGCACTTTTGTCACTGTGATTGGGCTCACTATCATGTTCAAATTCATCATTGTATTTTTTGTCTTCTACACTCTCCTGCTCACTATCATCTTCATGGTTCTTTTCATAATCCTCTTAGTTGTCATCTTGATCTTCATCAACACTCTTTCTTGCATCTAACATTGTCTTTTTAGTGTCATCACTGTCATTTTTTTCCTCCTCTCCATCATTGACTTTCCCTTCAGGGCTACTATGTTCATCCTCTTCCTCCATGTCATCATCAGCCTCTTCTTAACTATTAAGCTATGTTTCTGCCCCATTTTTTTTCTTCACTTTTCTCATCATCTTCTTGATTAAGCTTTGTATTGGTATCACTATTTTCTACCCTTGCATCACTTTCATTTATCTCCTCATTTTTGTTGTCCTCACCTTCTTGTTCATTTTTTCTATCATCATCTTCCTACTCACTACTGACCTCTTCTTTTTTTTCTTCATATACCTCAGTTTCTACCTCACTGTCTTCTTTCTCATCATTGTCACTGGTTTGCTCCTCATTAGGGCTACTTTCATCTCCTTCATTTGATGCATTAGGAGAAGGGATAGGAGGTGAATTTATTTGTGGAGAAGGCATATGTGGAGATGAAGGAGGAGTGGAGGTAGGTGGATGTGAAGTGGATGGAATATTTTGTAGAATGAAGGCTTGGGGATTGGAAAATACATCATGAGAGATAAAGACTTCCCAAGGGGTCCCTTGTTGCTCCAGCTAGTGTAAGACAAACATTTTGATCAAGGAGTGGTGAAAAAGGCTCTGCATTTGGTGGGCATAACTCCTCTTCTTGACTACTGAAGTCATTTTGTCAATGATCCGGTATAGGTAGTATGGAAGGTTTGGTAACTTAACCTTGGTGAAGTGCATCAAAAGCCTTATGTGATAAGAGAAAACCCTGGAGTACCTCCCCTCACAGGTGAAGTACTTGATAATTTTCCTCATCAACGGGACATACCTTTCTAGCAGGTGGGAGAAGGTGAAGACAGCCTTGCAGCCTTGCTGATAGCTAGGTTTGAGGTAGGGCTTATAATAACTCAAGTCCAATTTCTTTTGTTTAAAGCATATTTAACCAATATCTATAATTCCTATGGCTTTAGAAATGGATTCAGATGAGAGTTCAAATTTCAATCCTACTAGGTTGACTTGGTGATTTTGCAAACTAAGGATGAACAACCTAGTTAAATTTGAATGGCTTTGGACTTGCTTAACCTTCTCACAAAATTGATCACACCCAACATCTTGAAAACAGGTAAGTATCATTGGAGAGGAGGTGATTTGAATGGTTTCCAAGGGTTCAAACCTATTAACCCTTCCTCCTTTGTGCTTAGGCTTGGTAGGATTTTGACTTTCATCACTGCTAGTATGAATCTCATCTTCAGACATGGTGACTAGTTTTTAGAACATAAGGCTTTTTAAACTTGTTTGAGAGCCTTTAGGTCAAAGGGTGGCAATGAGCGATGTGAGGGAAAAATTTGCAAATGAGGGCCAAGATGAAGCTTTTAAGGAGTGGGTTCAACTTTTTAGAAGCAGCTTTGATGGTATTGAGAGTCTTTGCATCTTATGAAAACCCTTTCAAATTTGCAAATCCTAACTTAGGAGGCCAAAAAATTGATTTTTATGCAGCCTATGGCTTTGTTATATTAGGCCAAAATATTCCTTTCTAGATTATGCAAATAATAGTTGGTAAGTGAGGAAAAGGAGTTAACAACCTTTTTTGACTATTTGCAAAAGATTTGGAGGCAAAAAAAATTGATTTTGGCCCTTTTTGAGAAATTTGGGACAAACCCTATCTGTGTGTAGTGACTGCCCGACTGCACATTTAGGTCGAGTCAGGCTGGCCTGTCAGAGCGTAGTGCTGCGTCACTTCGGGCCAGGAAGGGCCTATCGGGTCTGTCGGAGCGTAGTCCTAGATTGACTCAGGCCGTAGATGGGCCAGTCAGGCCTGTCGGAACGTAGCGCCGGGTCGATTTGGTGGGAAGTCGGGCTTCCCCCTGTGCCTATGCATAGCGCCCTCCCAAGTGCATAGCATCGGGCTCCTAGTGCACAGCACAGTGTTAAATAACACTATGGCCACCTCATCTAAGTGAAGCCCCGATGTCCAAGTGCATAGCGCCGGCCTCGGTGCGCAGTGCCTGCAGATTTTCACCAGTTTTGCACAGAAAACCTTAGGCTTCCTTCAATGGTTCTCTCTCTTTTGAAAATGATAAATGAGGTGGGGAGATATTAAAAAATATCTTTATAACCTTTCGAAAAATAAATTTGAAAGCCAAAACCCATTCTCATAATGTTTTCTTTCTCTTTATTTTCTCACTATGCCCTTTTAGCCTTTTGGTCCTGTAGGTGGCAAAAATGGCTTTTTATTTGGAGGAAGCCTCTAAATTTTCTTTTCGAATTGATAAACTTCGTGAAGAGGCCAAAACTATGCTTCTCATATATATTTGGAAGATGAAACCCTTTCATGATTCTTACCACTTATACACAACAAATTTTGTCATATTTTGCCATTTCTTTCCTCTGATTTACATTATGTCATGTTTTTTAGTGAAGTAGTGAGGAGAAACCCCTTGGTGGGAGAAAAACCCTTGCAGTAAGCATCAATGACCTTTTTAATATTTATGTGTTGTTATCACTACAAACATTCATTTGGCACTTATTCTCTTATCAAATCTTCCTGTAGGTAGCCATCCTTGACAGTTTGTAGAAGTGTTATTTATGGCATAATCCATCTCTTGCAGAATATTCATTTGATAGGGTGACCCTTGTTGGAGGTTTTACTGCTCTGTTGTAAATCAGTAGCATATTTTTTCTTTAGACCACTTTGACAATGATGTAGGTATAGTGACAGGGGCAAGCTAGTTTAAACCCTGTTTTGTGTCTTTCATGGCCACTTATGTGCTTGCAGGTGCCTACACAATTTCTTCCTTTGATCACTGTCTCTTTTGAACTTGGACAACTCATTTATCAGTAATGACCCATGTTTGCCATAGTTTCCTCCTTTGGAAATTTCTTCCCTCATGCTTGCCTCCTTGACTTCTTTGAATATGTTTGTTTCCTTTCTTTGAGAATACAAGCCTTGAACTGATATTTTTGTCTCTTTTTGTTGATACCCTTTGGTGAAGTGGGGTGTTGGTGTTTCAGTTTGCCTTCTTAGACCCCTTTAGCTCTCTGATTTTAACCTTTGATGAAGTGGAGTTAGTGCCTCTTGGCCAAACCTTAGAGGATTAGTCTGAAACCATCTGGAAACCTCTATTGTTATGAAGGAGGTTATGTTGTCATCCTTTGACCAGTTTTGTCAACTTTCCCAAACTGTTAGGTTTTAGGGCTGCTTAGGAAAAAGTATATAGTGTTGTCTTCTAAGTTCTCTGAAACTTCTTAAACTCATTAATTGTTCCTAAAGTCTTTCAATGTGCACTTGAAATACTTGAGGTGACCTTTGCCCTTGTAACCCTAGTACTGATTCTTGCTTGATCAAAACAGACATAAAACCCTGATTTTTATCAAACATGTGCTTGTTGCTTTCTTCTTGCAGAAATGTGAACAAAGGGAAGCTGTCCATTTGCAAGATTCATGTTTTTAGGCCAAAAACCTTCCTTGAATAACCTTTTGATTAGTTTGGAGAAGATCTCCTGTCCTTTTCTCCTTTGAATGTAGTTTCTTCATAGAAGAAAAACAGAGTTTTTAGGGCACCAAATCCACCCTATGACTTTGTGAAAACCCTAGGTGACCTAGTGGAGGCTTTCTTGGACTTGGTTTTTGGATTGAGACCTAGAATTTGGGATTACCAAGTGCAAGATAGAGTTTATGATAGACTGATGTATTGAAGATCCAAAATCCAATGTACTTGATTTAACTAAAGATTCTATAGAGATAGTTTGAGACCATGAGTGTTTGAGAGTATTTTGGGAGACACAACAAAGCTATTTGATTGGTGGGCTTAGGTAGTAGTGGGGGGTTTTTTAGGCAAAACAAGACAGAGGATTTGGGTCAAAGGTGAAATCTTATAGTCAGGAAGAGCAACATAAGCCATTAATGGGTTTTCTAGGACTGGTAAACAATGCTAGACATGATGGAAAGATGAAATAGTGAAAAACTGTTTTTAAGGATGATGAAGGTAGTGAGATTTCTAGAACTCACAATGTTCAAGAACTTTGTTTCTAGAAATCTAGGGAAAACATTTCGTCATCTATGCAGGAAAAAATTAATGATGACTAACAGTGGCTCCACTTGGGGGGGCAGCTCCTTTTCAGGAGGTGTCCAGAACTTCAGATTTTTGTCTTTATGAAGACCAGTGCCTCATCCATTGGGAAGATTTTTACCTTTTTTCTCTTGTTGATGCTTGCTCAAAGCTCATGATCTCAATAATATGAAAGACATGATTAGCTTAAATCCATCTCTATCTACCCAACCTACTTGCCTAACATTTTTTCTTTTTCAGGTGCATTTGGAATAGCAACCTTGACATTGTTTGTTTTTGAAAGAAAAATAAACTACCTACTTCTACCTTATGTCTTCCTGGAGCTCATATTAGGCTAATGAACCCCTTTGATTTTCCACCTACACTATTCAACTTTCAAGGTTGAACTATTTGGCAGGTTTTATTCACTAGGCTACAAACATTAAATTGAAAACATAGCTAAATCAGGATTAGGCAATCTAATTTACCATGGGTTTGTGGCATAAAAACAATATGCACACAAATGTTATTCTTGTACAAAACAAGACTATAAAAACCAGGGGTAGGATACATTGTTTGTTACTCATCCCTATTTTTCTCTTCGGTTCTGTTTTAGGCATGTGGAACCAGTATCTTTCTACCTAATCTATCTTTTAACAAGTCAAGCTTGATCAATTTGATCCATTATCTTTCACTAACTTATCAAAAAATAAATTTAAAACATGCTTCAACCATGATTAGGCTAGATGATTGAAACAAGACTCCTTTAAGCACTATTAGTGGTATTTATACTTACACACTTTCAGTAATTCTATTTTTTGGGTATGGGGCTCTACCTCTTTTCAAATCTGCCCTCTTTTCCATTTTCTGTTTTGTATTTTTTGTGATTTCTATCAATATATCATCAAACAATGATATGTAAAATGAATGAGAAATTCTAACTAAGACTCTAAATGGCCATGGTATTTTATTACCCTGTCTTCCTCAAGATCATCTACCAACCCTTTTTTCATTCAATTCTTGCAGATAAGGAACATGACTATCTATTTTTGGTGTAGAAATTTGACAACCCAACCCAAGTTTTCAGTTTCTCCTTATTTATCCCATATAGTTAAATGCCCATTCCCATAGCCACACATTAACAAGCTGAAAAATAATTATTTTATGAAAACACAAATTCTGGAAATTTCACAATGCTGAAATGCAGAAATAAAAACCAGAAAAATAAATCAGCCACACATAGATTTTAGACACGTTGATTTTTGGTCAATGTGACCCTGGAAAAACCCCATACAACTCTTGGGGAAAACCAGTTCGAAATCTTCTTTTTATTTCTGATAAATGTTTTTACAGTGAACAGTAATACACAGTAAAAATTACAGAAAACACTAAAACAACTTATCTCGATTTTCGTGCCACCTTCCACCTTGAAAACTGTGCCAAACAGCGAACAGAAAATTTATAGAAAAAATACAGCATTAAATGTTGTCCTTGTTGCCTCAAAAAATGTGCCAGAACTACCTGTACGGAATGTACAGATTTTGTACAGACATGACAGCAGCCCCTTCCTCAATTTTTGTGCCCATAAATGTTTCCTCGAAAATCATGCTCCTTTGCTACTGATTCTGCTCCTCGAAAAGAGTGTTGTCTTTTCCTCGAAATGAATGCAAGCTGTTGTATGGATTTTTTGCCTCAGTAACCATGCTAATAAATGTTTCTGTACGGATTTTTTAACCTTGGGAAGTGTGCTCTCCTACTGTTTAAATTTGTTGTGTCTCTTTTGTTGCTCTCCCTCTGCTCAGAAATTTCTCTTCAGCTTTCTCCTCCTCTCTCAATCTACTCATGAAAGAATGAATGAACTTTTCCCTCCTTTTCCTCCTTTAACCTAACCCTAAGTGACTTTTGGGGAATCCCTAAATCTAATGGCTGAGATAGCTTTAGATCTAGGGCTGAGATTAAATGCTCATTTAAATCTCACTTTCTATTTTTTAATTCACCCCACTTTAGTAAAGACCCATTTAGTCATTTATTTCCAAAGTCACTTTTCCTTTCTAATTTTACATTGACTTTATTAAAGTCACTTTAAAATTAGACTTTAATAACTTTATCACTTAAATTCACTTTTAAATTAGATTTGAATTTATAACTTTATAAAGTCACTTTAGGAGAAAAATTAAATTCTTTTGAACACTTTTCCCTAGGCCAAAGATCAAAGCCTTAGGGAACCACCTGTCCTCCGGTAACCAAATTTCAACACTCCCTCTTACCGAGGAAGGTGTTCCTCACCACACCCATCTTGTCTCTGAAGTAGACATGCTTGCCCCGTGGTAAGGCTTTGGTAAGAATATCTGCAACCTGCTCATCGGTGGGAATATACTCAAGCTTCACAGCTCCTTCGATGTAGTCTGCAGTGGTGATATATCATGCCGATATTTGAATTGTGAGGAAATCACGAGTCTCCCGTGAGTTTAATTCAATAAATTATGTAATATATCCTTTGAGGTCTCAACGGTCGTAAGCAAGCCAAGCAACATCTTGGAAACGGATGGCCTCAAAAATAGCTAGTGGCTGCCATGTACTCTGCTTCCGTTGAAATCAACACTACTGACTGCTGCTTTCGGCTGAACCAAAATACCACTGTCGAACCCAACCCAAAACAACACCTTGAAGTGCTCTTCCTATCAGAAGCACAACTTGCCCAATCATAATTGGTGTAACTTGCCAATCTCACTCCATCCCCTTGCCTATAATTCAGACCATAATCCGCGTACTCCTGTTAAGGGGTGCAGGAAATCTTTCGCAAAATGTCGTTTTACAACAACACGATTGCACCCTCCACCAGGCTCACGGAGATAGTGGCTCATCATGAGCGCAAAATATATATCTATTCTAGTGTTCGACCAAATGCATCGAGTCAATCGGTACATCTGCTACAATATGAGGTCACCAACTCGGAATCCGAAGCATGAAGCTTCTTCCGGTTGGTGATCATCGGTGTCGACATGGGTCTACAATCCTCCATGTGGAATCTGCCAAGGATGTCCACAATATACTTCCCCTGTCCCAGGAAGAAATGCCCCTCCTCTTCTTCTGTTGATCGGTGATTGGCATTGATGTCAGCTGACGGCCTGGGGACTAACTTGATATTGCATGAGGAAATTTTACTTTATAAAATTAACATATTTTGAGTCAATAATGCTTTTCTGATGGTTTCTACTTGTCGAGATGTTTAAAGATTTGATATATAGCGCATGTGTAATTCTTCACGGTTTGAAAGTATTCATGTTGAAGTTTGTACCCCGGTTAGTGTTCAAAATCAAGGGCATTGGAAGAACTCATCAATAATCAACGATATTACAATGACAGAACTGGCCTCAGTTACAAAGAAGAAGAAGCAGGACCTTCTACAACAAAATACAATGAACCTATGAGATCTGACATGCATGTAGACTTCATTGGACAAGATTCGCAAGAAAAACCTTGGAAGATAATTCCTCAATGAATATTTCCATCCAGGTACCAACATAATTTTCATGGCTATTGTTATTCATGTGGAAAATTTGGTCATAAAGCTGTAGAATGTCGCACATACCTTAGGAACCAATACAATTCCAGGAGATCCTTCAAATATGAACCTCCCAGGTCTCAACGAAACATCAATAGATTTGAACATTTAAGAAATAATGTGGAATGTTACAAATGTCAGAACTTTGGACACATAGCCAGAGACTGCAGACTTGAAAATCCTCCAGAAGAATCTTCGAAGCCACAGAATGAACGAACATGGAAGAAGAAGAAGACTGATAATTATGCTCTCGCTCTCAAGGCTCAAAAAAAGAAATATGTGTGGTATGTTGACAGCGGTTGCTCAATGCATATGACTGGAGATAGAAGGAAATTTGTATCTCTGAAAGAGAAGAAGGATGGAACCATATCCTTTGGAAATGATGGATCTTCAAATGTTATAGGATCAGGTACCGTCACTCTCGGAAGCAAATATGTTATAGCCAAGAATGTTCTATTGGTCGAAAACATGAATCACAATCTTCTCAGTGTTGGACAAATGTGTGATCAAGGACACACAATGCTATTCAACTCCACAAAATGTGAAATCAGGAAAGGCAGGTATGGTAAAATTGTGGCTACAACAAGTCGAGCTCCAAACGACATATATGTTCTGGATGAAGCAAATAAAGCATGTCTATTAGCTCAAGAAGATGAAAGTTGGTTATGGCACAAACGAATGGGTCACATAAAATTTGACAATCTTGTCAGGATAAGAAAAAGGGAAGCAATACGAGAAATGCCAAAAATCTCAAAACCTTCCAACACACTATGCGAGGCATGTCGGCATGGCAAGTAGACAAAATTCCAATTTAAAACAAAAGAACACTTTTCATCACATCCATTGGAATTGATACATACTGATCTATGTGGTCCTGTGAGAACAAAAGGCTTAGACGGAGAATTATATTTCATGTTGATGATAGATGACTATACCAGGATGACAGCCATCAGTTTCCTAAAGAAAAAATTTGAAGCATTTGAGTGCTTTAAGATCTACAAGGAGTTGGTTGAAAATGAAACTGATTTTAAAATAAAGTGTTTAAGATCAGATAATGGTGGAGAATTCACTTCCAAATTATTTCAGCAATATTGTGACGAAAATGGAATAAAAAGGAAATTTTCAACAACACGAACACCTCAGCAAAATGGAGTTGCTGAAAGAAAGAATAGAACTGTACAGGAAATGGGTAGAACAATGTTGAAGGACTCAAAATTGGATGAAAAATTATGGGTTCAAGCAATTGATACGGCAGTCTTCATTATCAACCGAAGTCTTCTCAGAAATAATTGCAACAAGACTCCATATGAATTATGGAAAGGAAAACTAGCTAATGTAAAATATTTCAGAATCTTTGGAAGAAAATGTTATATCAAAAGAGAAGATCAAAATTTGGGTAAGTTTGAATCACGTGTTGATGAAGGTATCTTTGTTGGTTACTCATGCAAAAGAAAGGCCTATAAATGCTATAATCTAAGACGAAACAGATAGTGGAGAGCATAAATGTTACATTTGACGAAGATGGTGTTCTAGCGAGTAATGATGAGGATATAGAATCTTTGAAACTTGAGACAGAGGCTGAAAAAGACACAAATAAAATTGTAGAACAAGAAGCAACTATCAACGAGGAAGAAGTAAACAATGATCATCAAGATATACCAGAACAACAACAAGAAGCTCCTCCAAGGAGAACAAAGGAGTGGATTCAAAAGAACCATCCATCAAATCAAATCATTGGTGACATAAATGAAGGTCGACAGCTTCGTTCATCACAACAAGCTCACGTTGCTTTTCTAGCAACCTTTGAGCCTAGTAGTTTTGAGGAAGCCAACCAAAATGAACATTGGGTAGCAACTATGAATGAAGAATTGGATCAAATTGAGAAGAATAACACCTGGGAATTAGTTCCATGACCAAAAGATAAAAATTTCATTGGGACTAAATGGGTGTTTAGGAACAAATTGAATGAAGATGGGCAGGTTACCAGAAACAAAGCAAGATTTGTTTGCAAAGGCTATGCACAAGTGGAAGGAATTGATTTCGACAAAGCATTTGCACCAATTTCCAGAATGGAAGCCATCCGAATGTTTCTCGCTTATGCATGTTCAAGAAAAATCAAAGTCTACCAAATGGATGTTAAGTCAACATTTCCGAATGGAGAATTAGAAGAAGAATTTTACATCGAACAACCTGAAGGTTTTCTACTATCACAAAAAGAAGACTATGTATGCAGGTTAAAGAAGGCTCTATATGGTCTCAAGCAGGCTCCTAGAGCATGGTATGCTCGTCTTGATGGATATCTACATCAACAAGGGTTCAAGAAAGGTACTGTTGATAGAAATATTTATGTACAAATAGATAAAGATAATTTAACAATTGTTGAGGTATATGTGGATGATATAATATTTGGTAGCAATGATGATCGACTAAGTAAGAAATTTTCTACAAAGATGCAATGTGAGTTTGAGATGTCTTTACTTGGTGAGCTGACATACTTCTTAGGGCTTCAAATATCTCAGCAAGAGAAAGGAATATTTATATGTCAAGCCAAGTACATCAAGGAAATGCTCAAGAAATTCAAAATGGAAGATTGCAAACCTGTCCTTACTCCCATGGTAACAGGTTGCAAATTGAGCATAGATGACTCATCTAATGATGTGGATCAGAGGTTGTACAGATCTATGATTGGTATTCTTCTATATGCAACAGCCTCTCGGCCAGATGTTATGCAAGCAGTTGGACAAGTAGCAAGATTCCAAGCAACACCAAAAGAATCACATATTATTGCCGTCAAAAGAATTCTTTGATATCTAAAGGGCACAAAAGAATATGGCTTGTGGTATCCCAAGGGTAACAATCTCATTATTCAAGCCTTTACAGATGCAGATTGGGCAAGAAGCGTTGATGATCGTAAGAGTACTAGTGGAGCAGCATTCTATCTAGGTGGTTGTCTCGTATCATGGTTGAGCAAAAAGCAAACTTCAATCTCGTTATCTACAGCGGAAGCAGAATACATTGCAGCAGCATCATGTTGTACTCAAGTCCTTTGGATGAAACAAACTTTGCAATATCTTCAAGTACAATTCAGTGAGCCTATTCCCATATTCTGTGACAACACTAGTGCCATCAGCATCTCCAAGAATCTTGTCATGCATTCAAAAAAAAAACACATTCCAATCAAATATCATTTTGTTAGAGAACAAGTCGCTGAAAAGAATATCAAACTTGAGTATGTTTGTACAAAAGAACAAATTGCTGATATATTCACTAAACCTTTACCTCGTGAAGCATTTGAATATCTTCGTCAAAAGCTTGGGATTCTCCCAAGTTCTCATTAGATTTTCCTTTTTCAAGAATATAAAGCGGGAGTGGAAGTGTGTACAGGTCTGCAGGACGATTGTGTGTCAGCGGGAGTGGAAGTGTGTACAGGTCCGCATGATGGTTGTGTTTCAGGGGGAGTTACCCTTTGCCATTGATGTCAAAGGGGGAGAGAATGTTGTAGGAAGAGGTGTCATGATCGCAGGGGGAGTACTTGTGTTGCCATCAATGCAAAAGGGGGAGATTGTTGATCAGCGGTTGTCATTGATGTCAACCCAAGCAGCACCAGGGGCTAACCCAATATTGCATGGGAATTTTGACCTACCAAATTAATATATTCTGGGTCAATAATTATTTTGATGGTTTCTACTTGTCGAGATGTTTCCTTTTATATATGGCACGCCATGTAATTCTTCACGGTTTGAGAGATATTCATGTTTGAAGTTTGTACCCCCAGTTAGTGGGCTAAAACCCCATGGGGTTGGGGCATGGATCATTGAAAAGTCATAATTAATGTTTTTTTAAGCTCCTAAAATCCCTCCCACCTTCACTTGTTGAAGCCCCTCTCAACTTAAGCATTTATAGAAATTGTGATCCTCATTTCCTCCTTAGGCAAGGGATTTGGCCATCCAAACAAAGTCATCGTGGAATTCTCACTCTTTCACTCTAACGATTTTTATACGAAGGGTCGAAGCCAAAATTCTTATGAGGCGAAGTTGAAATCCCGAGGAAGCTGTAGTAAAAATTTCAAATCAATGCTGCGCAATATTTTTGGAGATATGATCTATGGAAGTATGGTTTATGTGCCCTCGAAATTCATATCAAATAAGTGACCTTGGTAAATTCGTCACAACTCTCTCTCTCGAGTATCGACAAATTCCGTAAAAATTTATGGATATTTCATAGTCTTTACTTTTCTCACTATTAATTTTAGAAGAATAGGATAAACAAGTGACACGTGGCATGTCATACAAGTGTGTTTCACAATAAACAGTCCATAATTAGGGCATTGTGAGAGATTGGGTATAACTCTCTCTTGAAGAATCCAAATTGGGTCAGACCTATGGCATTGGAAAGAAGACTCATAGGAATACTACAGGACCAAAAATTAGATATTGAGGATCTGAAATAACAGAGATACACCAGATTCAATATCGAGCTCCTAGAAGGAAAGAAAAAGCTAGATCATGTGTTGTCAAGGATTGCAAAGGACCAGACTTTCTACGGCAGAAAAGAAAAACAAGGTGCAGCAGAGGGTAGCATGACAAGAGCAGCAACCAAGGTGCATAACAGCAGCAAGAAGTTCATCATATGAAGTCTTCAAGTGGGCAGCACTGCATACAATCATTGTAAAGGTATCATTGTACTTAGTCATTGTAAATACATTATTGTAAAAATTGTACTAGTATCTATCTGCCAAGGGTTGAAGAGGCAGTTTTGGGAGGTCTAGGATCATCATTAGGTGGTTGTGTCAAAGTTGGGGTTATGGTCTAGTATATCTTCTTCTTCTACATCATTCTATATCATTGTAAAGTGGACCATTTTCCCTGGTACGGGAGTCCATTCTTCTTTTATTCTTGTATAGGGTGGTAGGGTGGTGCTAGGGTGAGTTGAAGCTCATTTGGTGTTGGGGCATCCATTTAGTGACTACTGAAGAATCTCGGGTGTTGGAGCGTCCATCCAGTGGGAGCTGGAGAAGAATGCTTTTCTAGATTCTAGGAAGTTGGAGCTTTATTTTCAATTGGAGTTAAAAATAATTATTAGAAAAGCATTAGGTGGTTTTTGTCCCGGAGTGGGTTTCCACCTTAAAATTGTGTGCATTTTTTTCCTCTTGTTTGTTGCTATCATTGTACAAACACTGATAATAATTTAATATTAACTAATTCTCTAATTGAAAGAAATATTGATTCAACCCCCCTCTCAGTATTTCCAACACTTGCCACACCTCCAAACCCAAAAATTAATGCATCAAGCCAATGTCCTTCATCTCAAACTCTGACGCAATCTTGCAGTGCTCTATGAGTCTCTCTGCACCCTAATGACCAAGTCATCCACATACAACACCAGAATGAGAGGCTGCTCACCTATCAAAATAAAGTAAAGGTTCGGATCTGCCTCACTCTTTTTGAAACCCATCTTTTGCAAGTATGTATCTATCCTGGAGTACCAAGCTCTGGGAGCTTTCTTCAGGCCATAAAGTGCCTTGTTCAGCCTACACACATGGGACTCCTTCCCATGCACCTCAAATCCCTGTGGCTTCTCAATGTACACCTCCTCTTGTATGAAGCCATTGAGAAATGTGGTCTTCACATCCATCTGGTGGATCTTCCAACCCATCTCTGCTGCTATCGATATGATGTAGTGAATCGAAGTATATTGAGCCAAGGAAGTGAAGGTCTCCTCATAATCAACTCCCTCTACCTGGGAGAACCCTCTAGCCACAAACCTTGCTTTTAATTTCTCAATGCTTCCATCTGCAGCATGCTTTACCTTTTAAAGCCATCTGGAAGTAACCACGGATTTTCCCTCAAGCCTCGGCACCACCTCCTAAACATCATTTTTCATGATAGAATAATAATCCTCCTACATGGCCTCTCTCCAGACCTGCTAGCTAGCTTCCTCCTCATAGCTAGAAGGCTCAAAGTCAAGGATGTTGGAAACCATTGCCATATAGCTATAGAACCTATCAGGTGGTATTCTCTCTCTAACCGGCCTCTTAGGCCTAAAAAAAGATGTGGCCTCTCTCAAGGTATCCTGAAGCCACTTGGGCTTCCTCTTCCCTGAGCACACTTCTCCCACTGAAGAATGAAACTCTTCCTCCTCATCATCAGGAGCTTGAACTCCTGACTGTTTGTCTGTTGTCCTCCTGCCTAAACCTGAACCTGTAGATGCTAAAGTACCATGTGACCTGTCCATCAATGGACAACCTAGTGAACTTCTCTGCATGCTGCCCGAAGCACCACCCCTCTAGCTCTGTGAGCCACTACTCACTGACAGACCTGATACCATAATCGATGTACCTTTGGATCCTCCTGATCCCTGCGACTAACTCAGCTGCTCCTGAGGTTTTGGCTGATCCAGATACTCTAACTCCCATGACCTCTTGAAAGCCTTGTCCTCCTCAAACTTCACATCCTTCCTGAAAAAAACTCTCCACTGTGCAGGAATATAAATCTAAAAGGCCTTTGAAGTCTCATTGTAGCCCACAAAGACACTCTTCTCTGCAGTGGGCTCTAGCTTGGTCCTCCTCTCCTTGGGTACATAGGAGTATGAAATACACCCAAAGATACAAATATGACCAACATCAGGCTTCTTCCCAGAAAAAGCCTCCTCCGGAGTCACATGCCCCAAAGCACGATGCAGACTCCTATTCTGCAAATATACAACAGCGTTGCAGGCCTCTGCCCACAAAAACAATGGTAACCCCTGATCATGTAACACATCTTTGGTAGCCCCTCCGACGGATTTGTTCTTCCTCTCTGCAACCCCGTTCTGCTGGGGGTTGTAAGGAATGGTGAACTCCCTCCTAATGCATGCCTCCACACAATAATGAAAAAACTCACCAAGGGTGTACTCTCCATTTTCCGACCTCAGGGACTTGATCTTCCAACCTGTCTAAGTCTCCACAAGAGCTCTGAACTCCTAAAACCACTTGAAAACCTCACTCTTTGTCTTCAAGAAATAAATCCAGTCCTCTTAGAGTGATCATCAATGAATAAAACATAATACTCATATGCACTCAAGGAAACATGAGACATCTGAACGCTCACATCGGAATGAATCAAATCAATTATCCCAGTTGCTTTGTTGTCACAGCTGGGAAAAGGGGATTTAGCAAACTTTCCCATCGCACATCCTCTACATGTATCAAAGTGATTTTTAACACTAGAAAATCATACAGTAGAAGATGACATAAATTAATGTCAATTCCTGGAAATGGAAAAAAAAGGTCACTTTCTTGGACCACTACAAGCAAAGGACAGTTACTCCTTATGTGAAAGCCGCCTAAGGACAGCCACAAGCACCTCCTTAGACATTATGTGAGCACACAAAAGAATATTTGAGCACACAATGGAATCACACCTCTCCCTTGGGTCACCATCCATCATGTACCAAGGGAGGAAAGGAGGTTTTGAAGCTCACATATATAAACCCACCAAGAGATTAAAAAATGGTGATCACAATGTTATGCTGGCCAAAGTTTCCCAAGTAACACAAGCATTGTGTTTGACCCAAGGAGCTGGAGCTAAAGAGGACTCGATAGTTGGCCACCTAACATCTTAGTCCACCACAGCAGAGAGAGAGAGAGAGAGAGAGTTAGACTGCGTCAGAAGGCAGAACTTGAAAGACAAACATCCTTGCATCGGGACCTAGAGCCATTTCCTAGGGGCCCTTTGGCAAGTGGGTAAGATTTTCTTTTATTCCAAGCATTCAATAAGAAGAGGCCATCGTTTGCATTATTACTATTTGGAAGTCTCTATATAGCTTCTTTTGTGTTTTTAGTTTTAGTTTTTTAACCAGAGCATACTTCAGCATATTATTTCATTTAAGTTTTATGCTTTTGAGCTCCCCCCACATACTGCATGTTACTAATAGTTTAGAGAGTAGACCACACTCTCTAAGCTCATGTGATTTCATACACCCGTGTGTCAAATCCACCACAATAGGATTGGTGACTCCACTGACATGTTTCAATTTTATGTGGTTGTGCCATATTTTTCAGGAGACCCTTAGTCTATGCTAGAGTGGAGCTGACAGTCCTCTTACTCATCTTGCAGTCCCTAGATTCACTAAAGTGACAAACTGAAGAAGGCAGCTCCTAATATTTTACTTGTAGGACTTTTGCGCGCATTTTTTTCACACAGAAGCACATTGTGTGCATTCAAGAGTGACCTACGCGTGGGAAAGTGCACATGTCAGGGGTTTTTACGCGCGTTCAGGAGTGACCTGCGCGCAGGAAAGCACACCTATCAGGGGTTTTTGCACACAAATTGCATAGAGATTTTTTTCTCCCTATTTTTTGCATTTTTTCTGCTTGTAAGTGTGTTGGGAAGCCCCTAATGTATTTTCCAACACCTATGTTGATACCCCATAGCTTCTGAGAACTGATTTTTTGCTTCTTTTTGTAGGCATTTAGTTAGTTTTCATTTAAGTTGGTTTTTGCAAAAAGTGTTCACATAGCTTAAGTAGGGGACGAATTAACCATTGCTTTCCGAAAAATTTATGTTTTTTGCAAATTATGGTATGCACACTTAGTTTAACTAGTCCAAGTAGGTGGCTCGGGACCACACATGCATAAGCTAGTGTAGAAATTGTTCAGTTTAAATTCAATTTTTGCATTTAGGAAATTGCAGGACTAGGATTGAATCACCAATTAGAGCAAGTAATCTATGTTTTCTTTGCACCATTTTGTGACCCTATACAAGCATATGAACACTCTACATTTCTGATTCGCCATCTCCCTTTAGTTACTCACATAGACTAACTAGGAGGTTTTGGAAGTGGACCATTATCCGCAAATGCTTTCTATTTGAGCAAGGAACAACGTCACATAGTTTAATTAGGGGAATTTTGTAAAGGATCACCAATATCCATATGTTCAAATTATGATATTGTTCACCATACGCTCACACACATTCACCCACTAAGGAAAGAAAGCCACCTAAAAATAGCTTAAATTAACTCACTTATTTTTCCCCACAGGGGCCACAAGAGAAATTATAGATTAAGTTAGGGTCAAGGGGTTAGGCATCCAATAAGCTGCCTTGATCATGCTTCACATTTGAAACATATAATTTGTGTTTTTAGGGAGCTTTAAAATCCACCTATCATCCCACAGAAAAGAAAATCCAAGCGCGGCAGAGACCCAATTCAGAGGGGGTTAGGCTTAGGCGTAGTGCGTGCAGTATCAGTTGGGGCTACCTGACCCAGCTAATACTCGGTACTGTTAGCTGACTACCAAGAAGCCCAAGACTTGAATTCTCACGTGGGATGGTGGTTCTTAGCGGCCAAAACTAGGGCATCCTTTACCCTATAGGTGACAGTGCAGGCAAGCACCAGACCCTCTACCCTTACCTTGGTTGATTCTCTTCGGCTGACTAGGGGCGTCGCTAGCTCTTTTGGGACGTTGTGCCAGCAATCGCAAGAAATACTCTCAAGGCCCAATTACTTTTGAGTGTGTGAGGATTTCTTAAGTCTTCCAGGATTTTTAGTATCACGCGCAAACAAAAAAAAATAAAATTTCTTGATTGATCACATAGATTAAGTTAAGGAAAATTAATTTCATTTTTGCTTTGTTTTATGTATGTGGCCATAAATTTTTCATCATCAAAGACTCGATCCCCTCAAAAAAAAATTCCAAAACCTAACCTGGTCGACACTCAAACTATTCCAATGGAACCTCGTTGGTCCAGGCATCTTTTGGACCTCCCCCCTTTACCGAGAGGGGTTCCAGGTCTTTCGTCATTTAGGCATCAAAGACGGAACATTTCCATAGTGGTTGGGTCCTCCTTTCTTGGAGCAACCTTAGTTGGGAACCCTAGTCGGTCTCCCAACACCACAGCGAACACCACTCCCCCCTCGTCCCCTGGGGGGTAGAAGAGTGCATCCCATACGAGAAGCCATCTGAATTCACAACAGGGTACGTCACAGACTCACCCTCGGTCTAACCAAAACTTCGTGTCTTCACATGTTTCCATGGCATCAACCTCTCAATCACCCTTCTTAGCGGCATTAAATCTACCAGATTTAACCAAGCTCACCAATGACCCCATTGCACACAACCCCAATTGGCCTCCCATGCCCACGAAGCTCTCTTCAAACATACCAAAGTTTGAAGGCAAGCAAGCAGAAGACCCAGGAAATCATATAATTATTTTTCACCTATGGTGCTTATTGAATAGCATCATCGACGATACTATTCGGTTGAAACAATTTCAACACACTCTCACAGGAGTGGCCGTGAAATGGTACGTGGAGCAACCTCCTCCTTCACATAGAACCTTTAGTGCCCTCGCTACTGCGTTCCTCACATAATTTCAGTTACCCATTCACCATGATTCGGGAATGGAGTTACTGAATCATTTCAAACAATCCCCCTCTACCCATATTTCAGAACATCTCCATGAGTGGAGACGGCGTTGCATTTTATGCAAAGCACAACTCGACGACCGAGTCCTTTTAGATTTATTCTTGAAAACTCTGACAGTGGAGATTTCAAAGGATGTGGTGCAACGTAACCCCACATCCAAAGAGGATGCAATCAGTAAAGCCAAATAACTTGAACTGATCTACACACAATCAGGATACATATACAATATCCTGCCCAACACCCCGCACCTGCAATCTTACCAAGAATTACCTGGCACGTCGAACTTTGAAAACTGACTTAATGGGTCAATGACCCAAGGGTACCTAGGGAGCAGCAGTCAGAATCTCGGTTACACACATGGGTCTACCCAGAACATGTCTCAACCCATATTTCAAAGTCATCATATGCAGCAGCAAAATTTGACTAATAGGGCGCCAGCGTATCACCAAGAAGGACCTTACCCTCCGGCTGAAAGGACCCAGTACGCAAGAAGAAAAATTGACGGAAGAACTCCCCCCCAACGGCCAGGTGAAAATAAGGGATAGTAGTATGCTCAGTCCCAAGCACATAACCCACCGACGCAAAACAATGCACAGGTGAACTTTGTGCAGCTATCCCAAAATCAACCACACCAGTATGATCAGGAGAATTACCCTCCTAACATGGTTAAAATAAAGATAAAAAAAAAACCAAAGGGAACCCTGGATAGGGGGGTATCAACCAAAAACGCCCACTGCGATCCCAGGCTGGAGGCAAATTTAACCAGAATCAAAACCAGGAGCCAAGAAATGCCCAAAAGCAAGGCAAAAGGCCACCTCTACGAAAAAAATCATTCATGTTCAATATGTGGTGAGTACGGGCACTATACTCACCACTTTCCTGAACTCCCTGAACTTAAAAAGCTTCAGAGTAACTGAGGACAAGGAGGATCTTCCTAGACAACTACGGTTATGCAAGAACCCTTCCCCCATCAAGGAACGGTCAGCACTCAGTAGCAAAACTCCAACGATTCTAGGAAAAAAAACCATGAAATTTACATGGCTGGGGAAGAAATGTTTTTCCAAACTCGGAATCGCAGCTACAACACCCCACTAGACACCAGTATGTTAGGGGCTAGTACGAGCGCGCCAACTACACCTTTAACCATTCCAAATATTCCTTTGGAACCATTGCCAAAAATGGTTAAAGGGCCTAATAGGTGAGCAGGTAACTACTCCAAAGCAGCCCATAATTATAGCATCGTAGATGATTTAGCCCAATCACCTGCTACTATGTCTGCTTTGGAGGTACTGCAGTCATGCCCGAAGCAATGGAAAGCCCTACTTTCTGCATTAGGCGCCGTCGACCCTGCCGACACGCGCATGATGGCTTTTGACTTAGATGAAGCCACCCCTAGGCTTCCCTCCATGGTCGCCTTCCAGATACCAATATCGGTACAAAATATCACCATTCACTGATGTGTCATTGACGAGGGTGCATCCACATGCATCATGTCGAAAAATGTATGGCATAAGTTTGGAGCCCCTAAACTCAAACCTTCCGTCATCACACTCAGAGCATACGACGGTCATCCCACGACCCCCGTTGGTCTCTTCCAAAATGTACTAGTCTACTTAGCTGGAAAAATGGTCCACATAGACATTGAAGTCTTGGACGCTCACTTGGATTACAATATACTCCTTGGGCGGAGTTGCATGTACGCCATGTCTACCATAGCATCCTCCATTTTCCGCATTATGATGTTCCCCCACAAGGATTGCATAATCACAGTAGACCAGCTAACGCACACAGAAAAGCATCCCTTGACCAACACAGATATGGTTATACCCTATGTAGATACAGCCAAAAATGGTCTTTTACAATATCAAGAATATGGCCCTGGCCAATTCAAACCGTCGTCCATCCTACGGTCATTCGTAGGAGATCCTCCTATTATCCCTGAGGTATCGCCCGATGCCATAGGGGCCCCTGTATGCATGATGTCCACATCAAGCACCAAGGTTAGTCAGGACACAGACTCAAGCAGTAACGACACCGAGGCATCAACTACTGCAGCCTCCATAGTCTATGCCGCCTCCCAAACTCCTTTCCTCTACCCACCTCCTGGCTTCACCTCCCAGAGGGTCTTGGCAACACTGGTATTACCCAATATATCATTGGTGTTCCCAATGTGGTATCTCATTCCCCCTCCAGAAACGCCAGTTACCAACATTACTGTGTTTGGGCTAAAACTCCCCAGTCCCGAGGAGCCCCAATCTACCCAAGTAGTAATCGAAACTACCCTCCACTGCGAAACTGGGGACCACGATAAATAAAATCGCCAAGAAAGGAAAGAAAATGGTGACCCCCACCATGCAGAGGGAGTCATTAGCCTGCACTATATGTGATGTCACAGGACACCCTACTCACATATGCTCAGAGTTGGACGAGTTAAAACCACTCCTCGGTTGCGAGGCAGGCACCTCAAAATGGCATTCCCATAAAAAGGAACTTGCCACCAAAAGTATAGGAAAACCACTACGTACCAATCACGCATGTGCCCTCTGTGACACCTATGGGCATTATATCCACCATTTTCCAGAAATACTACGGTATAGGGATGCCTTACATGCGATCGAGCGATCCTATCAAGAAGATCCCTCTACCCAGTCTATCAATGAGGAGCTTCGTACCATCCTATACTTACAAGAGGAGCACTGATACGTAGAGCGCCCCCTAGTAATGCCCATCATATGTTGCATGCTATAAGATGAACGTGGCCACTACCTTGAAGAGTGTGCCATAGTGGAACTCATCCACAGATGGTATCCAATCGAAAGAGTTTACTATGTGGGGCTACGAGCAACCCATTTCACATGCCTTTTATGTGCCAACAATCACTTATTTGAGGATTTTCACTACATACCTCTCTTCCAGCTAGCTCTTTCTAGCCTCCGCTCAGCCATAGTTCATCTTTCCCAAGAATACGATATGGATGCCAAATCCGTCGGTAGCTCCATGACCCAAGCAGAGGAGATGAGCGGGTCGATCATGTTCTTGTCAGGCAAAGAATAGCCTAGCATGGAACCCATAGTTACCCCTACAGGCACTTCATGAAACCCACTCACATGCACATTATGCAAGCAAACAGATCATATAGTAGCCCACTGCCCTGACTTAGCAGCATTGCGACGATGGTACCCTGCTCGTCCTCAGACCAAGCACAATGGGACCCCCATATCACGGACATTTTTCATGATATGTCAGGGTGATCATTATGAATGACATTATACTTATGTATCACGAATCCTTCCCACTATCGACATGATTAATGCTGTAGAAAAGAGGACGAGCGATCTCCAAGAATGGCATAAGATATGTCGCTGGCTCAATGTCCCCACCACCGCAATGGTGTGTCAAGCCTAATAAGACCACACACCAAGCACGTAGACCTCAGACCAAGCCTAGGATAACATGTGGCCTATGCGATCTAAATGATCACTGGATTAACCAATGCAAAGAACTCAAACCCCTTGTAAATAGTCTCCACATAATCTCGCCTCTCCCTCAAAAACTTATCTCTAATTAAGAGAATATCACACACACTTACTGCCAAATTTTCTCACACTTTCATCATACATTTAAGTGCACACATTTCCCCAAGCTAAGAGTAGCTAGAGCGGCATTAATTCAACCACCCACCAAAAAGGTAGGCAAGTTTCAACCTACGATGCAAAAATGGAAACAAAAGACAACCTGGTCTGCAACCAACCCTTTCCAAGCGTCCACATATCAAACATCGAGTAGTGTAGATTCTCACACTATCTACTATGTCAGTGTTGTGATACCTTGCACCATTTGCACCAGTCATAATCACAAGCCAGACGAATGCCCGCTGCTAAAAGCGTTCAGGCACCTCTATGATAAAAACAAATTTCACCTACCGGGAATTGACTATCCTAGCGGGAAAGCCAACCATCAGCTCACGCAGGACTCCATTTCGGAGATCCTTCCCGTGCCGCATGCCAGCGACAAAATTCATCACATACGACTTGTGTCATCGCATGCCCAAAACAGGATTTCAATAACCTCCCCGTCACAGGAATTTTGGTTTATTCCTGTCACAAAAGACCAAGTCTCCTTACGCCTTTGCATAGATTTCCGTGAAATCCCAAACTTGCATACTGCCATCGAACTCCTTGATGACACCCAGCCTCTAGAACAATACCTAGTACAACTAGAGCTAGTTTATGAAAACATGCAATAATCGCTGCAACATAATGAGGCCCATAAGAAAAGGGTAAAAGCATCATTCGATCGCCACATCACCCCTCGCTCATTTGCTAAAGGAGAGCTAGTCCTTCGCTATGATGTCACAAAAGAAGCCTTAGGGCCAGGAAATTTAAAACCCTGTGGAAAGGGCCCTATATCATCAAACATTGCCTCCGGCAGGGGGCATACATCTTGACGGAAATGGACGGTACCTACCTCAATAACCTCGTTAACGACCTTTACCTCAAGAAGTTCTACCCATAAGGGCCCCTATAGCCCTTACCCCCTAGAGTTAGAGTACACAAAGATTCCAATACCAAAATATTTTTGACCCAAAAAACCTAAACACGCTCAAAATATCACCATGGATCACCAACTTGAACCCTATTTTGGATTTGCTGATGGAGCATCGTGATGGTCTCAAAACTTAGTTGTAGCCGCCTGGGTCATTTACTACCCTGACCAATCACCACTGTGTTCAAACGGCGTGTGCATCAGATCATCAACCAACAATCAGGCATAATATGATGCAGTTATCGGACTTATGTGTGAGGCCCTCCATTAGGGCATACACCATATGCATGTCTACCTAGATTCCCAGTTAGTGGTATCGCAGTTAAACCAAACATTTGAAACTAGAGACACAAACCTATTTAGAAAATATTTGTGTGCTAGAAGATTAAGCAGACAATTTGATTATATTACATTCTCACATGTATCATGAATCAAAACCAAACATCTGATCACATAACTAACAATATCCTAGACTGGAATGCATCGCAAACAAACCACCATACATAGAAAACCAAAAAAATTTATATCCATCAGCATAACACAAAATGCATAAACCGAAATAGACACCACACCATGTAGAGCTGCAAAAAGATCTCTCATTCATATATATATATATATATATATATATATATATATATATATATCTGTGTGTGTGTGTGTGTGTGTATCAGAGTACAAAAATAATATCACTGGCCCATTGGCCAGCCCAAAAATACAACGGTCTTCAAAAATAAGGGAAGCATCCTCATAACGGGTGCTTTCCCCGTGTACAAATCCACTCTAGGGGGTGCCCCCTCAAGAGGAGCACCTGGGCCCACCACTGCTCCTGGTGCCACCACCAGAGATGTTGTTGCCACCACGATAGCTACCCGTCGTAGAGTAGGTTGGTAGTCCCTCTCATGGGCCATCACTATATCTATCCATGCATCCTCAAAGTCATCCATGAAACCTCAGGTAGGTATCCCGTGGTTCAAACGGTCCACTCGACCCCAGAAATCCTCTAGAGCCTCCACCTGAGCCGTAAGTACTACGATGCATGCCTCGGTCGCATCCGAACGAGATCTCTGAGCTGCTACCTCAGCGGCAGCTGAGCTACTGCCCTCACCAGAAGGTCCAGCACCATCCCTGCCAGGTCCACCGACACCCCGGCCCGGTCCACCTACGGCACCTCCTCCCCGACCACCCGACGGTCATGGTAGAGGATCATGACCCACTAGTTGGGCCACTGGGCTTCCCACCTCCCCAACATCTGCACGAGTAACCAAAATAATGTCAGTTTCAATAAAAAACACTCAAGTACACTAAAAAATAAAAAAATGTAGAAATATAGCATGTACCTGCAGGACCCCAAACATAACCGAAAGGGAGACCAATATCTGGATCACCCTGAAAGTCCATCCCCGCATAAGGGTATGGAAAAAACATCTGTGGATTGGCCTCAAACTAGGCCTCCGTCGTGTTGTTCCATTAACAACCCACCATGCCACCACTGCCGTGTGGCATCACAGGAGCCCACCTCCTCATGCACGGCTCCCTCGACCCCCCAATAGGCACAGCCACCACGGGCCTCAGTAGCACGACCCTCTTGTACATTATGCTACACAAAATTCTAGCGTACACAAAGGATTTGGATCCATGTTGGACCCTATTCAGCTGTGACACCATACCATCAAAGCAGAAGTGGGAAAAATCGAAAAAATGCCCATTCCTCAAATGGAATAAAACCCCCACCTGTGGGCCTAGTGCTCGATGAGGCGCAAACGACCCCGCCAGTCGAAAAATAATGGCCAGAGCACACCGCTCGGCCATGTCTGTCACTGAGGCAATATTGATGCACCCCTCAGTAAGAGGCACACCACCGCAATGCCTCCTCCAGAACCTGTCCAGGTTCACTCGTCCAGCAGGAAGTGGATACCTCAACGCCTCGCCCTGAGGCAGTAATCCAGTCACAAAGTAAATATCCATCTCTGGATGGATAATCAAGTTCGTCCCCCTTAGGAAAAACATGTTACGCCTCTTGTGCCAATGATGTATGATATAACATAACAATCGGTCCTGTAACTGAAGGAACTTGTTTTCAGAAAATTTCAGGAGGCCCCATGCGGCCAACTAACGACGTGCCCCAGCATCGGCAGCCGGAGCGGTCTGGATCTCGGGCCAATATCGTTCTCTCCACACCAACCTGCCAAGCAACAAGCACCCATCAGTACAGAGGAGAAACATCATAAGGGACAACAAAAAACCCAAGTTTAAAAAAAAAAACTGCGCTTGCGTGCAAAAAGGAAGGAACAACACGCCTTTGTGCTGCTGTACCTCGAAAATGGGCGCAAGGGGGGCGCCTCTTTACCTAGATCACCCGCACAATCTAGGGGAAAAATCCCCTTTGAGGCCGTACAAACCTAATTTGTATGGCCCCCGGCGTCACCAAACTGAAAAAATTGAAATGCAGGATGTCATGGAAGTTACCTCGGCATAATATCGCTAATCCCTAGTACACAGGCTGACCGCAGCGGCAGGAAAGGCTCTGCTATCACCTCTGATCTCCCAAAACTCAGCAAGTACAAATGAATAGGATTAGGGCCATAATCCCATATTTATCACCCTTTTCTAGAACTTCGGACGTCCATAACAGAAGATCAGAAGGTCCGTTCTGCAAACCGTAAGTTGCACCATCATTAGTATACCATGACGAGCGAAAGCGATGCCCCACATTCGCTTTTCGAAGAAATATTTTTTCAAGCGCCGGAAAGTATGCACCCTCCCATATTCCTTTACAAAATTCATGTTTTTAAATAATATTGGATGAAAATAAGATGCTTTCACTTGAGGTAGTTGTTTTTTGCAGAAAAAACCTGCAAACCATTCACAGCACCACCCACTGAAAGTTCTGGAGCAGGTATCATTGTACCCTCAGCGTGATAGAGTCCTAGAAAAATTTGCATATCCTGACATCATTTATCCATCAGAAATAAACCATAGGGTCCTCATACCCGACCACGTTTATCATCACCTCACCCTACATATGATAAACGTTCGCCATGGTCGGTAGAGCTTCCCCTCCATGGTGATCGTCATCCAAAAGTAGACCATACATCACCCCACAAGTGATGCCATGGCCATACCATTTTAGTCTGGGAAGCACCTCATGCCCATCCATACATCATGCATAAGGTTAAGTTCACCATTTAAACTCAACCCCCTTCCCGGACGATCGGGTTGTACAAGCAGAATGAAAGCGCACCTCCGCGCACCGCATTTGGCCCACCATACCTCCATCAGCATACTCCCATCTGTGACATCTTCCGCTTCATCAACCCTGCACATGAGACCAACCAATGGGACCCCTACCCCTAGCAAAACATCGGGCCTCACACCTTCAGTGAGCAACCCTCTTTCATGTTTTGGGGTAACCATCTCTATGTTTTGTACAAACCAAACCCCATTATTTTATTCTTTTGGTAAGTGTACAAAGACCACAAATGATGCCCTTCGCCACTTCGCCCTCATATTTCACCTTTTCTCCCATGGCAGCAGTCCCCCATCTCCCTTGGTCAAAGTATGTCATCTCCCCCATGCACGCACCATTACGACAATCATAGCCAGTTCATACCCGCCCTGGAGGTCCTACCAACTCCAGGGACTTTTCGTTTCAGAAATACCTATGACTGCCACCAAGATGCTCAAGTATACTTTGACCTCGGGCCATTGAATCCCCATCATTCATTTTCAGCTATCGCTCACCAACATGCCTATGTTAAACCCATTATGGTTCGGTTAAGGCTTCCTTTTTGTCGACATCAACACCTCTTTTCCAAAAAGGAAGTGGTACCTTGGATGACCCCTCCCCATGCAAAGGGGTATCCTCGGGTGGCACTATGGGAGACATCATTGTCCATATTTGTCATCGATCCTCTTGACATTCGACGACAACAAAAGCTTTCATGTCACGATGGTATCATACCTTACAACCATTGAACTTTGATCAAGATCCGTCGAAGACTCATGCCTTTATAAGCATCTCTGACAACCATGCTTACACGGGAAGGTCCCAGCCAGTACATGTGCGTACTTGGCACAGTGATATGCCATACCAGGATTACGCATATGGGTACCACATTCCTCCTATCGTCAAAAAAAAAACACCCTTGAGGGCGTCAACAATCGTCATCAACAACCACCAGCAGCACTACCAAAGTAGTGACATAGATAACACATGTATCTGTCAATTTTGGTTAACTAGCCATAGCATCATGAGCATGGGACATGCCTGCCTCGTTGAAATTTTGAAAATATGTTGTACATTTTTTCTGCTTGCAGGGGTTCCCTTAGGTCGTGGTTATCTTGGAAATGGTGCAAGGTGTTGTCTATTCCAAAAATACACGTAGGCCTCTCTCTCTCTCTCTCTCTCTCTCTCTCTCTCTCTCTACGTACAATACAGAAAAGAAACTATAATGTATTTTGGCTATACAGTTCTTCCTAGACCTCACACATTAGGGGGAAACTGTTAACACTGGAAAATCATACAGCAGAAGACAAAGTCAATTAATGTCGAGCCCAAGGATTTATAGGACAGGAATACATTATGGAATCAAGAAGTATTTAAAATCTCTAAGGTTTTGAGAAAATCAAATTTGAACTAGTCATAAATGCTCAAATGCACGCTTTTTTCTTCGAGAAGAGTGCCTTCTGCTCGCCCTTTTTCCCGAAAAGCGCGCATTCCTGGAAATGGAAAAAAGTCACTTTCTGGGACCACTACAAGTAAAGGACAGTTTATCCTTATGTGAAAGCCACCTAAGGACAACCACCAGTGCCTCCTTAGACATTATGTGAGCACACAAAAGAATATTTGAGCACACAATGGAATCACACCTCTCCCTTGGGTCACCATCCATCATGTACCAAGGGAGGGAGGGAGGATTTGAAGCTCACCTATATAAACCCACCAAGAGATGAACAAAGGGTGATCACAAGGTTATGCTGGCCAAAGTTGCCCAAGCAACACTAACATTGTGTGTGACCCAAGGAGCTGGAGCTAAAGAGGACTCGATAGTTGGTCACCCAATATCTTAGTCCACCACAACAGAGAGAGAGAGTTAGACTGCGTCAAAAGGTAGAACTTGAAAGACAAACATCCTTGCATCGGGACCTAGAGCCATTTCCTAGGGGCCCTTTGGCAAGTGGGTAAGATTTTCTTTTATTCCAAGAATTCATTAAGAAGAGGCCATCGAGCCATCGTTTGCATTATTACTGTTTGGAACTCTCTGTATAGCTTCTTTTGTGTTTTTAGTTTTATTTTTTTAACCAGAGCATACTTCAGCATATTATTTCATTTAAGTTTTATGCTTTTGAGCTCCCCCCACATACTTCCTGTTACCAATAGTTTAGAGAGTAGACCACACTCTCTAAGCTTGTGAGATTTCGTACACCCGTGTGTCGAATCCACCACAACAGTCATGAAGTGGATGATATATGTGAAGTGGTCATCAAATAATTTAATGATAAACAACTCCGCGTCTGGGAATCCTTCCTACAAATTAGTTGGCTCATCTCCACTTTCAATGCGCGACAAATGGTTTGGACCTGCATTAAATATTACTTGCTTTACAATCACCTCAAAATCATATTCTTCAAACAATAGGAGCCATATATAGATATTCCCCCCCAACACAGGCTTGTTGACCAGGTACTTGAAAGCAGAGTGATCAATGAACATATTAAAATTGCCTTCCAGTAAATAGTGATGAAACTTCTACAGTGTATAGACCATAGCTAATCCTTCTCTCTCCATTTTCATGTAATTTCACTCAACACTTGAAAATTTTCTACTTGCAAATTCATTTGGGTGATTAATATGTCCAGTTCCTGGTTGCGTTAATACAATTCCTAATGTGATACAAGAAGCATCAATGTGCACATGGAATTCCTTTGTCTAGTCTGGAAATACCAATATAGGCACAGTCACCATTTTCTCCTTAAGCATCTATAAATTCTTCTGGAAATCCTCATCCTAGCAAAAGGAGGCATCCTTCTTTAGCAACTTCTCCATCGGCGAAATAATCAACGGGTACCATTGAATAAATTTTTTGTAATAACGGGTATGCCCCATAATTGAGCGCAATTGCTTGACATTCGTTGGAGCCTCCAGGTTAACAATAACAACAATATTAGCTGGATCGACCATCAATCCATATTGACAGATAATATTACCCAAAAAAATCCCTAAAGGGACACAAAATATACACTTCTTCAGATTCAACGAGATCTGATACTTCCGAAAAGTATTTAGCATCAAGCGCATGCTTGAAACATGCTTCTTCAATAAACCATATACAATCCAGTCATCAAAATATACTTCTAAGAACTTATGTATATAATCCTTAAAAGAATCTACCACCATGCATGAGAATGTAGTTGTCGCATTCTTCAAGCCGAATGGCATTACTGTGTATTGGAATAATCCCCATTCTGTTGCAAAGGTCATCTTACTTCTGTCTTCAGGCGCGATTCTTATCTGGTGATATCCAAAAAATCCATCGGTAAATGAGTAGGCCTCTTTCCCGCCCACATTTTCCAATACTTCATTAGAGAATGGAGTTGGAAAAGGTTCATGCATGCATGCATCATTCAACTTGCGCAGATCCACACAGATCCTGATTTCTCCTTTGGTCTTCTTTTCCTAGACCACCATGGGGCTTACCTAGTCTGATTCTTCTACCGGTTCAATGATCCCTGTAGCAACCATTTTTCTCCAGCTGATCCTTGAATTTATACTTATATTTTGGATTCAAACTGTAAGGGCATTTCTTGACAGGCCCCACATCTATTTTCATAATGATCTTCATCAAGGCCAAGGTCCCCGATAATCTCTTTTAACTCCGAAAAAATTGTGGGAAACAAGTCCTGATATTCAGTGAGCAGCTCTGCAACCTTAGCCAATGTATCTTCATCCCAATAATCCCCTATTTTGGAAATCTTAGGGATGTGCATTGACCTTCAGAATCAAGGATATTGATGTTTCTTGGGTCCTCCTCATTATCTTCAATTGTCACATTCTGACATTCAACTATATCCTTCATATGCGCATCCCATATTGGTAAGGCTCGTTCTTCTTATTTCTATGGCATGTCAAAGAACACATATTGAATCACGTGTAATGAAATATTGATGCATTGGAATCCACTCTCAAAACTAAAATTTAAAAAGAAACTTTCCATTAGCACAACCCATTCTGTCGTGCCACGTCACATCTCAATCTCCAGATACCAGTTCATGGGTATCCTACTTAAAGTATGAATGAATGTATGCACCCATCCTAGTTTCAGCTCTTCTCCCCAAGCTGTATTCCACCTGGCTAAATGAATGCACAGATCCTCTTCACTTATATAGGCTCCTTCCAACTGGGTATTGTGCTGTCTGAATCACAGTCATGTCATGTGGGTACATTCTTCCCAATCAAAAAAATTGTCCTTGTGTGTTTCCCACCAGCGCGCGAGAGTTGAGTGAAAAAACAGATCAAGCACATGGAACCGTTGTGCCTCTGGAATAGCATTTTCAAATTATTCTAAAAGGAAATTGATACTGCCTAAACCATCATAGTAGGGTTATTCATGAACCTCAGAGGATATACATCGTAGAGATCTGGTTACTCGGTTGCAGTGCAGTGTAGATACTTCATGCAAACGGTTATGCCAATTCTCCAACTCCTCATCTAAGTTTGAGTGGAATGAATTATCCCTCTCCTAGCTAAGCCTACCATCTGCTGTAGGATTGATCCAATCCTTATCCCTCGTAGTTGCTTGTAGATATTATCAAAATCCTCTTTTGCGTGCACCAGTTATGTGTATCTTTCTCCTTCTCTAGGGTCCAGAGGGACCACAAACCTGGTTCCATTTTTTTAAAACACCATACTTCTGTGCTTGAGGTTGATGATAGCATCCATTTCAATAGCCCAATCTAGACCAAACAACACAGGGTATGTATTTGTATCATCAACAATTTGAATAACTTCAAAGTCAGCTAGTGCCTTAACTCCATCAATGTCAACTGCCACCCAGAGAGTCTACCCATTTGGATAATATTCTATTGATTTTCCATGCACAATTGAATATTGGACCACTCAAGATTAGGTTCTCCCATTATCTGCCAAGTATGATTTAGTAATACATTTGCATCGGAGCCCAAATCCGAAATAACCTGATCCATTTCGAACTCACCTATCTGAGAAGTTAAGCACATCTCTGAGTGAGTTCTTCGTTTGTTCCTGTAAATTTTATTGACAACCTTTTGCTCCATCTGAGGTTGTTCTTTCTCGGTTCAACTATAAATCAGAGCTTGAATATTCTCAAATTCCTTCTTATTGTGCATAAGCTTGATACAGGGCTACAAAAATGGTTTCATCTCAGCAGGCTTGGCCCCTTCAACGGTATCCATGGCAGGCTTTCTTGGTACTTTAGAGGGTATGTGCCAAGATCCGTGAAGTCCTTCTTTGCTTTGAAAAAGGTTTCCTTTTCCCTTTGTAAGTTAAACCCCTCCTTTTTCTCACGATATTTCTAGACCCAAACATAGGTAGTAGGTATCTTACCTTCTGCTTTATCTTCATTAGTTGCTACACCGCTTCTGGTCACAATATTCACGCTAGGTTATTCATTAGTTTCTACAATGCATCTAGTCACAATATTCACGCTAGGTTCTTCACCATGCGGTTCTACTCTCATCATTTGAACGTTCTGTGTGGGTGTATACATTTTCTTTTCCTGATTTTTTGCAAACAACATAGTGTAATATTCAAGAACATGATCAAACTGTCTATAATACCTACAATATTGTTGTGTCAGGTTTGGGAAATCGTGCGCATAATGGCCAACATCACCACAATTATAGAAAATATTTTGGCCTCCTCCCCAACCAGCTCCTCCTCCTTTTTATCGTCCTCTGCCTTGAAATCCACCACACCTAGATGGAGATGCAGGTGAATCGGACCCTCGACCCTCAGCCTGCATCCTATAGGAAGAAAATTGCTCAATCATTAGATCAAAGCTACGATAATTATTCTCGTCATGTCCCATAGATCGAAAAAATGTGTAGTAAGGTTTCTTGAGCTCCGAGATATATTTACCAATCCTAGGGCAGAAGTTTGTCGTGTGCGGTCCATTTTCTTGACAATCGTGCACCATAGTGTGGGAAATTCACTAGGACCTACCCCACTCTTAATCAGACTTGGTCCTCCAAATACTAGATAGTTATTATATACATGACACTGATCCTTGTGATTCCATTCAACTTTACAACGTGTGCACCATACTCCTGTGCACACATCCTTTCATTTCTCTTGTCGCAAAAATTTTATCTCTAAGTGTAATGTAGCTAGCTGGATTTGGATTTACTAAGCCCCAACCTATGTAGCTGGTACATGTGAGGCTTCTAACTTCATGGTGATCTCCATAGCTTCAGCTCATGTCACAATCCTCTACTAGTTTAAGGATTGGTGCAAATGCGACAACAACATGGCAATGAACCATTCCTTGCGCTCCGTGTCATCGATATTAAATCATCCATCCTTGATGGTGTGCTTCAACCATTGATTTTCCTCCCATACAGATTCATTCACTTATTGGTGGATCTCCTTTAATTCAGTCACACATTGAGCATATGATTTTGGCTTTTTGAACTGCTCCTTTAATGTGGCTTTAAGCACATCAATTTTTGCATTAGGGTTTGTTTCCATATACCTTGTACCAATCAAATTCAAGTTCTTGAAATGCAGTAGCAAGCTGCGCTTTCTTAAAATTATCATTATTGATCTACTGCACTGTCCACACAACATCTGTGACGAACCACAATTGGTAAACATATTTATTTCCGACACCCCTGTAATTCTGCAGCTTTATGGAAGTAGCCATATTGAATTCTAGTGGTGGAGGTGGAGGTGGAGTGGATGACTTGTTAGTGTGAGATGAATTTGGAAGTGGAGTGGATGGGATCTGAAATATGATCAAGTTCTCTTCTTCCGAGTGCACAGATTCACCAGAGCTACTTGTTTTAGACTCCTCGTCACTGGCAGATTTAACTTTGTGGGGGTTGTAGATAAAATATTCTTCTAGGTCTACTCTGTAAGTTCTCCCGCTGTGTGTAGTACTACCAGAACCGCTGTGCATGGAACTAGATGGTATTCTTGCCAAATATTATTCTTTATTAATAGATCTTCAATTTAGTACAATCCTCTCCGCCCGCGCATGCATCAGCAGGGTCCTTGCACAGAACTTGGGACAAGGTCTGTGCACACACAACCAACATGAGCCTTTCTACCTAGATTGAACATAACTTGCCCAAAAATTAGATCAAAACATTCATCATTAAAGAAATAATTATTGATGTATATCCTTACTCGACTCAACCCTTACATATTTATATGACTAAGACGGGCACATAGCATGGTCTCAAACCATGATTTCCGACTCATGGTTTCCCTTTTCACCCATTACAGTTATTAAGGAGGTTTGTTTCACCCCAAATCCCCTTGAATTTTGCACGCAACGTGTATTGACAAAATTTACCCAAAATCTTGACCTTAGGGGACCCTATCCCAACAACAACAGAAGCACGCCATATGCAAATATCCCTTAGACCTTATATAAGCGAATAGCTTGAGTGAATGATTTACAAATGATGACTCTATTATATATAACCTTTAGCGTTGGGATGTTAGTGCCAAGAGGTTGATTAAGTAAACATTAACCAAAATAGCCAAATAATATAAAAAATACAAGTAGTGGGTTAAGGTCCTTTATGTAGGCTTAATAAATCCCCCAATGCATCAAATAGAAGGTCAACACATGGAATCAAGTGAATATTAACCACATAATATCAACAATGGTGATAAAGAATGGATCACTCTATAAATTTTCATATATCTTGGTATCTTGGAAGAATTGGCTTTGAGATTTAGTGGCATGTTCCATGTTGAAAATTTTGGGTCTACAAGCTTTTAGAGCTATTTTGAGGAATCAAATGACAATTGTTTTCATCGAAACTTTGTGAGAATAGGTCCCATAGTCTAACTATTGTTCTACAAATTGAGATAGTTCTGACGGTGAAAATTTACATATGAGCATAACTCCCATCCCCTCAATGATATTCTACACATTGAGATTATTTCAACTATGAAAAATTCACCTTAATTGGAGCTAGTAAGATTGAAGTTATACCTCTCACAAGTTGACCTACCTTGTGGACCACCAAGGTAAAAAGTGCATGTTGGATTGAGGGGTTTTGACCCAGGTTCCAAGTTATCGTGCAACCAACAAAACCCTCCAAGTACTGGCCCTTTCAGTAGTGATCTTCTTGCGCAGATCAAAGTCTCACTGCGAAGCAGTATTGGGGGGTGCTGGAACAAGGTTTCTGCACCTTGAGGAATATTTTGATGTGGTGTTGATCCAAATTTATGCAAGAACGCAACATAATATGCCTATAACCATAAATACAAAGATGAAGCGGAAATACCACTTCATTTCATTAATATAAAAGAACTGAAATTTGTTTACAAACATAATGGAAATAAACTAGCTAGGGCACTGGTAGCATATCTCTGATAAGATATGTGGAGGCTACAAGCCTCTGAACTATCTTACAATGAGGCTCGAGGGCCTATTTATTATTGAGAAATAATGGAAAACCATAAAAATCCAAAAACCTAACCCTAGGAGATGAAGCGCCAATACTATGGGCCCTGTTTGGGTAAATTGGTACATCAACTTCTTGGGGATGCAACTTTGGCATACGATTTCCATTTGATGCACACAATACCTCGTTAGGAAGATATACCCGAAAAATACAAATTTTGAGGGAGCAACATTGAAATCATTTAAAGACCCATTTTTTTCCTAGTTTTCCCAACAAACTTCGTTTAGGGCCTCAAAACGTCTCTAGAAGTTCAAGACTCGAAAAACTTCTAAAAATAGTAAACTGTGCTACAATCAAGGAAACTGAAAAATTGAAAGAAACAATGGTGGGGCCCCAAGTGGAATAGGAAGGTGGCCACCAATATCCACTTGGATCATTCCTCCCCCCTTAGGAAGCAATGGCCCCCATTGCATTGAGTTCCTCCATGAGATGAGAAAACTTCTATTGAACTTGGTCCTTGGTGAACGACTTGCCTTGGTGTAGGAGTTGTCCAGATTTGACAACCTGATACAGTTGGATATTCTATTGGTGAATGGTCTTGATTTTCATTTCCATGATACGAGCTGTGGTGGCCTATTCCATGCAATCCAGGTTTAACTCTGTTGTTGTGAGTTGTTCTGCAATGTCGGAGGTGTCCAGTAGAGGTGGAAAGTAGGGCTGAAGGCGATCCACATTGAAAGTTGGGTGTAGAGAAAGGAATGGTGGAATACTGAGCTTGAAGGCATTGGCCCCTATAGCCTTGGTAATGGTGTATGACCCATATTGGAGTGGGAAAATCTTGCAATGGGGTCCAGCGAGGCGCTCCTTTTGCAAATGTAGCCACACTTAGTCGCCCACCTGGAAGTTGTGTGGCACCTGATGTTGATCATGTCATTGCTTGTAATTAGCATTGGATCTATCCAATATGTCATGAACCTATTGGAAGATGTGTTGAATGAACTCAATGAAGCTGTTCACTTTGTCAGCTTCAGACTGCACATTAGCCAAATCGGCTTGAGTAGCCATAAATGGCATAACTACGTCAATGGGACATAGTGGCTAGAATCCTAAGCCCACCTAAAATGGGATGTGGCTATTTGAGCTATGGAGGGCTCAATTCTAACTGTGTTGTACATAGGGAATGCTCTCATCCCATGTGCGTGGATGCATTGAATTTTACATGCGCAGAATGTGTACGATCATCCTGTTGACGACCTCTGTCTGGCCATCATTTTGGGGATGGAAAGCTGTGGACTTGGTGAGCTTGGTGTCGAGCATTGACCAGAGGCTGGACAAAAATGTGCTGAGGAACCTACTGCCCCGATCTAAGATGATAGACTGTGGGATCCCAAAGTGCACCCACACTCGTTTAATGAAGAGTTTAACAATGGCTTCTACTGTGATATTCTTCTTGTAGGCTGCCATAATGACCATCTTTGAGAATCTGTCGACGAACATAAAAATACAGTTGTTTCCATGCTTAGTAGAAGGAAGACCCGACATGTAATCCATGGAGATGGATTCCCAAGGTCGACTAGGTGTAAGTAGTGGAGTATAGATGCCTTGCTTCTTGATAGTCAGTTTGGAAATGGCGCAAGCAGTGTAGGATCTGATGTACTTCTCGAAATCATGTCGAAGGTTCACACTATAGAAATACTTCTATAGTATTGCCATTTTTTTCTTGACCCTGAAATTCCCAATGACCTGACTGTAGTGCGCTTCCCAAATCATCTTGGCACGCTCGCTTGAAGGAACACAAAGGTGTCCCAGGTGACATAACAGTGCATCCAGGAGGTGAAAATTTGGAACTTTCATACCCTCCAAAAGTGTCTTCTATGTGTGGACGAATTCTGGATCGATCTTGTAGAGA
>JAXQQM020074546.1:0-12584 GCA_034641835.2 Pinus albicaulis | reverse complement strand
TGATGGCTAACAACTATAATATTGAATGCAGCTCTACTTGACTTACCTACCCTCTCCCAGGGTGCGGAAACCTGGTTCCAGCACCCACCCATACTACTTCGGGTGAGACTTTGGCCTGTGCAAGCAAGTCAATGCCGAAAGGGCCAGTAGTATAAGGGTTTGTTGGAAAACCTTGAACCTTCGAACCTGGGTTAGGACCCCTTGAGCCAAAAACTGTATTGTGGGCTCCTCATAGCCAGGTTCGATTCATGAGATCCACACCATCTCAATGAATCCTGCCCGAAAATTTCTTCTTGGGATTATTCATGCATGTCACCCCACCTCTCACCTGGCGGTATAGCTGCATGCACTCCCTCTGCCCATCTAGCACAAAATTTCTCTACATGAGTGGTTTCTCCCACTCCATGATCCTCATATTGTGGTTACTCCATATCCCTAGGTCCACTCTTACATGCATGCAAATCCTGCTCCCTCTCAAGCATCAATTGCATGGCTTTCTCACACTTCCCAATAGTAGGAAGCTCAGTAGAAATCCCATCTACATCAAGTCTGTAGAGATTCTTAACTCAAATCCTAACCTTCTTGGCTTGCCCTGTTGCTTTGTGTCATAGGAATACTTTCCCTTCTCTAAAGACAACATCATAGCCTCTATCCTCTAACATTGCGACTAAGATTAAATTCTTTTTTAAACCTGGAACATGCACAACATCTCTTAAAAGAAGGAGTTTGCCTGAAGCCCTCTGAAAGGTAATGGTACCAATTTCGGTCACACTCTATCATCCATTGTCGCCCAACTCAACATGCATATGGAGATATTTCTCCACCAAGTAACTGAAAAGGTTCTCATCTACCGTCATGTGAAAGGAAGCACCACTATCAAAGTACCACCCCGATCCCATTGCACTAGACACCATGCATGCGATCAATGAGAAGTCAAGCTCAAATTGTGAGGCAAGAGACTCACTAGCTGCAGCTCCATAAGCCATCTTGTTCTTCTTCTTATGTGGAAAATTTGTGGCAATATGTCCAAACTCGTGACAGTGAAAACACTTCACTTTGGACATGTTGTGCTCCTTTCCATCTTCTCCGATCTCATATCTAGAATGGAATTTCTTCCCCTTCTTCTTCTTCACCTTGGCAGCCAAAGCACAATCCTCTTCATCATCATGCATTGATGAAGAGCCATCCCTGGTGCTCCACCTTATCTCCTCCTGCACTAGATCCAACCACAATCACTCCCAATCTGGAAGTTTCTCCTGTCCATTGACAAAGTCTTCATAATTGTGACAACTCTTCGGAAGTCCAAAGAGAGCCAAGCTCACCAAATCATCATCAGCAACACTGAATCCTCCACTCCCAAGCTCATCCCTGCATTGGACAAACTTTGTCAAGTATATCGGAATAGTGTCGTTCTTCTCCATCTTGGATTTTCTAAGTTTATCCTCCAAAGCCAATTTCCTATGGTCGCTGTTGCTTTGGAAAATATCTATCAAAGCCTTCCACATAGCATATGGAGTGGCTTTCCTATGAAGGCTTGACACAATATGGTCTTTCACACCTTCCAACAGAATCCTCCTCGCCCTTGCTACTTTCTTTTGCCATGCGTCAAGTACTGCAGCATCCATCGAAGTGGGCTTAGGAACATCTTTCTCGATGAATTCCATAAAGCCATTATCTTCAAGCACTACCTCCATCCTGTCCTTCTAGGCTACGTATTTCTAGCTTCCCTCGAGTGCAAACTCCAATTGCAAACCATTGAAATCCATTTCAATGTATACTCAACTTTCGCACCAAGAAATCTTTGCAACTCTTTCGAATTGTTTCCACCAACAAAATCTCAGCACTGCTTCACTATTGCAATCTCTTCAGCTTTGATACCATGTAGAAATTATACAAAATATGCATGTATATTACCAAATTCTTTTGATCTAACAATTTAATCCTTAAGTTAAATAAAAAATCCTTCTACTTAATTCTTTGCGGAAATTAAATCGTCAATTGCTGTATTTATTCAATTTCAAGTAAGACACTACTTGTGAATTAATTAACTAATTAATTCACTCATATTTCACTAGTGTATGTTCAGTTACAACTAGCACAACTGATTTTAACTCATTGAACTTAGTTAAACTAAATAACAACTCACATAATTACTCTTCCAACTCTGTTACAACTTGCCACAATCAATTATAAATAATTCCTCCATGCATGACTCACCAACCACCCTAGGAATTGTGTAATTCCTTCAACCCACTGATGTGCCACATCTGTTCACTGAAATAAAGTTCTCCAAGAGAATAAGTTACTATTTATTGTCTAATTATTATTAAGGGCTAATAATAATCGACATGCATTCTATTTTTAGATTTGCAATCTATAAATAGACTTCGCCCATATTCTAAAAATATAAATTCATCCAAAGATAGAATTTTTTCAACCATCTAGAATTAGCATCCTGCTAATTTTAGAATATTCTCACCATTCTAAAAATAGACATACACCAAAAAATAGCATGTGTGGGCCCCACCTAGTTTAGGTGCTTATTTTTCACTAGGATCAAGGATGATGTTTCCGGATGCCACTTTCATTATTTCCTATTGATATATGTTTTGATGTGATATCTGGGTTTGTGTACATGTGTGTATGGATGTAAATACTGCCATGAGATGTGCTATAAAGCTCCAATAAGCGGTATGGTGTCATGTTGTTATGATCTCATGTTGGTTTTATTTTCAACAGGTTGATCATTGTAAATACTACATCGAGCTATGTTATAAAGCTCCATGGGAAGTATGGTTGTTTTTCAGTGGTTTTGCTGAGGTATATGTGTGATTGAACACAGAGGATGATGCCCCCCAAGGCGGGGGTTCTATAACAGCCCTGGTGAAAATTTGATGTAATAAAGTTAAAATAATAACCACGGTTGATGGGACACATATTCCAAGATGAATGTTGGGCAAAAAATCCTAGTGCGGGTGTTTTCACAGTTTATTATGGCTATGGAAATTGGAAAAGGTTGTGGCTAAGGCATTAAAGAGAAAAAAAATATTTTTGGCACATTTATTTATGGAAATAACGGAAATTAGGAGAAAAGGAAGATGAAAGGTAATAGGTTGCATGTGAGGAGGAAAATGAAGGAAAATAATGGAAAATGAAGGAAAATCATGGAAAATGAAGAAAATAGAGGCCTCTTCTATTACACAAAATTTTTTTCATCTAACCATTTACATTTAGATGGATCAAAGGACACCATGTAAGACCAATTTTACCATAGCTTTCACTATAAGAAATAATTTAATAAACCATATTTTATTAAGTGATTTATGGTTCAAATAGGAAACCCCATGAGGAATAATTAAATAAATCATTATTTATTTGATTTTCCTCTAGGAATAATTAATTAAACCACTGTTTAAATCATATTCATGGTCATATTTAACCCAATTATGAGAAATAATTAGATAAATCATTATTTTCTTATTTTTCTCTAGGAATGATTAATTAAATCATTATTTAATTATTATTCCTTGTTAAATTTGACTAAATCGCCTAGAAATAATTAAACAAATCAGTATTTTTTAAATTATTCCTTAACCCATTTCTTGAAATGATAAATAAATCATTTATTTGTTTATTATTTCTAAATAAAGGTATTTAACCAACTTAAATTATTTTTCCCTCCAAAATATAATAAAATATTCCAAGTAGTTAGATCTAGATCTTGGTTAATAATATTTTATTATGTGCCATTATCGAGGATAACTCATTTTTTGTTATAAATAGGAGGATTTTCCATTCATTCCTTACTTTGATCACTTTCATTGTCGTGCTTTGATCATTATCATTGTTGCTACTATTTTCTTGCTTTCTGAGCTCCCACAGAGTTCAGCATATCTTGGGTTTTATACACCATTGAGAGAGAGAAACTTCTAGATCTGAAGCGTTGAGGATAGCCAAGAACCCATCCCATTGAGGTGGACTAGTAACAGATTCTTTGTTCCTTTCCTAGGTGTTAATACATAAAAATTGTTTATATATATTGTCTTGTCCATTGGATGTATGGAGCATTGGCTTATTTATTTTTATTGTTTAGCTACTTTTACTACAAATATTGGGTTTATGGTAGCATTTTTTTTAACTATATATTGCAGACCTAAGGAAGTTAAGTAGCCATCTTTGTTGTTAGGGTTGTTTGTCACACACAGCTAAAGTGAGCTCTTTTCATACACTTGTGTTAAGAATTCATGCTAACAATTGGTGACTCCACTGAGTTTTATTCAGTTCCTGCATAACCAATTGCTTTAGTAACTAGTGTTTTTCTTCAACTATTTCTAGTCTCTTGATGTTTTTTTTTACCTTTTATGCCCTAAAACAGTAAAAATTCTAAATTCCGTCTATTTTCAGGTGTTTTCTGCAGGTAACAGGTATCAGTCGTGCGAGAGATGGAAAATTTTCAGTAACCTTCCACATGAAGATCCCGGAGCTGGAACTCGCTCGCACTTTTTGCCCCAAAAACTTCGATTTCTGCTTGAACTCGCACCTATTAGCCCAGAAACTATGATTTCCACAGTTTACGGGTCAGTACCTGCAAACAGAAACTTTTTTCTGAGTTTTTCCTTTGACAGTTAGGGTTTTCCGAGCCCTGTTCAAGGTTGTCTAACCTCTGTCTCAACCTGTCTTACTTTTTTATATGCTCAGTTTATTGCCTTGAAGTCAAACCAAGCCCCTTAGGGTTTCAGTACACTTCCACTTTTCTAGGAGGGGTTTAGCTGAGTCACGTAGTCTGAGATTTTGCAGTGCTTTCAACCATTGTTTAGGGTCTGATATTTCCTTCTTTCAGGTCCCTTTAGATAGGTGATTATCTCATCCAAAACCTTCTCTTGAGTCTTGTTTGGTCTTTTCCTTAAGGTTCCCTTTGTTTTCTCTAGGATTTTAACATGTCACCTCCCATTTTACAACAGTTTTCCCTCTGGTTTCTTGTTGTTTTATGCACCTATTCTAGCATATCTGAGTCATTATATCCCTGTCCCTTAGACCTTAGATATTTTGGCCATTTTGTGTGTTGAGTCAATTTTGCCTGCCTCTTAGACTAGTTGTTTGGGAAGCATATTTTTGGGTTGAACTTATGCATCTATAGTTGCTTATTTTAGTATCCTTTCAGTTTTATTTATAGTTATTCAACATTTTTTTTTTTTATACAACCATCTGAGCTTAATTAAAAGTAACACACGGCTTGCACACATGCACACCTAAAGCGAAGAGAACTTGGTTTACACCGCCAAGCCAAGACATAAACATCGTAATTATTTTATCTGCCTCACTGAGCCTTTGTTTATCACTCTACCATATTTTCGTGTCATATGTGTCTTGTCATGAGTGCACCCCCAAGGCCTTATCTTAGAGACTCCAAGGCATTCATCCTCATTTTCCTTTACGAAGACTCACTCCACCGCTTAGAATTCGAGTTAGTCCTCTGCCGAGTCCCCATACCGACCTTGATTTAGGTTCATCAGGTCCTTCCTCTAATTTTGAGTCTAGTTCCCCTCCACCTCATTCTATCACCATGTTAGGCACCAATGCAAGTGTTGGTCCTTAAGATGGTGGTATCCACGACCCTAATGTTGGAGCCACTACCAGAACCATTTTTCTACTCTTTTGCTACCTTTTATGGCAAGTTTAAGCCTCCCTGATTTTAGCCAGTTAATTAATGACCCTATACTCCACAATCCAGGTTGGCCTGTTATTCCAACTAAGCTTCATTCATACATTCCTAAGTTTGAAGGAAAAACTGGAGAGGACCCTACTAATCACGTCTAGTCCTTTCACATGTGGTTTTCGTCCAATTCTATCACTGATGACTACATCTGTCTTCGGTTATTCCAATGTATGCTCACTAGAGAAGCTGCAAAGTGGTATGCCAACCAGGCCACTGCCTCTCATTCCACTTTTTCAACTCTTGCTAAAGCATTTGTGTCCTACTTCCAGCTACCTCTCCGCTACGATACCGGTATTGAATTTTTTACCACATTACATCAAATTTCTGCCACCCACCTTTTTGACCATGTCCAAGAATGGTGTAGAAGGAAGGGCTTGTTTCGAGCTCCTTCTATTGGTAAAGATGCCGTGTCTCACTTTCCTCAAACTGAGGAATAATCTCTCCAAGTCTTGTTGAAATATGACTTGATCTACGCCCAATCTGGTTATGTTTATATAGTTTTACCATATCTTCCTAGACCTGGTGGTGCCAACACACCAGGGGCATCCCACGCTGCTGATGGTATAGTTGGATCTATTTCACATCTGTATACTCATCCTTCTATGGGTTATGGTTTCCCTCAGAAGGGGCCAGCTCTTCAAGCACTTTTCCCCCTCCCAGCAACATGTATCCAGGACAAAGCACGCCTTATACATTTTCCTAATCGCATCAACCGACACCAGGGCTAGCTATTGCTCAAAATTATTACCGAAATGTTTCTCAACCTCCTTTCTATCCTTACCCACAACCTGGTGCTCCATCCCCCCTAGCATTAGCACCCTAGCCTCTCGTGCCTTCTCAACCTCCGCCACAATAGCCACCTCCCCCTCAAAGTTAGGTGTATGCGTAGCAAAGTGCAAATAATCCTCCCAATTCCAAGAAGAAGAGGAAAGGAAAATAGAACCAACTAGTGCAAGGTAACAAAGGGCACACAGATAATCAACCAAACGCACCTCAAGGGAACTAGCCAAACACCAACAACCAGCTGTTAGCCACCCATAAAATTCTGTTATATCAGATGGTGGCTAAATGATGTTGGATAGCCTTCAAGAAACAATTTCATTACTAAAATTTCTGATACTTGAATACTTTTGATAATATCCTATCCTTGGATAATATTCATTACTGTTTCCCTTCAAGACTCAGAGATCCTGCTGATTTCCAAAGCCAAAACACTATTGCAATCCCATTTTTCCATTTTTTTCCTTCCCATACTAACCTCATTTTCTATTTGCCCATTCCCCATGAAAATCCCATAATTTCATGTTTTCTTCCCTTCCCCTTTCATAAAAATCCATTTCATAAGGTCTAAGACCCCTTCTTAGCCTTATCGGAACCCTCTATTTCCATTAAAAAACCACTAAAAATCATGAAAATACATAGTTTTTATGTATTGGGCTTAAGCCCCCTCGGGCTTAAGTTTTTAACCCTTGTCGTCCATGCGCCCGAGCGCCCGAACCGACTGCTAAACCTCTCGAGCGCTTATCCCTTTCAAATTATATTTCCCCGCAGGAACATATAAAACCTTTGTTTCTTGTAAAAACCCATCATTTTATTATTTTTATTAAAAACCCGCCCGTGCAATTGTGGAGCGATCTCCACCGTCGATCTGCTCCGCAGATCGGATGGTGCGGACTTCGCCTTACCATGTGGTCCCCGCCGTTCGAATCTTTAATCACCACCGTTGATCTGCTCCACAGATCAACAAAGCAGAGCACGCCTTTACTGTGGACCCCCCCCCCCCTCCCCCCCCGACCCTGCGCTGTTTTCCAAACCCGCGCGGTATATTTCACACCGCCTTCGGGCAAAGGCGGTTTTCTCCCAACGGCTAGCGATTCCATACACCGCCTGACACGCGTCCCATGCACTGTTTGAAAACTGCCACGTAACCATCATCTCCCGCGCGTTATAGTCTGGACCATGGATTCCCAGCGAAATGAATATCCATCGTCCAATCTGGGCCCACTGATCCAACGGTGAGTGCTCGCCAATGTTGTCCGATGTATAACCAAGGTGCCCGTGCGATAAACCAATTTTCGTGCAACGGAAATCGCATCTCCTTCATCGATCTGATCTGCAGATCGACAGTCCAAAATCCATCGCTCAATTCCTCCGTTTGACTTTCAAACCTCCACCCTCGGCCGTCGATCACGCGCGATCGACGGTTCAGATTTAATCTCTCTTCTGCCTTCTCCGATTAACCCCGGCCGTTGGATGATGCCATCCAACGGCCTCGCTTCCTCCGCACCTTCCAAAGCAGTCAAAACCTATAAAAAATTTTAACATTTCGTTTGTATTGTGCAGGGTTTTAAATAATTTTTGTGGTTTTCGAAGAAGATCCAGAGAAGGAGGGTGACGATCCTCCTGTTTCGATTCGTCAAAGAAAATCACCCGCAGAGTTAAAATGCACATTTCATCGATGTTTTCTCAGGAACAGATGCCTTATGAACCCTGCACAGCCCTGCATGACAACAAGAAAACCATGAAACAGGCACAGAGAAAGAGTATCAGTACTGAAGACCAGGAAATTATCAGAGCAGAGGATTAATGGATTGTTTACAAGGATTATGGCCCAAAGGATCATTATAAACCTAATCCCCGATCTAAAACACAGCTTAAAGGAAAACCTAAAGTGTTTAATCTTCCACCGCCACAAATGGAGGCAAATTGATTCCTCAACCACCACAGTGCCACCTGTGCCTCAAAGGATTCAATCAGGAGCTGGATTTATTGATCAGGATCAGATTTTTGCCTCGACACAGCCAAAGAAGTCACTTCCGCTAGGGCCTTCAATTCAAAGAATATCTGCAGAGTTACTTCAGACTACCTGTGCCTCAAAGGTCAACAAATACTCCTACCCAGCTTAAAATCATGAGTGAAAATCAATTAATACGGTGAACACCTCTTCTGTTTCTTCATTGAGCATCCCAAGGGCCAATGGGCCATTTAAATCCTGTATTAATTGTAATTGAGATCTTTTTCAGATCTCACCTCCTCATCTTTCTATATATACCACAGCAGAGATGAGTGAAGTGTTGGTTGGTTGTTGGTTGTTGTTTGATCACAAGTTGTAACATTGAAACTCTCATAAATAAATATACAAGTTTGTTGAAGTTGAAAAACAAATTGAAGTCTTGGATGTCTTGATGATGTTGTTGCATGCCCGTTCCTGAGAAGGCTCTATCATTGGATTCATGAGCTTGGTTGTCGGTGAAGTATTCTAACTGTTTAATGTTTTCTCCTGTTTTCATTATGTTTCATAATCTCTTACTACAGTAGGCTGAAAGTTTTAGGCTAGGAAATGACTCCTGGAAGCACCTTAGACCTGTTCACCCTTCACTGTCTTATGTTTTCTTCTGCTGAAGTATTTTAGAGGCTTTAAACCTTCTCTTTAGTCTTCATGCTTGTTTATTTCCTTAATAGCTCAAATAGTTGGTTTCAGCATGATTTATGGTTCTCCTTGCTTATCTGCCATCACTTGAAAGTTGTTATTGAAGTCTCCCTTTGAAGTACCATTGTCTTAAGTTAATCAAAGAGGTCATTTTTGATCTTACCCTTTGCCCCTGCTTGAACAGTTGTTTTGAAGGTCTTTATAGTTGCAAGCATAGATGTTATTTAGGTGTTCCCTCTTCTATGAATGCAGCTATCAGTGAATCTTTTATGTTTTCTAAGTCCTTTAAAATAAAATCTTTGAGGAAATAGGGAGTTGCCCGAATCTTAGATTTCATTTTAAAAGTTTTCTTGAAGTCATTATTTTCTTAAAGAATGTCTGTGGAATTTATGGTTAGCCTTGTCTATCAAATATCTCTTTATTGTTAAGTTATGTTTTCAAGTTCCCTTTGTTGAGAGTTAAGTTTCTCTTTCCAAAACATTAATGTCCATCTCATTCCAAAACAAAGGATCCTGTGGCCAAGTTATATTTTCCCTTTGATATCCCATATCCCTTGAAGAGTTTGTCATGACCTTATTTTGACTCCATTGCCCAATGAACCAGATATTTCCTCTTTCTGTCTATCTTTCCTAGACCTTTCATATTCTGTTGTATCAACTCAACCCAACCAAACAAACATCTGCACTTAATAACTAGTCTAAAATCCATAATCAAAGCAAACAAGATAAACCTTTGCAAACATATATTTGAGAGATCCCTCTCTGAGAACAGGAGGACTAGATCCTGGAACTCTAAAGATTGGTTCTGATGTTGCCTTGTCTTTTGATTTTCCAAACTGTCAAAACACGGGAGACCAACATAATGGCAATCACGGTGGGACCTTACTGAGTAATACGGTGAGTTGAAAACATCTCTTAAAGCTCTTTAGGCTCTTAACTTGATAAATAACACATTCTGGATTTATCCCACCGCTCACACCAACATAATGGCGATCACGGTGGGACCCTAAGTTCATATTTGCCTAGCAAGCTCCTTTAAACTCATTAGTATTTAAAACAACCATAGAAACTCAGAAAAACCCAAAAATATTTAGTTTGGCTTCATAATAAACATGGTGGTGGAACCATAAAACATTTTATCTTTACAAAAAGCTAAAAATTTTCCACCTGGTGACTCCATTGGCCTCCAGTAGGCATATTATTCTTCCAGTCCGTGTAGACTCCCTTGGGAATGCATTGAGCAAACCCAATCATGTTTTTGGTGGACAACAAATTTCAAAATCTTCCACCTGGCGACTCCACAAACCCAAAAGACCTAATAACTCTACTGGTAGAAGACTCTGAACTGGTTAGAAGGATACAGTGACCTTAAACACAAAACTCAACCATTACAAGACCTAGACAATGAGCAACATATGGATGATGATCAAGAATTTATAGAAGAAGGTGAGCAAGATTATAGAGAAATAATAAAGAAAAATTATTGATCATGATGGAGAAAATGGTGTACATACTTGGGAAAATATTTGAAAGGTATGAGGCCAATTTAAATATTGATGATCTAGAGCAGCCCATGCTCCTTTCAAATCAAGAACAAACCCAAAAACTACAAGATATGTATGATGAACAAGACTACAATGAGAGCAATGAAGAAAGTTGTCAGGAAACTCCTGATTGCCTACCTATTTCTTGTATTATACTATTAAAATAACTCCATAATCAGATCGCAAAAGCTCATAGTGAGCAGTGCCTTGAGGAAAACATAAGCCATTTTGAACCTACAAAATCTGAAATAGGAGAAGAGACAACACAACCAGAGTCTCTTCCTTTATGCTATGACTCATTTCAGATTATTAAAAAAGGATGGCATCCTAACAATATACTTGAAACAACTCGTGAACTTTACAGTCAAAGTGATTGCCATAAAAATCATGAGGTGTTGTTTGAAATTGAGATAGATCAGGAAAAGGAAGATAATCCTCAAGTTTCCCCTACGAGCACAATTAATCATTCCCTAGAAGAGGCTCAAGAAGACATCCAGCCTCAAAACCAATTAACACAAGAGGGAGAGGACTGTTGTTCTTCTGTCCAAAGCAAAGAGAAAATTCCTTCTCATTTTACAGAGGAAGAAATTGATCAGATATTAAATAAACAGTCAGCCCTCAATCCTTTATTAGAACAAAACACTTCTGCTCATTTTCCTACTAAATGTGGTTGTCTTGAAATAGAAAATAAACTTGTAGGTCAGCTAAAAGAACGAAATAATAACCCAATATGTTTGATTGGTGAAATTGTGTATACTAATGACTTTTCAACTTCTAATCAATCTAATGATGATGATGAACTCTAAACAGAAAATAATCATGCAGGAAAACCAGCAGTGGATTGGTGTCATGAAATTCATTATCATCAGCTTGAAAGAAAGAATCAACCAGTCCAATTCATCAGGAATAATTTTCACATAATTGGGAATCAACTATCTGTTAGTTGTAATTTTGGGGTTGAGAAGAAAGAGGAATTTCTTGAACAGGATGCATATGAGGAGCCTCCTCCTGAAAGGGTTGAGGTAATAAAAGATACCCCTACTCGAGAACATGATGATCTCTTCACAGAACACAGTCCACTGAATCAGAGCATACCAGGACTACAAGAGGACAACACTGCAATGTATGATGAATCCTCTAGTTCAGATAATAATGAAGATGAGAAAGTTTTTCTTCCTCATAAGAATATTTGCCTTAACCCAGTGGAGAACGAAGAGATGAGCCTGGTTGAAACACGTCTTCCAAACACTCACAACCAGGTATTATTTCAAGATCCCTATGCTCATTTCTTGAGAACCTTTGAAGAAGGGATAAAGGTTATTAGGAGCAGTATATTACCAACAACAAGAGGATCATTTAGCACTGCTGCTAAAAAACAAAAAGAATGGGAGTGGCCCTATTTGTCCAGCCTGCCCAAGGAGATGAAGAAGGACCAATCATGGAATCATTTGCTGGATTGGTTGTACTGGAAAAGAGAGTTCATCAGCTAAAACATGTAAATGTTCCAAGTTATATTAGGTTAGATAGGAAAGCAATAAAGCTCAGCTTTGAGCATTTAGTTAGTTGTTGATTTTTGTCTTGTAAGAAAAATAAAAATACAAAACAATAGAAAAGAGAAAAGAGGGCAGATTGTCAAAACAAGAAAGGTATAGCCCCATACCAAAAAGAGAAATAAATTTGAAAGTGTGCAAGCTTAAATGCCACTCCTCAAAACACACTTCTAATTAGTCAAACTGTTTAATCTTGGCTAATTAGCTTTAAATTTTTCTGCTGATAGGATAGTGTTGAGGAGGTAAATCCCCTCTGCGGACAGAGGCGATCCCTACTAGCCCAGCAGGGGTCTAGCAACAAACAAACAATGCTATGACGCAAGCTCCTAGTTACGAATGAAAGAC
>JAXQQM020072964.1:0-98222 GCA_034641835.2 Pinus albicaulis | reverse complement strand
GAGGAGGCCTTCAAGTGAGGAGGGCTTTAGTCGTGTGGACTAAAAGGATGTACTCGCTCGGCCTCCGAAGGACCCGGTCAGCAGCATTTTCATTGTCGCCGGAGGGAGGGGCTCAACGGAGCCCGACGATCGTCGCCACATCATTCGACCAGAGACACAAAGACTCCTCCATTGCTATTTAGTGATAGCAACAACATTAAGTCATCGTGCCCAATTTTCCATGACGATTTTCAACTGCGGGAGGACACTGGTTGACTCGATTGCGGTCACATATTCCACCAAATTTGCATTGAACCATAGATGACGGTGGCCAACACCTGTCCCGTCTGCCGCAGTAACAGTGAGTTGATATTTGTTCTCTTTTTCAAATTTAAAAGGAGCAGTCTACGTGGACGGAGGAATTGCTCAGGAATGGTAACCCGTCGGAAAACATTCTGATTCAAATGACGGAAAATGGCGAGTGGCCGTTGAGTGAGATAGCCACCTCAACGTGCGAACCCATCCGGCATCCGATGACCCGTCCTATCTCAGGCAACGTTTGCGTTATCTCCGTTATCTATCCGTGTCAGTCCTGTGCACCATGTCGATGTTAATCATCATGCATATAACAAAAAGCCCATACAGAAAGAGGGACCTCAGAATTAAGTCGAGGATGCCATGATTCCCCAAAGAGCGGATATATTCTTTAATTTTCGCAAAGGAAGGAGTTTCTCATTTGGTTTTTCTAGGGAGATATTAATTAATTTTAAAATTTCATTCTTTTGAAAAGGTCAAAAATAGTTTATGGAACAGATTTTTTTTTTTCTGGTTCTTGTAGTTAGTCTTTTTCCTATGGAATTTTACAATAAATGTTTCAAGCTTTTTAACAAATTTTTACCTGAATAGATTATTCCAGGAGCTAGCTGCGAGAATACCTGCATAATTTTTCCTACTATTTTTGAAGGCCTTAAATTCTAAAATGAAATGTTTTTCTGTTTCCACTTTTCAAAAACACATAACTAACATAACACCTGGTGCACATGACTGACATGGAGCCAGAGATAGAACGTCAAGCTATCTATCTCACTCAACAACCATTAACCATTCTCCTTCATCTAAATCAAAATGTTTTCTGACCGGTTACAGTTGCTGAGCAATTCCTCCATGTAGATAGACTATTTCAATTTTAAATCTCCTTTAAATGCTAATATTTTACAACTATCAATATTACGAGTTAAATTTAACCAAAATGCAACCAGTGGCATATACTTCTTCTTCCATTAATGATGGATAAACCAGGAAATATCCTTTAGACCTTTTCTTTTTCAATGTGAAAAAAAAAAAAAAAAAAAAATATAAACTAGTATATTATTTGACTTTAATAATTAATAATGAGCATTAGTTTAATTCCTAACCCAATAATAACTGAAAATATTTATATAACATTACAATTATGAAATAATATTAATACTCTAGAATTATCAGATTTCCCTTACAGAAATGATAATATATATATAAATTTATATTTAATTTTAAATATATAATAAGGTTTTTTATATATACTACAGAATTAACTAGTTATAATTTATCTATAGATTAAAAATTATTATATGACTAATATAAAATTAATATGACTAATATATTATTATTATTATTATTATATTTTTAAATACAAAATTCAAAATCTCTTAAAAAAAAAAAATCTACAATCTATCAATAGTTATACTTGTTTCTTAATGAATAAATATTAAATATTTTAATATTATTATTTACTAAATAAGAAATAAACGTAAAATTTGTATGTTAAATTTATAAATATCAATTTATAATTATAATACGAGATTTATTATATATTAAAACACATCTTTTCATATTATTATAATATATTATTACAATAATAATATATAATATATTATTCTAAAAGCCTAAGAACTCAACTTTGTTATATATTGTTAATCATAACTCCAGAATATCTTCGAAATTTAAAAATCACTTTTAAACAAATTTAAAATTGACATAATAAATTTATGTATCTAACTTCAACCTTTATCATTAATAATAAATGATATTTATATAATAATAATAAATTTAAGTATATGATATTAACAGATTTATATCATAAGAATATAAATCACATAAATAATATATTAGCAATTGCACCATATGTTGCAAAAGAAATATCGTAAGGCAAAACCATAGGAAAGAGTAGCCTAGAAGAAATAAATTGTTGCAGAGGAGCCATCATGAAGGAATGAAAGGCAATTTTTGCTTCCATGGAATCAGGTCATGGAGGTTTCAAAAATATTGATGATAAGAGTTATCAACCAGAAAATTTTGTTATAGATATTGGAATAGTCAATTGCGGGTGAAAACATATATGTAACCCTGCAATAAAATAAGTTGTTGCGTAGAAGGAGCCAATGGAAGGAATGTAGGTATAAATTTCGCTTTGAGCAAGCATCTTGGAGGTTTCAAAGATATTGAATATAAGAGTTAAATTTTGTTATAGATATTGAAATGAGAAATTTTCAGTGAAAACATATATGTAAACCAACATAATCTATTCACATATATAAAAAAAATTGTTATAGATATTGAAATAGGAAATTGGGGTGAAAATCTTTTGGTGATTAATAGTCCTGCGAAACAAGCATGAAATCAACATGTAACTCAAATAAGATATTTTAAATACATTCAAGTACAATATATCTAGCATAGATGTAAATAAAGATAATTTTTATTAACAGAAATGGAGTTTACTCCAATTTCATCTACATATCTGAGTGGTATTTTTAAGATATATATTTGATGATAATAATATTTTTTTTTTTGGAAAATAAGACTAAGTTGGAACTAAATGGATATGGTGAATTGCATAGAGATTTAACACATTAGAGCACATTAAGTGAAGGGGCGCTAGTGTTCCGTATCTCCAAACGCAGTATAGTGTGATGCATCAATATAAAAATCCCTGCACATACTTATAATTTTTAGTGCAAAATTTTAGTCATTAAGTTGCAAGAAATTGTCTTTGATGATACTTTTCTAGATAATATAAAATCAACTAAAATTGAATAAATGAGGCCACCAATTCATGAATGAACAATTCAAGATAAAGTAAATTAGGTGATCAAAAATCTTTTTCAAGGTATATCTATCATAGCACAAGCTTAACGCTTAAATATGTTTTGAAAGCACAAACAACAATTGGACAATGGTCACAATATGGTAACGCTTGGGGGGAATGTGTATCCATATCATAATATAACTGTATATATACAAATGATATAAAAATATTTCGTAAGAAATGCAACTACTACATGAATTACTCACAATCCTTAATGATATACTCCAAGTTCTTTCACAATTCTTATCAAGTGTTTAAAGAAGCCATCATCACTCAGTAACCATATAGGTAACACCTGGGGGAAATGTGTTAGAATTGTAGATACAATATCTTATACAGAGGATATAAAAATATGTTATAAGTAATACAATTGCTACATGAACTACTCACCATATAGGCAATGTCTCGGGGAAATGTGTTAGAACTGTATATACAATAGCTTATAGAAAGGATATGAGAATATGTTATAAGCATTGCAACTACTACATGAACTAATCACAGTCCTTAATGATATAATCAAAGTTTTTCCACAATACTAATCAAGTGTCTAAAGAAGCCATCATCAATTCCAAAATCACATATTTATACATACAAGTTGTAAAAAATGAATTTGTTTCATAAATTTTAATAGAATCACGTGCTCAGATCTAAGATATAGTTCTTAAACTTTGAAGCCTCTTCTTGATTGAAAACATAATAAACTGATAAGATATAGCTAAAGAGAAATCATTTAAAAACTTCTTTTCACAATCATAACATAATAATTTGACGCACAACTTGTATAGAAATAAATATCATCTTGCAACATGTCCAAATAAAAAAACTGAAGTAAATACTATCATTTGGTTTTCAATACATTTATGTGATTAAAATACAGCTAGGAACTTTTGAAGACTAGTTCATTTAAAATTAGAAGCATATTCATTCCTTGTTTTCCAAGCTGGTCGTGAATACCTCTCTGGATCACTTGGATTAGCACTATATTTGTTTCACTATTATCTAGCAATATCAGGACAAAATGAGTAAGAAATTTATGAATGGAAACACCTACATAGGTGTCACAAACATCAGTTTATTTGCAATATCAATTTATTCTGTGAGTTGCTGTGATTTTTTTTCTTGTGGCTAAAACTTAGTTTTGGTTGTCACCTAGTTATCATGATTCAAAACTTTGTTATCACCTCAGATCCTTATATAATTAGATATAGTTTGTGAGATAATGTGATGTTTTTTTTGTCACAATGATTTAGAAATAAGTTATTATACCACAATATTGACTTTCTCATTGACTGTTTTGTTTATGAACCATTTAAAAAGACCACATGTTCATTTGATTTTACACTGTGATCTCCCCAACATGGGTGGGGGTTTCAAAAATTGGAGAGTAAATTGAGCGGTTATTGTTAGAAATTGTTGTATAAGATAGGAAATTTGGATGGTTTGTAGACAATATGGATGTCATAACAAATATCAATTTTAATTTTTTTAGTGCCTCTAGCCACCATGCATCTAATATGATCCATTTCAACTGAGAACTTCAATATCTATTTTGAATTTTTTAGTGTCTTTGGCCACCATGCATCCAATAAGATCCATTTCAACTAAGAACTTCAATAAATCACTGTGTGAATGGTAACTTGTGACATCCCTAGACATTTTCTTTTATTATGGATCAGGTTACAAACTAATAACTTGTGAAATCCCTAGCCATTTTCTTTGATTGTGGATCAGGTTATAAACTAGAATACACTCTCTCTTCAGAAGACTCTACAACATAGATATTGGATGGAGCGAAATGTTATGATAAAACATGTACAAAAAACCCTTTAGGGTTGTCTCAAATTACTCTATTGTTAATCACATAGTGTCAATTTTTTAAAACTATAATATACAGTAAGGACTCAGTGGGTTTTTTCTTTCGTAAGTTTTGTTTGGAATTGAAAAAAAAAAAATTATAAAAGCTAAAATTATGTAGTGAAAAACATTGTTTAAAATTTTAGAATAAAAACATGAGTAAGTTTGACATCATATAATGTGAAATTAGTTTATGATTATAAAGTAAAAAACATGTATGTTTTGAACCCACAATTAGGTAATTAAAGATATGTATATAGTTTTTTTAACAGAATAAATTTGATATTCATTAACCAAAAAAAATTGAAAGAGTATGTATGCAATTACAAACTATTACAATTAAGTAATTAAAGGTAAATTTAGTGTTAATTAAGAAATGAGAATTATGAACATTAATCATTATTGCTCAAGATAAATCATGTTTTGAAATTTAAAAAAATATCACATATTTAAAAAAAAATCATTATTAATTTAATTTTTTATATATTAAGAAATACTACTCATGAATACTAATGGTTATAAACAATTAAAAATAATTTTATTAAATAATTAGTTCAGATATATATTATTTATAGGGATCAATTCTCTTTTCACTCTAAAAGTGGTTTGCATATGAAGACATTTGATCCCTTTTGGCTCTTGGTAGATCAAGAGTTAAGATTGATCTAGGTCATCTTAATTATCCCCTTTAAATAAATTATATTCCACATGAATACCATGGGTCAATACCATGGACTGTTTTTATAGTTTATTATTATTTTATTTTATTACCTAAATTCAATTTAACCTATTAAAAGGAAAAAAAACAAATACTATAAAAAAAACATATATAAAAATATTTACATTTACATATAAAAATATAACAAAATTTTAATAACAACATTTTAACTTAAAAGTCACCAAAACCTAAATTCAATTAACTTATTAAAAAAAAAACTAACATTATAAAAATATATATAAAACTATTTATTTGTAAATCTAATGGCCTAAAACATTTCAATCGTCTAACATTTGATCCAATGGCTCAAACATGGACACAGTGGCAGCTAGGGGAGTTGTTTTCAAATAAGAATGCCTTACGACATAATTACCTGGGAAATATAGATTATGGAAATAATATTATTGTTCCTTATAGAAAAGTTTGAGTAAAAAAGGTTTTACGTTGATTAATTTTTTCATGAGAGTAGAAAAATTAAAGAGTAGTTTACTAACATGTTGTAGTTGAAGAGACTTGGAAGACACTGGATTTCGGGCTTATTCTGTGGAATTTATTGAACTCCTTTTTTTTTATATAAAAGTTTGGAGTTGTTGTTTTATATTTTAGCTTTTTTTCTTTATAGATTGGAATTTGAAAGAAGAGGTGACCACCGACAACTATCTAAAGTATATAGATGGTTTTTTTTCTATTTACACATTAAGTTATTGTAAAAGGTTTCTAGTGCATTCTTTTATATTAGATGGACATCTTATATTAAACTTGAATATTGGTGGGAAAATTTTCCAATTAAGAAGATGTTGAACATACATTAATTTTTTGTTCAGGTGATCCATTTGGATGATCTGTGTGACTCATCCTTCATATGTTTTCACACCTAAATGCAAAATTGGTAAGAAGGAAGAGCCTCTTTAGTGAAGCATAGCAAGAAGACCAACAGAAGAATACCACCTTCCATTGAATATTGGTGGGAAATTTCTCCAATTAAAAAGATGTTGAACATACCACTAATTTTTTGTTTAGATCATCCATTTGATAATCTATGCGATTCATTTTTCATCAATTTTCAAACTTAAATGCAAGATTGGTAATTTTTTTGTTTAGATGATCCATTTGGATAATTTGTGTGATTCATCTTTCATCTATTTTCAAACCTAAATGCAAAATTGGTAAAAAGGGAAAACCTCTTTAGTGAAGCATAACAAAAAGACCAACAGAAAAATACCACCCTTCATTGAACTGATTTGGTCTAAGTCGTGCTATGTTTATTAGATACTAAAAAACGAAAATTTCATGACATTTAGCTTTTTGGAAATTCATATCAAAAATGTTGTACGAAGTAATCATCATGCTCTCTAGAATGTAATCTATTATCTATCTTTCAAAATATATGTATTCAGCATTCCATCCAAAGATTCGAGAAGCCGAGGTCACGTATTTTTTATTTGATTCTCCTCATCACATTGATTCCAACAATATGTGGCTCGAGACTACCCAACTAGTAGAAAGAGATATTATAGTCAACACTATAACACGTGTGTGAGGATGTATTTTATTTCAGGTATGCAGGATATGGTACAAGTAGCAGTGCTAGGTTTTACAGGATTTCCTACGTTAAGGGTCGACATCCCTTATATTTAATTTGAAATCAGTACTAAATTCCTTATTTCCAAAATTAATCTCCTGAATTGAGATAGCTATGGGGAATCTCCACTAAATCCTAAATCTCCACCTGAGCTCGTCGACCCTATTCTCCTTTCGAACTCCCCTAAGAACTCTATTGGTAGCAACCTTGAGTCTCTCATGGGAAACCCACACTTGGACCTTGCCGCTCTTACAGTTTTTGACAAGCCGCCACCTCCTCAGCCCACCATTCCTCCCTCTCAATTCCATCCAACGTCACCATTAGGAAGTCTTCCAAACTCAATAGTCAAAAATATAAGGGAAAAGTGAAATCTGTATCCCTGTTCTCGAAAGATGACGAGGACCTCACTAATGTTCCTATAGCTGCTTGTGAGGTATCGGGGGGTACTACAAGGGCGCTTAGAGCAAGCCACCCTGATGTGGTGTCCCCATGAATAACATCATATCCATGAATATTCGGGGGTTGGGCAATGCCTCCAAATTCCATTGCCTGAGGGATCTTATTGCACCAAAGGATCCGATAATTTTTCCGGGTAAAGAAACACTTAGTAACCGGGAGAAAGCTATTAAGATATTCTTACGAATCAAGACTGGATGGTGTGCGGTGGCCGTGGACTCAAATGGGCACTCAGGCGGGATGATTGCTATGTGGAATTCGAATAGAGTTTCCTTGAAGGCTTACAGGTTTTTCGGAGGCATTCTTCTAATGGGTCAGGGTAGGGGCTTTGGGGGCGTTTTTAAGATAATCAATATTTATGCTCCATATAGTAACAGGTTGGCATTTTGGAATCGTACGCAAGCATCTGGTATACTCTCATTATCAAGTCTGATAATTATGGGTGACTTCAATTCCTCACTGCAGGAGGATGAAATATGGGGTATTAGGGCTCGATTGGACCCTTTGTCTAGTTTCTTAAATGATATGTTCAACTCTTTTTTCCTAGTGGATATCAGACTGATCCCTATGGCTCCCACCTGGACTAATAAAAGGGAAGGTGATCAATTTATCGGCAAAAGACTGGATAGAGTGTTGGGTAAGGACTCGTTGATGGAGGTCTTGGGGGCTCCCAGGTCTGTTGTATTGACCTCGGACATCTCGGATCACAGGCCAATATCTCTATCTTGGAAAAATGGTGAGGATATCGGAGGCTGGACCTTCAAATTTAATTGTATATGGTTGGAAGATGCCGATTACGTGAATCTGGTTAGGAGTATTTGGAAGGAAGATGGGGAATATGTGGAGCTCGAGATATGGGAGCGTTTCCATCACAAGCTTCAACAGCTTAAGAAGGCTTCAAAGAATTGGGAGATTCATAAGAAGAGGGCACTCAAGGAGGAGTTACTGGCTATTAAATTACAGATGGAGACAATATTAAATAGTTTCACAGCCAGTTCACCGGATGAAGCCACATATCATGCTCTTAATCAGTTGGGGAATAGAAAAAGGGAAATCTTGCGCATTGAGGAAGTCACATGGAAACTAAAAAGCAGAATATCCTGGCTAAAGGAGGGGGATCTAAATACACAGTTCTTTCACAAATGTGCAAATGAAAGGAAGAACAGAAATGCAATCTGGCGCATAAAAAACCCTGATGATAGTTATGCCTTCACTACTTCTGATATCCAAAATGAAGCCTTAAGGTATTTCTCGTCCTTCTACCAGAAGGATATGAGGATCAATGTTGAAAACCAAGAGTGGTTACTGGATCATTTCGGAAGGTTTTTTTATGATGATGCCATTAGATCTATGGATGCTAGCATCTCTAGGAGTGAAGTTCTATTGGTTCTAAAATCTTTCCCTCATGATAAGTGTCCGGGGCCGGATGGGTGGCCCGCATAATTATTCATATTCTTTTTTGATCTCTTCGGTGAAGAGTTAACGGAGTTGGTGGAATCAATTTGAATGAGGGGGATCATGCCTGCTAATCTCAACTCCACATTCATTGCCTTAATTCCCAAAGCTGCTGATCCGCAGACTTTTTCTGAGTTTAGGCCAATAGCACTCTGTAACGTGCTATACAAAATCACATAAAATATAATAGCTAATTGGATGAGAGCTACATTATCTACCCACATTTGCATGGAAAAATATGGTTTTTTACAGGGGCGTTCAATCCACGACGCCATCGATATAGCACAGGAGGTGCTTCACTCTATGCACTTGGAAAAACATGAGGCAATTGTGTACAAAGTTGACCTTCACAAAGCATATGACTCCGTGGATTGGTCTTTCATCAGGATTGTCCTTCTCAAGATTGGCCTCCCAATAAGGGTCATTAGATGGATAATTTCATGTATCTCAACGGTAAGATTTGCGGTCATCATAAATGGTATTCCTACTCAATGTTTCAATGCAGGTAGAGGTCTGCGTGAAGGATGCACGCTTTCTCCTCTGATTTTCATCCTAATCATGGATGGATTCAGTAGGATTATGCAAAGAGCCGATCAGAATGGTTTCATTCAAGGATTCTATTTTTCAAATTTTGTGTCCTCTTCTCATTCACTATTTCTAGATGATTTACTATTATTCGGCTATCTGCGAAGGAACCACTGGTTCTATATCCACTACATGTTTATTAGATTTGAAATGGCTATGGGATTATGAATCAATATGGGCAAGTCTTTTATTATCTATGAGCATGGTGACCCACAGGAGATCTCTTTCATTGCGGAATTCTTGGGAGTTGGCTGCAGATTGGCTATTGATGGTTTTTGCTACGTTGGGGTTAGGATCAAACCATGTGGATACAAGGTCCGGGATTGGATGTCATTGATTGGCAGGTTCAGAATGCGGATAAGTAGATGGATGCATAGATGGTTATCTTCAGGTGGAATGTTGATTATGATTCAGGCGATCCTTTCCCAGTTGATGGTTTACTGGGGACATCTCTTTTATTTGCCTGCGCAGATTGTGAGGATGATCAATGGAATTATTTCAAAATTTCTTTGGGGAGGTCCCAATATGGAGCAGAAGTATCATTTGTGTAGACTTGACTTCCTAAGCAGGCCTAAACAACACGATGGATGGGGCATATTAGACACCCGAATTTTCAATAAGGCTCTACTTATCAAGTATTTTTTTAGGGCTATCAGTGGAAATCGCATAAGGAATGCCATCATAAAATGAAAATATATACAAGGGGATGTCCTTCAACAGCTCATGTGCCTGGAATTCACACAGCCCCGAAATATATTGATCATATGGTGGAATTTCAATAAGATTCTCGGTCATGTGGCTGACCGTTTAACATGGCTGTTTGGGGATGGAGTTCGGATCCCACTGGGTTTCAGAAAGATGCTCGCTTTTCCTCCTCAATCTCGCCCATCGCATCGTCTTGTGCACAGATTGGCACACAGGGGTATTATGTTTCTGTCGCAGAAAATCCATTCCTAGTCTTTTGATGCACCTGTACTCAAGAATGCAACACAATTGGACCTTATGGGTTTTGAGGCAGAAGAATGGGAAATATTCTGGAACTACGTTAGAAGTGCAGGTCTAAGTAGGACACAGGGAGGTGATCAGATCATTTGGGAAGGTCCAATTAAAGATGGTGCGGTGGTGGTTAAAGACATCTATGGGTTTATAAATAAATTGTGGTATGAAGGGCAATCAACAACGATATTCTTCCATTTCTGGCACAGGAATATCCCAACTAAGATTACGCTATTTTGCTGGCTGGTTTGGCATGGTAAGATACTCACATGGGATAACCTCATCAAGCGGGGGCAAAGTGGACCAGGTAGATGTGGCTGCTATGTTAGAGATTTGGAATCCATCACACATCTATTTTTTCAGTCTCCAGTTGTGGTGGATTTGTGGAAGTTATTTAGTTCTCATATAATGGACCAATCTTGGTCTCCTGGGGATTTCATTTCTACTTCCCAGGACTAGGATAATTTTAATGGCAAGTTTAAATCGCTACCATTCTTCCTCATCTGGGAGATATGGTTGGCGAGGAATAAACTGATTTTCGATGGTAAACCTTTTCGGATCCCCCAAGTTTTCTCTGTTGTCATGAATTGGATTGATGAAAGGCCTCTGCCTCGCATAGTGATAGAGGATGGATCATTTTGCATCAGGCCTCATGAGATCTCTCCTCCTGCCATATTTTCGATGGTGCGTGTGAGGATGGTATTACAGAGTGCGGCGCTTGGATTAAACTATCTCAAAGAGAAAGGATCCATATTTATTGGAATGGAGGTTCGGGGATGAATAACAAAGCAGAAATTATGGCCCTATGGGGGGGCCTTCTGGCGGCCACAAATCTTCAGCTACAGGATGTTTTTGTATATGGTGACTCAAAGCTGGTTATTGGATGGATGACTGGTAGTCTTTCCATGATTAATCTTGACTTACAAGGGTGGTTACATTGGACTACAAGATTATGGAGGAGGCTGAATTCCCCGCCTATATGCCACATCTACAAGGACAACAACACAAGGGCTAACGGGCTTTCGAAAAAGGGTATCAGTGCTGATTTTGGGGTTATGCATGTGTTTCAGTACATAGATGGTGTCCAGGTCTGGGGATCTTCCATCCCTATCCCATAATAGTGATTTATTTCTAACAGGTTTGTTTGCCTTAATGTTTTCCTAAGATTTCCTTTTTTTTCGCCATTCCTTATCTGCCTAGCTATACTACTTGCTGACATGGGGATGGAGAAATCGTCCTCTTTCCTCTCCGGTGCGGGGTCTTGGAGCTACTCAAAAGTTTCTTTTCAAGTGAGCCTATGTTCTAAGCATTTTATATTATAGTTCTGTAAAGCACAAGGTTCAAATTTTGTGCAGTTAAGGAGCTGCTCCCTAAGATCCTTCATGCGAGCCTGTTTGTTTCACTACTCAGCTACTTCATTCATATTATCCTTTATGCTCATATGTCCAATATGCATGCTCGCTAACCTCATATACTCTGCAAGTTTTTTCATCTCTTCTGTTTTTGTGGTCTATTTTATTGCAGGGTTGATTATGATTATTAATTTTGATGGGGATGGACCTTTTTCTCCCCGAGTTATTGTAGGCCACGATGTTTTTGTTTTCCTCTCTAACTTGGATAGGAAGCATATAGACTGTGGCTGTAATGATTTGCTTTCTCGTAGTCCTTGCTGAGAATATAATGTATGGACCAAATGAACTGTTATATTTAATATACCAGCGTTTTTTTTCTCTTTGATTTTTTTTTAATGCAAATTTAATAACTTTCTTAATTTTCTAATTACTCAAATTGAAAATATATTATAATATTTTTTTTTAATAAAGAGTTGTAGCTACAACATTGTGATGTCCAAATATAATAAATATTACCAACATTATATCAATTTTAATAACTCTCCCAATTTTCTAATTATCCAAATTAAAAAATATATTACAATAATTTTTTTTTAATGAAGAGTTGTAGTTACAACATTGTCATGTCCAAATATAAAACTTTATTTGAAATCAGTACTAAAATCCTTATTTCCAAAAATAATATCGTGAATTGAGATAGCTATGGGGATATCCAACATTATATCAATGTACACTCCTATTTAAAAGGTAATTTTATGCAAATTTAATAATTTTCCCAATTTTCTAATTACCCAAATTGAGAAATATATTACAATAGTTTTTTTTATTTTTAATAAAGAGCTGTAGTTACAACATTGTGATGTCCAAATATAAGACATATCCCCAACATTATATCAATTTTAATAATTCTCCCAATTTTCTAATTATCCAAATTGAGAAATATATTACAATAGTTTTTTTTTTAATAAAGAGTTGTAATTATAACATTGTCATGTCCAAATATAAGAAATATCCTCAATTTTATATCAATTAATGTACATTATTATTAGAAAGTAATTTTATGCAAATTTAATAATTCTCCCAATTTTCTAATTACCCAAATTGAGAAACATATTAAGATAGTTTTTTTTATGAAGAGTTGTAGTTACAGCATTGTCATGTCCAAATACAAGAAATAGAGTTTCCTTTATGAGTTATTGTGGGTGACATAATTTCTTTCATGAAAAAAAGAGTTGGAGAATTTTTAAGAGAAGTTGTGCTTTGTTCAAGAAAAAAGTTATTATTTGATAACTAATCTGCTAAGAGTTAGTGTGGAATGTGAACCATCACTAAAGTATCTTGGTAAGTCTAACTCCTCTGTGGAGCTCAGTCACCACTCCCTCTTGAAGGAACCGTTCCAATATTTTTGCATACTAATCTCACTTGTATTTCCCTGTGATAACATTCTAATGCAATAGTGTAACACACAAACGACCGTTGCGATTAGGGCACCATTAAATAGCTACTCAAGAACGAACGTTACATCCTCTCTTGCGACTAGATCGGTGGATCGTCAAAATTATGTCTAAGAGGTAGAGAACTTGCAGAATCTTCCCATAATGAAAAATATGTTGGAATTTCTGAGAATTCTAGAACAAATTACAGAGAGAATAATACTCTCCTTTTTAACACAGAGAATTATAAAATTTTCTTCACAGGACAGAGATTCACACTTTGAAAATTTCTGTTTCATTAACTCAAAAAAAAAACTATTACAATATCTTCCTCTGACTAAGGGATTACAAAAACTTAGACTGCTGCAAAACGCAGTTCTAAAACAACTGTCTCTCTTCAAAAAATAACACTCTGTCTTTGTGTAAAAACTTGCCTTCGGGCTCTCTATTTTTCAAAAAAAAACACTGCTGTGTAATAGTTACATATCCTTTCAGACCTTTTTGTTTATATATGTCGTGACATATAAAACATGAAAACAAACCTTTTTAAAATAAAAATAAACTATTTTTAAAATCTCAGCCCTATACCATATGATATATATGATATAATGTTTAACAAAACATAAAACAAAATGAACCTATTTTAAAAGACCTCTCGGGCCCACATCCAAATTGGCGCATATGTTAAAACATATGTTAAATATTCATCATAGTGTTTCATCGTGCGATCAACAAAAAAAACACCGGACTTCAAACCTCTTTAACCAAATTGCAATGAGAATTTTCACGTCACAAATGGGCTAATGTCACAGACCCATTTGTGCGCACGATGATTTATTAAAACGAGCTTATAAAATCTCATCGTTTCCGAAAACTGGGTTGTGTACGGGCTTCAAATTGTAATGCAAAATTGGAATCAAATCCACCATATAACTCTTTCGAGTCCGGCTTGAACCATTTCAAACATCCCAAATAAAAACCCACTCCAATGATATGCCTCCATGTGTTCCTGTTGCGCTGGCATGGTCTGTGGGACCACAAGTCTTCAGTCAAACTTCCTGCATTCAAAACAAAACAAACAAAACTCTGTTTTATATATAAAAGGCTCTGTTTCAAATACAACGCTCTGTTTTCAAAGGACAGAGACTGTTTAACCATTTTCAAAACTATGAAGGACTGTAAGGGTCTTCAACATTGATTGTTCAGCAAAATAGCAAGCGGCTAGTGTCAGGATCCTTCCAAACAGAAATAGAAGGCGACCCAATACTACACAGTGGTTGAAAGTAACATTTCAACACTCCCCATTAATTTCAACTATTCGGTTATCAGTCATACCCAGACATTTCCTCGAAAATTCAAAACTCTTCTGCCCCAATGGCTTGGTCAGAATGTCTGCAAACTGCTCCTGAGTTCTGCAGTGTTCTAAAACAATTTCTCCATTGTTTACCAATTCCCTGATGTAGTGAAACTTTGTGTCAATGTTTTTCTTTCTCTTGTGAAACACAAAATTCTTGGATAATGCAATAGCTGAGCTATTATCACAAAAAACTATTGTACCTTTTACATGCTCTTGGCATAAAATCCTTAACATCCTTCTCATACAAATTTCTTGACATGCTACTACTATAGCTGCTACATATTTTGCCTCTGCTGTAGATAATGCTGCAATAGGCTGTTTCTTAGAAGCCCATGAAATGGCTCCTGAACCCATGTGAAAAACATAACTGGATGTGCTTTTCCTATCATCTACACTTCCAGCCCAATCACTGTCAGTGTATCCAATTAAATCTGAACATTCTGAAGCAGTATATAAAATACCAAACCTTTTAGTACCTTTAACATACCTTAGAATCCTTTTTGCTACCTGCCAATGCGTTTCTTTTGGCCTCTCCATGAATCTGGAAATCAAACTAACAACATGCATTATATCAGGCCTAGTTGCGGTCAAATACATGAGGCTGCCAACTATGCTCTTGTACAAACTAGGATCAAAATCCTTGCTGCTGTCCTCTCTGCTGAGTTTTAATCCCATCACTGTGGGTGTTATTACTACTTTGCTCTCCTGCATATTAAATCTTTCCAAAACTTCATTAACATATTTTGCTTATGACATAAAAATTTCATTTTCATTTTTCTCTACTTCTATTCCTAAGAAGTACTTCAGCAAACCCATATCAGTCATTTCAAATTCTTCTTTCATGACCTTTTTAAAATTTTCAATAAGGTAATCATCATTACCTGTGAAAATTACATCATCAACATATAACACAACAATTAGCATTTTACCATATTTTTCTATAATGTAAAGGGTGGGTTCTCCCTCACATTTTTCAAATCCATTTTCCAGTAGATAGGAATCTATCCTACTGTACCATGCTCTTGGCACTTGCTTCAGAGCATAAAGAGCTTTCTTCAATTTGCACACTTTGTGCTCTTGGCTTTTCTTTTCGTAGCTTAGAGGTTGTTCAATGTAAACCCCTTCCATTAACACTCCATTTAGGAATGATAACTTCACATCCATTTGGTAACCTTTCCACTTTTTTTATGCTGCTATGGATAGCACTGCTCTCATGGTTTCCATTGTAGCAACCGGTGCAAAATTTTCCTCATAGTCTCTCCCATGCTGCTGCTTATACCCTTTGACAACAAGTCTAGCCTTGTGTCTTTCAATTTTTCCTTCAGCATTACTCTTGGTCTTGTAGACCCATTTAACTCCAATAACATCCATGTCTTGTTTCTTTCTATGACATTAATCTCCTCATCCATAGCTTCTATCCATTTCCTATCCTTAATAGCTTCTTCGAAATGAATAGGGTCATCAACATGAAAATATAAAGCAAACAAAGAGTTCATACCTTCATTTTCTGCCTCTTGTTCATAAATGTCATTTAAATTTCTGAACTTATTTCCTCTTTCATTAGGTGTATAAGTGCGTGAAGAAGCACTTGAATTTCTTCCTTGTGGTGTGCTTGGAGAAGCACTTTCATTTCTCCTCAAGGGTGTCTCTTGCTTCCCTTGTGTTGGCGCTACTGTTTGGGGATGTATTTCAGCCCTCTCATCATCATCTTCATCAAGAAGTTTTTAACATTCACTGTTTTCTCTATGCTTCCATCCCAAGCTTCCTCTTCAATGAACTGAACATCTCTGCTCACAATAAAATTATTGGTGGATGGGTTATACAACCTATAAGCTTTGGATTCATCACTGTATCCAATGAAAATACATTTCTCCCCTTTGCTATCCAACTTTCTCCTTAGCTGATCTGGAATGTGTGCATAAGCCACACAACCAAAAACTTTCATGTGTGTGACACCTTGCTTTGTGCCACTCCATGCCTCTTCTGGAACTTTGTTCATGACTGCTTTTTTTGGACATCTATTTAAAATGTACGCTGCACAATGTACAGCTTCAGCGCAATAGTCATTCGGCAAATTCTTTGCCTTAAGCATACTCCTTCCCATATCCATGATTGTCCTATTCTTCCTTTCAGCAACTCCATTTTGTTGCAGAGTGTATCTAGTTGTAAACTGCGTATGAATGCCATTTTCTCTACAAAAACGTAAAAATTCTTTGGAGATATACTCACCTCCTCTATCAGTCCTTAGAACTTTGATGTGCAGCCCACTTTGGTTCTCCACAAGTGCTTTGAAATTGAAAAATCTTTCAAACACTTCACTTTTGTTTTTGAAAAAGTAGACCCAAGTTTTTCTAGTAAAATCATCAATAAATGTTAACATATAATGGCTGCTAGCAAGTGATGGAGTTTGCATCGGTCCACATAAATCTGAGTGGACAATTTCTAAGGGTGCCTTTTCCCTTATGCTTTTCTCGGATGGAAAAATTTCTCTGTGTTGTTTACCCAAGATACAATCTTCACAAAGGCTGTCTGGTTTCTCTATCGATGGCAAACCTCTTACCATTCATTTTCTATTCAACAAGTTGAGATGTCCAAATCTCAAGTGCCACAACCAATTCTCATATTTTGGTTCGCTTTGGAAAGCCTCTCGTGTCACCGCTGCTATTTCTTCTCCATTTTTCAAATCTGCCCTCATCCTGAGAGGGAACATCCTGTTCCTTTTCATCTTCACTTCAGCAATATATTTTTTGCTAGGTGGTTTATCCATGATGGTGCATACATCATCCTCAAAGAAAACATTGTACCCCTTTTGAACAAGTTGTCCAATACTTAAGAGGTTACATTTCATTCTAGGAATATAATAAACATCTGCTACGGATTTATTTTCTCTTTTCCTTGTTAAGACATTTACATCTCCTTTTCCCATAACAGAAACTTTACTATTTGTTCCTAATGTGACTTGTGACTTCACATTCTCATCTAACATAAAAAACATGGCTATGTTTCCTGTCATATGGTTACTGCAACCGGAGTCTAGAAACCATAAATCTTCACTCTTTTCCTCAGCCATATTACAAGCTAAAAACAATTTATCTTGGCTGATATTTTCTCTAGTGAAATTTGCACTAGTTCTATTATCCATATCATGTTGTTTCTTCCTACATTCATTTGCATAATGTCCATATTTTTTACAATAATGACATTGGACATTGGATTTATCATACCTTTGTCCTTGAGCATGTTGCTAACCACTTTGTTGGCTGCTGCCTTGGCCTTGGTTCTGATTTGGATTGCTGCCCCTTCCTTGAGCATTTGCTGGACTGTTTCTTCCACCTATGTTTTGGCTTCTGCCTCTTCCTCTCTTGTTTCCTCTGCCTTGACCTCTTTCTCTTCCAAAGGACATCTGGGTCTTAAAGGCATGCTCTAGAGATGAGTTTTCATTTCTACCCAATCTCTGTTCATGTGTCATCAGTGATGCATGTAGCTCATCAACTGAAAAGTTTGTGAGATCCTTAGTCTCTTCTATGGTGGTGACAATCACATCAAACCTTGAGGGTAGGCTCCTCAATAGTTTCTCCAGAATCCTCCTTTCTTCAAGAGTCTCTCCATGAGACCTTATCTGTGTGACCATTCCAATTACATGTGTGAAGAATGAATCAATGTTATTTGACTCCTTCATGCAGAGAGTATCAAAATCTCTCCTCAGCAATTGTAGTTTTGTTGTCTTCACTTTCTCCATGCATTGATAGGCTGTCTTGAGAGTTGTCCATGCTTCTTTGGATCTCTTAGTTGCTGATATCCTTGGAAACACACCCTCATGCACTGCTTGATACAAGTAGTAGAGGGCTTTGGATTCCTTATTCTTATTGATTTTCAACAAGTCTTTCTCTGCCTGAGTTAAATCATTAAACTCATTTTCATGTGCTGGCTCTTCAAAGCCATCCTCAACAAGTTCCCATAAGTCTTGGGAAGCAAACAGGGCTCTCATAGTTATTTCCTAGTAGTCATAGTTTTTCCCATTAAATTGTGAGAACTGAGTATTACCAATACTCATGCTAGTGCTGGCTCCAGCCATCCTTGCACTCTAACTAGGCTTCAAACACGTGACTGTGTTTTTAATTTAAACTGACTGTCTTCAACAGTGACACAAAACATTGTATTGAGAAATACCTTGGATTCTTCTTGACTGAGTCCTCACTCTGCTGGAGAAGTTGCTGCAACAAGAAATCCTTCCTTCAGCTTCTTTGACACCTTCAAAGAGCCTGGACTAGCTCTGATACTATGTTGGAATTTCTGAGAATTCCAGAACAAACAATAGAGAAAATAATGCTCTCCTCCTTAACACAGAGAAATTTAAAAATTTGTTTGCTGGAGACAGAGTTTCACACTGTTCAAAAACTTCTATTTCATTAATAAAACAAACTATTACAAAATCTTCTTCTTCCTCTCACAGAGGGATTACAAAAAAAACTTAAACTGTTGTTGTCACAGTGCTAAAACTTAACTCTGTCTCACTGTATAAAACAAGCACTATGTTCTCACACTGTTACTAAATGCACAAAACACAGTGCTCTGTCTTTTTACAAAAAGACTCTACATTTCATACACTGTTGTGTGTATCAATATGCACCGTTGTGCTTTCAAAAACATTACCCTAGCCTCGCGGGATTTTTGAAATATATATGGCGCATCATATATTTCAAAAATAAAACAAGCCTTTTTAAAATAAAACTAAAACCAAACTCTATTTAAAACTGTCGGCCTATACCATATGATATATATGATATAATGTTTAACAAAACATAAAATAAAATGAACCTATTTTAAAAGAACTCTCGGGCTCACATTACATTGCGCATATGTTTATATAACATATGTTAAAACATATGTTTATAATAAAACATATAAAACTTCAAACCCATTCATCGCGCGATATTAAATTGAAACCTTTAACAAAACAAATACCCCGGACTTCAAAAATCATTAACCAAATGAACTGGGGAAATCGCGTTACAATTCTGGTGAAGTCACAAAAGGTTTTGGACGCGCGATCAAATATCCAATCGGATCTATAAACCCATATCGGGTCCAGTTTGGGCCTGCTGACGCAAGCGGCTTTTGTGACGCGATATGGTTTGTTCAATCCGCCCTAATATCTTTCGGGTCCAGATTCTCAACTCCACAAACAGGCCAAATGAAAATCCGCTTCAATAAACTTCTGCCACGTGGTCTGGAGACCACCGCTCTTCAAATAAAACTCCCACGTTCACATAAAGATCAAAATGACTCTGTTCTTCAATAAAAGGACGAAAGCTCTATTTCCTATGTATGAAAAAACAATGCTATGTTTCTTTCAAATACAACGCTCTGTTTTCAAAAATTGACTGTTCAGTGTTTTTAGAAGGCGGCTCTGTGAAGGGCCTTCAAACAAATATTACAAGCGGCTCTGAGTACAAGGTAGTTGAAATTAATATTTCAACAAAAATTCATAGGAAAAGTATGACAGGGTAGAGTCTTTATATCTTACGATATGGTTCTAACGTTGATTATGCTTCTTCTGCTTTTTTCTGATCTCCCATGAGGTGGTAGACTGTTGTATTGTGTAATGATTGAATGTGTGGAGCTCTCCTTTGTTTCTGTTCTCATATGTTTGTGTGATGATTGAATGTGTGGAGCACTCCGTATGTTTGGGTGTATTGTGTGATGATTGAATGCTTGTAGTTTGTGTGAAATTAACCATCGTGGTGAGTCACAAGAGAGCAGAGAGGCAAAAATTTCTTACACAGATCTTTTGGTGAATCAAATTGGCCAACGTAATCTCCATTCCTTTTCTAAATGGATGAATGAGGTGAGGGAGATCTGCCTTTCAGTTTCTTCATATTATAACAATAATTGAAATCTTTAATTTCTCTGATTTTGGTTTCAATAATTCATTGGTTATTTCTATATGTTTCTGCACTAATGGTTTTTCTTTTTTCATTTCTTGATTCCATCGTGAATACTGCTACAGAGTTATATTTGCAACGTACCTACACGCTTTAGTTTCTTCATATTAACAACAATTGAAATCTCTAATCCCTCTGATTTAGGTTTCAATAATTAATTGGTTATTTCTACAAGTTTCTGCACTAGTGATTATTTTTTGGTTTATTTTTCATTTTTGGTTGCAGCTTCAAAGAAAGAACACTGGGTACAAAGTTCTGTGTGAATAACCCTACATATCTATATTTGCAAGGTGTCTACCTCTGGGCTTCTGCTTATTTGTGGATTTTATTTCTATGTGAACAACATTCGCTATCTGTTTCCATAATTTATTAATTATTTTCAAAATTTATGAGCTATGGTGCTCTGTTTGTTCACTTTTTGCTTTTAGCGACTTTGTTAATATGTAGCCTGGAGAGGTCTGTGTGCAAAGGGCGGAATGAGCACTGTTGCTCTGAAGCATTATCTTTCTGAGGTACTTTCCTGATACTGGATTGTAATGCAATTATCTATTTCCCTATTTAGATTTAGAATGTTTGTTTAACTTGAAAGAAATGAGCAGCTCTTTTAAATTTCTGGTAAAGTGAATATTAGATCTAGCATTTTCGTTGAACTTTAAATTTCTGGTAAAGCGAATATTAGATCTAGCAAATTCGTTGAACTTTAAATTTCTAGTTTAGTGAATATAAAGGAATTGGGATAAAGATGAAGTATAATGTTGTAAATTCTTCCTGAAATCAATTAATACGTCAGGTTTAAGGTCACTGTGTGATTTCTTTATGAATAATTAGACTACAAAGAGATTTGCAGATACATTGCAAATGAATTTCTAAATTCTTAACTATTCTTTCCGGCGTTTCATTTAAAATGCGTCAGACTAAGTAGATAGATTGATTATGAACAGAGAATTTATATTAGGGATCGCCGTCACATACTGCAAAACGGGATTAATTGTTGCAACTCTTAAAACGTTTTAAGCTTGAATACAATAAGTTCACTGATAATCGAGTCAAAACTTCTTTCATAACATGTTTTCCATTTCATGGATTCTTTCTCGGCTTAATTAGCTTGCGTGTGCTCTTTATCCCATCACAGCCAGGCAATGCAAACTTGATTAAACCCTGAATACTTCATCCATATCAGTAAGCAGTACTATGAACTGGGAAATGTTCAATATCGATTTATTCATCCCAAGCCCTGTTTTCTAACAACTGCTTGCTACTTCCACCACTAGAATGTCGGTCCTCTTCTACTTTCTCTTTCATTTTAGTAGGATCGTCGTCCGTGTTAATGGAGGTTGCTTTGTCTGAATCGGTCATCATTTCCATGATTACAGGTACAGGAAATATCCGACTGCATTGAGCGGCTTTATTGTCCACTGAAATGAGCCGCGGTATTGATAAACAAATTGAGTCAGTTTTTTGTATCCAAGTTGCTTGACATCAAGAAACTTTCCTGTATGCTGTTTAAATTTCTGAGGCAACTAGGACATAGGGAAACCCTCTGAAAATCGTCGGCCAGCAATATGTGATTTATAAATTCTGTGAATTCATCCACCGAAGCTTTCAGTTGAGTTTTGGGTTGACTGTAAATTTTGGATTTCAATTTGGATTGGCCACACCCAATGAAGGTCCCGGACTATTCTGTTTATTCCTTCTAGCCGGGAAAACCAGATGGAATCCTTGCTTGATTTCTTTCAGCTTTGCAACATCTTTGCATTCATTTACAAGCTTGATTATCTTAAAAAATCCCAAAGTCTTCCCGGCAAACAAGAAATTTAAAAAGGCTCTATGTCTAATTGATGATGCTTTAGTATTTAAATTTAATCAAATGATACCCAGCTATCCACGTTCCTGAATAACGTGGTGGTGCTATCCCTGTCTTTATCTCTGCGCCTAGATCTGCTTCAAGTCCAAGCGAGTTAGTTTGCAATCCCTAACAACCAAGAAGGGTTTCAACTTGTAGCTTCGTTCAATCCAAGCCAATTACACCAGGGAGCAAGAGAAATTGTATGTAAACATTATAATCAAGATGTTCAGGAGATAGTGGAGTTGCCTTCCTTGTCTTGGTTAGTGCAGGTCGATGAGCTATTCTTTCATTATTTGGGTCCCATTCCGAAACTCGGAGAAAACCAGTTAATGCTGGGTCAATTGCCTATGCCTCTACTACCTCATGATTCCAACCCCTGTTGATCATCTGCAAACTCGAATTCGATTCCATTCCTGGCACCTGCTACCCTGACCTAGTGAGATAAACTCTGATCATATGAACGCAACCGATCAATTCTTTTATAAATTCAAATCTATGTATAGCAAACATCTGTGATGTCAGTCGTCTCCCGTGGCTAGAAAGGCAGTCAAGCAAGCCCAATCATAAAGGTATGCACCCTGGGAAAGAAAGCACCACTAGAATAGGGAGCCGGTCAGAATTAGTTGGCCGAAATGAAGGGTTCCGAGAGCCTCTGTTTTTACCAGGGCTAAAGAAAGACTTAGATTGTGATCTAGCCCCCCTAAACGAACTATGTAGCGTTCTTGCCTCATGCAATGGTGCAAAGAGTGATTGGAGAGATTTTGATTGGGATTTAATGCGAAAAGCATCTGCACTGTTCGAATTAGCGAGCGTCTCATTCAGACCTAGACAATATGATGGAAATCAGGAATGAAAACAGGGGTCTACCGGGCGCACCCCACCAGACATAGATAGGCCATGACCAAGGGGGGGGAGGAACGAATTCTAAAGACCAAAGAGAGAGGAATGCTATCGCTCGACCAGTGGGAGAGGGAATATTTAGACTTGCCTAGCATGGAGGAATCCTATGTCTCTCACAGTCTCATTCTTGTCCATCAACCAACTTGTTTCATATTCATTGTCACAGTCTCATTCTTGTCCATCAGCCAACTTGTTTCATATTCATTGTCCTACTTCGTTGCGCCATAGTAGCATTTGTGCATTTGGATCGCAACAAATTTGATTGAGACCACTCGAAAATTGACTATCGTAGATCTCTATGTAGATTTGAGTAACATTAATGTTACCACTAGTGATCTCTGATTCTGTTTCCTTTTGCAACTCCATGTTTGTTTGTACAGCGGAGATTCCAGTTTCTCCTATTTAAATATCTCAAGTCAATAGATAGATATATTAGAGGATTTGCCCGGAGTGCTACTAAACTTCAAATCCTCTAATAGAGATTTGCCCTAAGTGTTAGTGAACTTCAAATCCTATAATAGAGCTTTATTAGAGGATTTGCCCTGAGTCCGGTCTGCCATTAGACTTGATAGGCGGTAGGATTCTGCCATAATAGAAAGATAATTTTATATGGCGCTTAGTTGGTGGTCCATCCACTGGGTTTCTAGGTCCGCCATTAGAAATTTTATATGGCGCTCAGTTTGTGGTCCATCCACTTGGTTTGTATTTGGTGGACTTTAATTTCATATATTTATTTTATGAAAATCGACCAATTGTGCTGCATGGTGGGAAGGTCTATTTCGCCCTCCATGAAAGTCGAACTCACGACCACAGGGTGGAACACCTTGAGATTAAATGGTGTTAAGAGCCTTGAGGCTTACCATAAGATATAATTGACCACAGGGCAGAAAATCTGCGGTTACTAAAACCGGAGTTGATTTATTTATCCGATGTGGATGGTGAGGCCTCGTCGTTATTTATACCTGTACAAAATCGTTCGCTTGTATGGAAAATACGCCACATGGATCCACCTCACTAAAACGGGAGTTATAAATCTGATGTGGATGGTGGGGCCTGGGCACCACTTACACCTGTTCAAAATCACTGGCCTAAAAATGTCTTCGCTCCTAATGCCACTGGATGGTGGATCCATGTGACTCAACGCTCTGACATGCCTTTTTTTCCCTCATTTTTAAGATAAAATCATGAATATATGTGGCCACGTGTTCGTTGTGCTCCATAGTGCTCCATATTTATAATAATTAAGTAATTTTAACCTTCCCCTAATGATCCTCGTTATATTGAATTTATTATTAGGAATAAACAAACCCCAAATGAATAACCTACTCATTAGGATTATTAATAAACAAAACCCAAATGAGTAAAATACTAATTAATTTTAACATTTACTTGAAAACAATAAACAAAATGCAAATAATTAAATATAATAAATAGATGGAATTTATATATTGAAATTGGAATTTATATATTGAAATTATTAATTTAATATTTTTAATAATAATAATTTAATTTTAAAGTTATAATTAATTTATTTAATTTTTTATTTTTGGTAATTTAGAAAAATTGATAATTAAGTTAGTCTACTATTATAATTTAATTTTTAAATTTGTTAAAATGTATGTATTTTATTAGTTTTATAAATATATTTTTATTCTCTAAATTTTATGTATTTTTTACTATTAAATTTACTTAAATTATATTAATAATAAATATTATTTTAATTTAAAAAAAAATAAAAAAATATTTAAGTAGATATAATGAAGATGTAATTATTTGATTGAGGAAGTTTAACGTGTACATACTTACTCTCCTTTAGATTTAAACTTTTATTATTTTAGGAAGAAGCATATGTTCTTAACTTTTAGGCCCACTTAAGTTGTATGTGAGTTGACCACAATATTATTTAAACAAATAAGCATTAATTTAACAAGAAACAAATTTGGCATTTTTATGGGCATATTATCTAGTTGGAAAAATTGTAATTTTAGATTGTTGAGTCTACACAATCTTATTGTGGGGGGATTTTCAAGGGAATTGAATCTATTTATACATTCAAAAACTCAATTTAAATAACAAAATGCTACCAAAAAACATTGTCTAATTTTAATTAAAAAAAAAACAACACCACATTATATTACATTAAAAAACAATGTTTTGGGTATCCAATTTGATATGAATAACAAATAAACTTGATTTATTTACTAGATTTAGTATGAACAATAAACACACTCCTTTGATTTTGATCTAAATAAAAAAGACTATTTCAAAACTTTCTTCAATTTGGTTAAATAGTATATGAGTTTGATCTAAATAATATATGTAAAAAATATATTGATTAAATTTTTGAATTTGTATTTATTAATTAATTTATAGAAATATTAATGCCTATTGAAATTATTTAAAAATGAGAATATTGGAAATTTTAAAATTGAATATGACTTAATTTATTTTTTCATTATTTAAAAATGAGAATATTTGAAATTTTTAAAATTAAATGTCTTAACTATATTTTTTTCGTTAAATTCTTGGTATAGGAGAGAAGAAAGTAAATGGAAAAAAAAAAAAACAATTAAAATGACCGTAGAAAAATAGGTATCAAAATTTTATGGATTAAGGAAAAATCTTAATTAAAACAACATTTCTTTAAAAAAAATGTTATTTTAAGATGATATAAGTAATTATTTAAATTATGCTGAGAGTGGGAAATAATATTTGATATAATGATTAAAATTAATATATATATATGTGTGTGTGTGTGTGTGTGTGTGTCTGTGTGTGTGTGTGTATATGTCATTTGATTAGGTTTATGTGCAATAATTTTAAGATTACTCATCACAAACAAATATTGAAATATCGAAATCATCGAAGAAATTTTTCAATATACAAAAAAAAAAAAAAAAAATTCTCTTAGGATGGTTCTTTAAAATGATAGCTATTGTATTTTTTGGTAAGTCAAGCTACAATATTAGGATTAAAGTTTTGAACAAGTACATTGTTGCTCTACTACTAATTGTCACTAGCGAAACTAGACCAGTAAAAAGGAGAAAGAGTCTTAAGATTGTCACAAAAAACTTTTGAACATCTTACAAAATCACATCTTAGCAAAACGACCCATGTGATCTTTGTAGGTTTTATGGGTCTGCCATAGTCAGAGATTACATTGTTTGTTTGGCCAAAAAAAAAAGAGTAGTACATAAAAAAAAACTGGTTTAAAAAGTCCACCTAATGCTAAGGAGTGGCTTCTAATTGGAGGTACATGCTATGTCCTGAGCATCAACTTCTAATTGCTTAAGAAAAATAATTATAGTGTGTTTTGGGTTGTGATCCATTCCCTACAAATCTTGAATGGAAAGAAGCTCCTCCTTGATCACTGAATCTTCACTTACAATGGTTTAATGGAAAAGGGATTGGAGGCAAAGTAAGAAGGAAGCTCTGTAAACTAGGTTTGATGCAGGTACCAAGACCTTCACAATATCTCACTGAGTACAAGGAATCATTATAGAAGGAGGAGGCAAGGTGACCTAAGGTGGACAAAGAGTGTTGATAAACTAAACAATAATCATAGCACATATAGGAGATCGATGGAAACTCTCATTATTTATCTTGAGGCCTTCACAGCTGAAGAGTATGACACCTAGCATAGGTTTGTGTTATGTGGATCTTGTTCATTCGCAACTCCACACTCAAAGCCTCCTTTCTCACAAGATTCATGATCGTTGACCAGGTTAGAGGCAATTGGCACTAGAAAGGATTCCTTGGAGGTTTGGTTTAGTTACTAATATTTTTATTATTAAATCTATTTTAAATTAGAAATATTCTTATAAATAAAAATAATAATAATTAATATTCAAAGTATTATTTAAAAATAATGTTTGTGTGGAACACTCACATGACTTTGATAGATACTATTCTAGTATTTAAATTTAATCAAATGAATTACCTGGGTATCCTCATCCCAAAAAAAATGAAATCCATTTTCATATATTAGGATTAGGGTTGGTCTATTTAAGTAGACATGGGAGCATTAGTATGTGGAAACAATTTTGAGATGGAAAATATTAAGCATCATGTAGTAAGCTAGTAATTGGCTCGGTTTCTTTACATCTTGTTCGTTAAATGAAAATAAAGTGATATTCATTGGATAGGATGGAAAGGAAATAAGTCGATCATTGGTGTTAATATTTTCCATCGAATATTGTCTTTCATTGTACATTGAATTATTAAATTTGGATAATGCTCTCCCAACTCCCAAAATTATTTATTTAGTAAATTATTGACGTTAAAATATGAAGGATGATAGAAAATGTTTAGTCTTTTTTAATCATGTATCAATGCTTTATAAAGTTATCTAAGTTTCATTTTCCTTTAATTATATCATTTTCTATTTAAACCTCTTTTATTTATTATTATTATTATTATCATTATTATTTATGTGTAGATTTTTTGGGCATGTACATACATCATAATCTAGACATTATTTTTGGTCAATGTGGTTGTTTAAGATTAAACATGAAATCAGTGATATGTGGTTTTGTTTTTGTTCTAAATTTGTGTTGGTAGAAGCACTAGAGATTCCCGATCCTCCTATTTGACTATGTTAGACCTCTCTAACTAGAGATTCCTGATCCTCCTTTGTGTTGTCATAAAATGGGAGGCTAACATATTTTACTTGACTTGGATGATGGGGCTAAATGACAACTCACACATGTTCAACATTTTTTTTAATAAGGAAAATATTCCTTTACTCCTCTAGTCTAGGGTGGATGGTGGATCTATGAGATATAGATATCATTAACACTTTGGACATGATTTTTTACAATTTCTTTTTTTTAAGTGGAAACAAGTGCTCATGAATATGATGCAACTGTGTGTTTATTATGCCCCATATATCTAATAATGAGTTGATTTTAATATCCATTTCAAAATATATGTTATATTTAAATATATTAGTATTATTGGAATAACTTATATTTAAATGAGCATAGAATTATTATTATTAACATAGTCATTAAAATTAAATGGTTGGTATATAATATCAATGGGGAGGGTATCAAAATACTTATTTCATGATAGATCTTATATTTTCAAGATTAAAAAAAAAATTAAATAAACTAAATTATATTATTATTATTTTAGATATAGATAAAAGAACTTTGGATTAATCACACCATTACGATTAGGTCGACGTTTCGAACCAGCTAATGTGGTTCATCCTCAGGACAAGGTGATTAATTATAAAAGGAATTAATATACCTCTTAATCATATATACATTTAGAAAAACATGTAACAAGAGTGTTAACCATGGAGATTCACCCCCACTTCACCATGGAAATTTTTAATGTATAAATATGCTTTATTACAATACCATGAGCCAATAACATGGCTTACTAATATCACATGCCCAAAAAATCATAACTCATATTTCAATGTCACATATTCATGTTTATTTGACATTTTTTATTAATTAATCAATTTAATTAAAATGAGAGAAAGGACATAACTAATTTTTAAATAAATTTCAACCTTTGATTTATAACTTCAACAAAAAATATTTAGAATATTATATGGAAATTAAATTCCTACCATCCACCCGATAATTATTGATAAATTAAAATTCTAGAATCTCCATTCCAAAATAAACACACTTGTCAACTTAATTACTATTAATATTGGAATAACCTATACTTAAATGATTCTAGAATAAGTGTGAAAGATATGAGTAAAATTTTACTCTCAAATTAAATTAGATTGAGTTGTCAATTAAATTAATTTAATATTAATGAGGGACAATATAGTTTAAAAGATTAATTTTATTGCTTGTTATTAAGGTTGATATTTTATTTATATAATTAAATATGTTTTCTATTTTTTCATACTAGTGTTAAAGTTTATATATTGTCTAATAGTTAGTTTATATTATTGAATTTGATAATAAAAAGTGAAGTATTGGAATTAAAATTTGTTTAAGATTTTTGGATTTCCATATTTAAATGTAATATAAATTGAATTTAAACTTGAGTTTACATTAATTGGATTATTTCTATTTAAATCTCTATTTATTCAAGTTAGTATTTTTGGGTATTGGATCACACATTTTTCTTGATTGAATTCTTAGTTACATAGGATTGACCTTAAAAATTGGCATTCATATCTCTTTTTACCTTTTTCAAATTTGTTGTTGTATGCAATGGGGATGTCTATTTTTATCGTTTAACTAGTATAGGTAGCTCAATTGGTCATTATATGTTGAGTTCTAGTAAGTATTACGTTGGTGGTTCACATCACCGGGCAATGACATGAGTCTGCCATGTTGTTGTTGATATTAGTAGGCTTGGAAAGGTATGACGAAGATGACAAATATTAATCACATAGGAGATGCACCCACTGTCACTCCAACGTACTTTCCTCTCGCTTTTGGCCAACTCTTAGTATGCCACAATGGTATTCCAAACTACACAATATTACTAAAATTCTTATGATGATCAGTGTCTATACACTCAAATGATGAAGGCTCGGAGTTAAAGAGAACTAATAAATATGATTTTATACATAATATTATCCATAATAAAGGTATATCAACAAAGGAAATACTCAAAAAATGAATGAAATAACCTTAAGAAAAGTGCCAAAATTAAGTATGGAGCCTTTAACAACGCTGAGATTGAAAATTTGAAGTTTAATTATGGTTTGGGGTTTGAAATGATGATTTACCTTACTTTTATATACATGAAAACCTTCAAATATGTAGAAATATGCAAAAAACAACAAGCCAAATCCCTCTATGGGGCCTTCCACAAGCCTAAAAATTATATGAAAACTTATGGCTATAAATTGGAAATGTTAGTATAATGAAATTTGAAGAAAAATATTCCACTAGTACTCCAAAATACTGAGTATTCTGAAAGTTACTAAAATATGAAATTTGTTACTCATTTTTAGGGGTCTAATCCCCAAGGGATGACAAATGAATGTGTCCCAATCAAGTTGAAACATGTTGCAATACTTGCGATAACTTAAAACACTTCCAAAGATAAGTGTTATTCAATTAAAATAATTTAGAAATTATACTTTATACTGTGTTAGAATGTTTAGAATTAACCTTTCATGAATCCCGAAGCACAAGATTTCACTAATATTTCCTATAAACGTTGAATATAAAAATTAGACTACTAAAATCACCTTCATAACACTTTATATGAAAAAATAAAGAGGGACACTAGCCTCTTGGATCTCTAATGAGGCATGAATTGCAGGGAAACAAGTCTAGATTCACAAAGTAATTCATCAAATCAAATCTAAACAAGATAGATTCACTTATTTACTTTTTCCTTTTATGGTTGTATTTTCCTATTTTTTATTTTTCTATTTCTAGGGACTTTTGAATTAATTAAAATAAAAATACAATTGCAGAATTTTTGAAAAAAAGGGTGGTTGGTTATTGGAATAATGATTGTTCCTTATTTCCACTAGGGTTATGGGATCAAATTGATGCTTCTCTTAAGTCAATTGATCAATGTTTGTGGATTAGAGCAAAATGTAGATCCTATAATTTTAATCACCTCAATCCTAATCAAGAGCAAGCTATGAAATGACCTCTACTGGAAGGGGTTCCACTTAGAGAATACCTTCAACCAATAGATCAACTATAATGCAAAATAAATGGAAGCCCTTGATGAGGAACACTAGGACATATCCCAATAGGGAGAAAAAAACCTTTCCAAAAAGAGAGACATGTGAGTAAAAACCTTAGACATCCCTCTCCAAGTGATAAATTTTCCCTTCAAATGGATCGATCTAATTAGCCTTGCAACAATCTTTAGTTATCTACAAATTTCTTTAGAAAAATGTTTGATACCAACCAAGAAAGAGAAACTCCAATATGAACACCAAATCTTTTATAAAAATATTTCACATTATGTAAAATGATGTCAACAATTCACAATGATTTGCAAAGGAGGGAGATTTATCTATTTATAGTCAAGGCTCTCAACATCTTTCCTCCTTTTACTCCCAAAAATAGGGGACGTTTCATCCACAATATTACTGGATTCAAAGCCAAATCAAAATTTTCATTACATTTCCAAAACCATTAAATAAGGTGATATATCCCATCAAGAAAGGTTTAACTTAGAAAAAGGACAATTGATTAAGCCTAAAGTTCTAACGTTCCATGAAAAAATGGCTTAACTTTGTTTGAAAAAATTCCTTGAGTGTTTAGAAGGTCCAACAACTTTAATTTCTTATTCAACGTTGCTTGAATGATCATCCACCATTGAATATCTAGGAGAAAATTTCAAAAAATACTCCCACATGGCCTTCTAGGGCTATCACTTGCACACATTGGTGCTTACAAATGGTGTGGTCAAAAATTTTTGGAGTGCCCTTTGACTACTCTAACCTTGTAGGTATTATCATGCATGTTTTCAAGTTCTTCTCCCCTTTTATATCTAGGTAAAAAGTGTTGATATTGGGATTTAGTGTGCAATTGTTAATTTTGAATCTTCCTTTTGCCTCATTTCTCTTTGACTCAATGGAAAATTTGAGTTCGATATTCTCTCTCCTAATGGTATCATTTGTTAGGGTTTGAGCCTACAATATGATACGAGAGTAAGTCAAATTCAAATATATATATATAGTACATTGCTTAAAACCCTCAAATGAGGTGAGACGTCCCATAAAGGGTGATTGAACTTGGAAAAAAAAGAAGGTCGATTTGGACATAAGATCCAATGTTCCATGAAAAAATGGCTTGAATTTACTTGCAAATATTATTTGGGTGTTTGGAAGGGCCAACTAATTGACTTTCTTGCTCAACATTGCTTGAACGAGGACTTTAGTTCCACCAATGGCTAGGAATAGGTGTACAAATTCCTTTTTTAGTCAACATATGCCTCTAACCATGTTTTAAGGATCCTTCTTGCCTGATTTTGACTTGAGATGAACTTTGGATTGCTTGGATACATCAACGACCTCCTCTTTTGCCGCAATGTTCCTTAACCTTGACCTTCACATCATCCATTTCCTAGAAAGGGTGGGCAAGACTACTTTTCTTAGTCCATTTGCTTGCTTTTTATGTGATTTAAGGCTCGAATTTTCTTAAAGATGAGTTTTCTTGGGTCCATAGTGTGTCCTTGAATTACTTTCACATATTACTTGCTCAACACATGCACAACATCACCACTTTTAATGTGATGGTTTCCCCAAATGAGAATTTGGCTCCTTTAGAAGGTACCCCAAAGTTACAAAGGCGCTTTCGGGAAGGTATTTTGAGTGCTTTGACATGGAACACATTTCTCTTGTTTTGGAGGTTTTAGTATACCCTAGCTTGGAGGATGTGGGATTTTCCTTAGTGAGTGCAAATGCATTGTGAAGTATGATACACCCCATCAATTATAGGTTCAATTTGAAAAAAGGAGGGTTGAATTGACCTAAGGGTACAAGGTTCAATCAAAGAATGGCTTGAATTTACTTGAAAAATTGTATTGAGTTCTTGGGAAGTCAAATGTTCCACTTTTCTTGCACAACATTGCTTGAATGAGGGCTTGGACCTTTCCAACAGCTAGTATAATGTGGATATCCTACCTTTGCTTGGTCCAAAAATGATTCAAACAATTCTCTAAGGCTCCTTCTTGCTTGATATTGACTTGAAATGACCTTTGAATTTCTTGGATACCTCAATGGAATCCTATTTTTCCTCATCATTCCTCCCATTGATCTTCACATGCTCTAATGGTTAGAAAGGGTGTGACACTCCTTGTCTCAATCCATTTAATTTCTTTTTGTGTGATTTGGGGCTTGAACTTTCTTGAACATGAGTTGTCCTTAGTCCATGATGTGTCCTTGACTTGCTTTGACATGTTTCTTTCTCAACACATTTACCATGATGGCTCTTTTAACCTCATTCCTTCCCAAAAGGAGAAGTCGCCCCCTTTAGAAGGTACCTTGAAGATGTAAAAGGAACTTTCAAGTGAGAATTAGAAGTGCCCTGTCTTGGAGCTTATTTCTCTTGACTAAGAGGTCACAACAGATATTTTCACTTCCTTAGAGGATGTGAGACGTTACCTAGGTGAGCAAAATGGCATCACGAACTATGAGACTACCATGAAGAATAATGGTCATGGCCAAATAGGTGTGAATTCATAGGGAGATGGTTCATGTGGGGAAAAAAGAAGTGCATGGAGATAATGAGAAAGCGAGGGGAAAAGTACAATAAGTGATCACCTTTATAGGTCTAATCAATAAGTGCTCCCATAAATCATGAGTTTTATTAGGTCCACATCCATGATGCCAACATACCACTACAAAAGATAAGAATGCCCCATGATGCTTTCTTCCCCTTACTCTTTTTCCCATTCCCCTACCCATCAAATTTTGGAGGAAATCCTTACCTTCTAGTCCTAACCCTTTTCTAGTGGCATGTGGATTATACCAACCTCATACAGTTTCCATAATTAATATGCTCTACTACGTTGAGTGAAGCCTTGTTTTGGGGTGGGATAATTGTGACACCAATCTAGCCCTCTTATCTTTAGGGTTTCTCAATAAATTAATAGCAACCCTATTCGTACATTCACTCATCAACCCTTTCTCTGTTCTATTTCTTTCCCTCCTAATCCACTTAGGGAAGACCTCCTCTTATCTCCTCTCTTTATTTCTTTTTGGTCACCCATTTCCTAGGTTACATCACTACTGATGAGTCTCTCTAGGTCATCCTCTTGGGTAGGGCCCGACCCGAGATGGCTTCTCCTCAGATGGGACCAATCACCATGCCTCTACTTTACTTACTAGGGACATTGGTCTTGGTTGTCACATCCTATAGATTGCAGCTATGGGATCACTTCAACCATCCCTCCAATGTCTCTTTCCAATCAACTCTTGCCTTCCCCAATTGAACACTGGCATTATCACATTTTCCTTCTTGCCTTTACTATTTAAGCGTCAAAGTTGTCAATTATCGCCTCTTTCATTTTCTATCTCAACCAATGTTGCCACCTTTCACTTCATGGCTTCAGTTGTTCATCTCTATTGTTATCACTTGTTACCTCTTTGGTTTAGTTTTTACAGTCCTAGTTTCACTACCTCTCACCTCTATTTCCTCCACTATGTAATATTCCTAAGTGGAAAATAACAGTAAATACCATAAACATGAACTAGAAACAAAAAATAAATTTTGAACCATGCACATAAAATCAGACACCAGTGGAAATAGTCAGGACAACTATGCCATTGTATTAATGATTTGAAATTTGAGCACATAAAAATGGGTAGTAATGATGGAACCCAGGGTTGCTAAGCAAGCTATGCAAAACCAAGGTTGTATCTCACTAGCCTAAGTGTTGGAATGGCTCCAATCTGGAAATGTGCACTGCCCATAAATTTTGTAGTTGGTTGTCTAATGGAACAAGGATTTTTTTTCCTGGAATACTCCTAAGAAAATTCTACAAAATTAACCCCAGACTCCTCTCACCAAACCCACATAAACCCAAAAATGTTTTGAGCTAGTTCCAGGTGACCAGAAATCCCTCCAAGAGGTGTGAGTGGCTTTCCTGGCTAGCTGTGTGAACTGTTGAAGGAATTATCTTGCTAAATGCCCCAAATCCTCAAATAAAATACCTCCAAGATGCACTTTAAAATTACCACTAGAAACCCAACTTTCTCCATCCCTTGGCTCCCTTGAGTTAGCCCTTCTCCTACACCTACGCAGGATCTGCCCAAAACTCTTGTGCACTTTCAGTTGATAAATTCAGCCCACTAAGATGCCTTAACTCTATCCCTGCAAAATAGTGCCAAAACTTCATCCTCACAATAAGAAACGCCTCTGTAAATTTCCAACTAACCCAAGTTAATGTGGTTGGTCCAATTATTTTCACACAAACTACCTTTGCACCATGGTAGTGCGCACCTCTTGAAAATATGCTCCAATGTGACTAAATGGATGCCCTGAATGGACTCCCCAAAGACCAGCTAGGGAGACACTCAAATTTCTCTAAAACTGGGGTTTAATTTCGCTTAAAATTCCTATGCTCAACAAAACTTCTATCCCTTGCACTGAACAACTTCAAGGGAGGTCAAATTTTTTAGTTTGATAGTAAAAAATCCTCCATGTTTGTTTGTACAACGGAGATTCCAGTTTCTTCTATTTAAATATCTCAAATCACTATATAGAGCTCTATTAGAGGATTTTCCCTGAGTTCTTGTGAACTTCAACTTCAGTTCTTCCATTAGACTTGATATGCGGTAGGATTCTGCCATAATAGAAAGATAATTTTATATGGCGCTCAGTTTGTGGTCCATCCACTAGGTTTCTGGGTACGCCATTAGACTTGATAGGAGGTAGGATTCTGCCATAATAAAAAGATAGTTTTATATGGCGCTCAGTTTGTGGTCCATCCATTGGGTTTATATTTGGTGGACTTTAATTTCATATATTTATTTGATGAAAATTGACCAACTGTGCTACATGGTGGGAAGGTTTATTTCGCCCTCCATGAAATTCGAACTCAGGACCACAGGGTAGAACACCTTGAGATTAAATGGTGTTAAGAGCCTTGAGGCTTACCATAATATATAATTGACCACATGGCAGAAAATTTGTTGTCACTAAAACCAAAGTTGATTTATTTATCCGATGTGGATGGTGAGGCCTGGTCGTTATTTATACCTGTACAAAATCATTCTCTTTGTATGGAAAATATGCCTTTACTTCTAATACCACATGGATCCACCTCACTAAAATGAGAGTTATAAATCTGATGTGGATGGTGGTGCCTGGAAGTTATTAAATCTTTGAATTTGCATTTATTAATTTATTTATAGAATATACATATAATTTACAAATTATAAGTACTAATGCCTATTGAAATTATTTAAAAACGAAATTACATAACAAATATTATATTTGAAATTTTTAAAATTGAATATGACTATTTTTTCATTAACTTCATGGTATAGGAGAGAGATGAAGGTACATGGAAAAAAAACAATTAAAATGATTGTGTAAAAAATGTCATCCATTGTAACAAAAATAGGTATAAAATTTTTATGGATTAGGGGAAAATCTTGATTAAAAAAAAAAAAAATTCTTAAAAAAATATTATTTTAAGATGATATACGTAATTATTTAAATTTTGTTGAGAGTGGGAAATAATATTTGATATAATGATTAAAATAAAAAAATAAAAATATTTAATTTATAAAAATTAATAGTTCATTATTGATTAGGTTTATGTGCAATACTTTTAATATTACTCATCACATACAAATATTGAAAATATTGAAAATATCTAAGTTATCAAAGAAAATTTTTAATATACAAAAAAAAATTCTCCTAGGCTGGTTCTTTAAAATGATAGCTATTACCTTTTTTGTTCGGTAAGTCAAGTTACAATATTAAGATTAAAGTTTTGAACAAGTACATTATTGCTCTACTTCTAACTGTCGCTAGGGAAACTAGACCAGTAAAAAAGAGAGAGTCTTAAGATTGTCAAAAAAAAAAATTGAACATATTACAAAATCACATCTTAGCAAAAAAGATCCCCTGTGATCTTTGTAGGCTTTTCTCAACCTGCCATAGTCAGAGATTACATTATTTGTTTGACCAAAATAAAAAGAGTAGTACATAAAAAAACTAGTTTAAAAAAATCCGCCTAATGCTAAGGAGTGGCTTCTAATTGGAGGTACTTGCTATGTCCTAAGCATCAACTTCTAATTGCTTAAGAAAAATAATTATAGTGTGCTTTGGGTTGTGATCCTTTATCGACAAATCTTGAGTACAAAGAAGTTGCTCTCTAATCACTGAATCTTCACTTACAATGGTGCAATGGAAAAGGGATGGGAGGCAAAGTAAGATGGAAGCTCTGGTAAACTAGGTTTGATGTAGGTACCAAGACCTTCACAATCTCTCACTGAGTACAAGGAACCATTATAGAAGGAGGAGGCAAGGTGACCTAAGGTGGACAAAGAGTGTTGAGAAACTAAGCAATAATCATAGCACATATAGTAGATCAATGGAAACTTTCACTATTTATCTTAAGGCCTTCACAGCTGAAGAGTATGACACCTAGCGTAGGTTTGTGTTCCGTGGATCTTGTTCCTTCAAAACTTCACATTCAGAGCCTCCTTGCTGGCAAGATTCATGATTGTTGACCAAGTTAGAGGCAATTAGCACTAGAAAGGATTCCTTGGAGGTTTGGTTTAGTTAGTTATATTTTTATGATTAATGATATATATATATATATATATATATATATATATATAAGGTAAGCTTTGTAGGACTCCTTTTTCATTTATTTTTATAAACAAAATACAGCCAAATTTCACAATTTGGTGGCCTCAACTCGCCCTGAGTGGGAAACCGAATCTGTTGGCCACCTGATGGCATGGTATGCCATCCAAAAAATAAGGTTTTTATTTTTTCATACCAAGTGAACAGAGCTTGAATATTCACACATATACATTTTTGCACGTACTTACTAATAGGTTTGCTTAACATGGAAATATAAATGCTATTCGCATATAGATAAAACAAAAAACTAACAGAGTTAAACATCATAAGACTATTCTGCCTCCTCGGGTACCAAGGCTGATTCCACTGGTGTTGGATCCTGCGCTGAAGTGTTGACCTGCTCATATGGGTTGGTGATGCACATGAGGTGGTACTCTATACGCTCAAGGCGCCTATCTTGCTTTCTCAGCTGGAATTTGATTTTATCAAAGTCGCTCCTTTAGTCTGAAACGTCTTGGACTAAGGTTACCAAACTCATAGAAATTTTCTCCAAGGCTTTGCCAAGGATGCTCTTCATGGACCAATAAAGATACAATGTGTGCTTGAACTGAGTCAGTCTGCCTCTTGTCTTCCCCGGATCAGGGACAATGCCCTTCCATTCCTCTATATCCATTTTTTTTATGCTTGTTGATTAATATCAACTTCTCATTTTTCTATGATTATATGAATTTCTTCTGCAGTGTTTTCATGATATGCCTTCGCTTCCTCCTGAATGAATTTAGCCATTGGCCTCCTTCCTCTAGGCTTACTCGAGGGTGAGATGGGTTGAGCATCAACCACCTTCCCCTTATATTTCTGGTCGCGACCTTGAGCTGTAGGGCTCTTCGAACAGTCCATCATTGTTGCCTCTACTTGATGGCTGTGAACATTTTGTACTGGACTAGAGGACAAAAGCTTCCCTCAGTCTCAGTAGTGATGGATGGGGATATTACCTGTCCAAGGAAGCAAATAGAAATGTAATTCCATGCAATGTGAACATCGTTGATTCCATGCAACAAAATTGTCATGACAATAGTGCCCCGGGTGGTGCATCCTAACAATTCTCCCATCCCCGCCACTCTGAGGGTCATGCACCTTCGTCAGGTAGCCTTTACGAGTAGTCCTGACACGATACTTTGCCTCTGAAACCCCCTGACCCTATTGATAGCACACACCCAGGCTATCCTTCCTATTCCCTTCAGACCCACAACCTTCCTTTATTAACTCGACCCCACACCTGGTGCCAGCTCGCTCGACATGCCACCCACTCCCCCAAATTCCAACAATGGATTTTATAACCACGGTCCTGTCTCGGGTCGAATTCCACTGCCCGGTCTCCGCTCACGCAGAGCCCTAGTGGCTCTCATTGGAGCTACTATGCGCAGACTCTAAATCATGCAGGACTCGGAGCCCAAGCCTTACCCAATACCTCGGGGGAATTTCCCCGTCCATATCCACCCAACTGGCTAATACTGCTCACCCAACAAGCTTTCACTTGGGCGCATGCATGGGCCATGCCCCATTCCTTCAGAGATATAGAGGCCCAAAAAGGGCCCTACCATCCCCAAACCAAAGCCGAAGTCGTTCAACTCCCTACTGCCTAGAAAAAACCTATTCTAGGCCAACTTCACCCCCTTAAGCTCCCAAAGGGACCTAACCCACTGAAATAACAAAATCATGTTATGAAAGACGAAGGGGTAACCATGAACATACCAGGATTTCACCATGTCTGGAGGTTGATGGAGGCTTGTCTTCCTGCTATCGCGCCTGCACCCATGTCTAGCTTCATAACAAAACCCCCACCCCTTCTTCCACCTAGATTTAATCGCCGTGCTCAGACCTTCGTCCTGCCACATGACCTCACAATGCATGCACTAGTACTGCCTACCACCCTTGCCACTCATGTGGAGGGTGGTGGGCTTCAATCCCGAAGACACTACCATAATTGTTGATGGGAGGGCCGATCCAATTCTTTGTACCCTGATCAGGGAATGATTAAAGATATTTAAATTAGAAACATTCTTATAAATAAAAATAATAGTAATTAATATTAAAAGTAATATTTAAAAATAAAGTTTGTGTGGACCACTCGCATGACTTTGATAGATACTACTTTAGTATTTAAATTTAATCAAATGAATTCCCTGGGTATCCTCATCCCAAAATAAAATGAAATTTATTTTCACATGTTAGGATTAGGGTTGGTCTATTTAAGTAGATGTGGGAGCATTAGTATGTGGAAACAATCTTGAGATGGAAAATATTAAGCATCATGTAGTAAGCTAGTAATTGGCTCACTTTCTTTACATCTTGTTCATTAAATTAAAATAAAGTGATATTCATTGGATCGGATGGAAAGGAAATAAGTCGATCATTGGTTTTAAGATTTTCCATCGAATATTGTCTCTCATTGTACATTAAATTATTAAATTTGGATAATGCTATTGCAACTCCCAAGATTATTTATTTAGTAAATTATTGACTTTAAAATTTGAAGGATGATAAAAAATGTTTAGTCTTTTTTAATCATCCTATATGAATGTTTTATAGAGTCATCTAAGTTTCAGTTTCCTTTAATTATATCATTTTATATTTAAACCTATTTTAATTATTATTATTATTATCATTATTATTTATGTGTATATTTTTTGGGCATGCACATACTTCATAATCTATACATTCTTTTTGGTCTATGTGGTTGTTTAAGATTAAACATGAAATCAACGATCTGTGGTTTTTTTTCTTTTCTAAATTTTTGTCGGTATATGCACTACTGATTCCTGATCCTCCTATTTGACTATGTTAGACCTCTATAAGAGTTCTATCGGTAGATTTTCCCTAAGTGTTGGTGAATCAATCCTCCATTAGACTTTCTAGGTGGTAGGATTTTCATTGTCATAATAGAAATATTTTCACTAATCTTTATGAAACTCGATTTTTGGCACTATCTAACTATACATTTTGGAGTATTTTTTAAGAATATGAGGAAACAATTTTTTGCGAGATTGTGTTTTTGTGTTGTTTAAAATGTGTACTTAAATGCATAAATGGATTCAAAGCCTTGCAAAACCCCTCAATCACTCGAATTATGTAGAATTCACAACTCAAATTTGTGATTCCAACTAATCCATGCCGAATTTTGGGTAAATTTGATTCGAAAATATGTCAAAAAAACTCCAAAACAAAAAACAATTAAACTACAAGTTAGTTTTTTTTCCATTCATGTGAACATTGGACTTGTATTTAGTGCATTGTTAGTTCAGTTATTTATTTTATGAAATATAGATTCACTATAGGTTTGGTTATTTCCTTGTATTCGATACATTGTAAGTTAAATTATTTAGAAAGTATAAGGATCATACCTCAATTAAAGAAAATATTGCTTACGTTATAGTTTTACAACATTTTCCAGAGCTTTTTAAAATCTATAGCTACAGAAAAAGCGATAAGGATTAGGTTTAGTGTGTAATTCCTCTTTGAAGTCAATGATAGTGAAAATTAGATTCAAAAGAAACTTGTAGGTAATCAAAACCATTGTTTGTGTGAAAATGTAGAGCCTTTTAATAACAACAAGAAGATTCTAAATCAGAATTGATTCATGTTAATGAGAATTTGAGGGGAACTTTGGGTACATTTAAGGGTAGTACATCAAGGGAGGACAAAGAAAAAGATCGTAGTTTTATTTTCATAGTTTGGTAGAGAAGCAACTTGGGGTATTTGATATCTATTTTCCTACAAAATAATTTTGGGATTCTTGAGCTAGGATAGATGCCATGTATTGCTATTTTGTTCAAATTGTTGTCTCCCTGGTGGTGGTAATTGAACCCATGTTATTACCTTCCTTGAAGGTTTTTTTTTCATTTATAAGAATCAAACTCACTAGTACCTTGTTAAAAGTGACACAATATAATGCATGGGGTAGGGTCCTTTGTGTTGTCTTAAAATGGGAGGCTAGCGTATTTTACTTGACTTGGATGGGGAGGCTAAATGACAACTCACACATGTTCAATATTTTTTTTAATAAGGAAAATATTCTTTTACTCCTCTGATCTAGGGTGGATGGTGGATCTATGAGATATGGATATCATTAACACTTGGACGTGATTTTTTACACTTTCTTTTTTGAAGTGGAAAAAAGGGCTCATGAATATGATGCAACTATGTGTTTATTATGCCCCATATATGTAGTAATGAGTTGATTTTAATTTCCATTTCAAAATATATGTTATAATTAAATATATTAGTATTACTAGAATAACTTATATTTAAATGAGTATAGAATAAATGCACGTTGTATATTATTATTTTTAACATAGTCATATAAATTAAATTGCTGGTATATAATTTCAATGGGTAGGGTATCAAAATACTTATTTCATGATACATATTATATTTTCGAGATTAAAAAAATCATTAAATAAACTAAATTATATTATTATTATTATTATTAATTATAAAAGGAATTAATATACCTCTTAATCCTATATACAATTAGAAAAACATGTAACAAGATTGTTAACCATGAGATTCACCCTCACTTTACCTTGGAAATTTTTGATGTATAAATATGCTTTATTACAATACCATGAGCCAATAGCATGGCCTACTAATATCACATGGCCAAAACATCATAACTCATATTTCAATGTCACATATTGATGTTCATATGACATTTTTTATTAATTAATCAATTTAATTAAAAGGAGAGAAAGGACATAACTGATTTTTAAATAAATCTCAACCTTTGATTTATGACTTCTACACAAAATATTTAGAATAATATATGGAGATTAAATTCCTACCATCCACCCTATAATTATTGATAAATTAAAATTCTAGAATCCCTATTCCAAAATAAACACACTTATCAACTTAATTATTATTATTATTGGAATAACCTATACTTAAATGAGTCTAGAGTGAGTGCATAATGTATGAGTAAAATTTTACTTTGAAATGAAATTAGATTGAGTAGTCAATCAAATTAATTTAATATTAATGAGGGACAATATGGTTTAATAGATTAATGTTATTGCTTGTTATTAAGGTTGATATTTTATTTATATAATTAAATATGTTTCATATTTTTTTCGGACTGGTGTTAAAGTTTATACAATGTATTATGGTTAGTTTTATATTATTGAATTTGATAATAAAAAGTTAAGTATTGGAATCAAAATTTGTTTCAGAGTTTTGGATTTCCATATTTAAATGTAATATAAAAATGAATTTACATTAATTGGATTATTTCAATTTAAATCTCTATCTTTTCAAGTTGGTATTTTTGGGTATTGGATCACACATTTTTCTTGATTGAATTCTTAGTTACATAGGATTGACCTTAAAATTCGGCATTCCTATCTCTTCTTAACTTTTTCAAATTTGTTGTTGTATGCAATGGGGATCTCTATTTTTATCATTTAACTATCATAGGTAGCTGAATTGGTCATTCTATGTTGAGTTCTAGTAAGTATTAGGTTGGTGGTTTGAATCACCGGGCAATGACATGAGTCGGCCATGTTGTTGTTGATATTAGCAGGCTTGGAAAGGTATGACAAAAATGACAAATATTAAGCACATAGGAGATGCACCCACTTCATCCCAACGTACTTTCCTCTCGCATTTGGCCAACTCTTAGAATGGCACAGTGGTATTCCAAACTACACAATATTACTAAAATTCTTATGATGATCAGTATCTATAGACTCAAATGATGAAGGTTCAGAGTTAAAGAGATCTAATAAATATGATTTTATATATAATATTAACCATAAAAATGTAGATCAACAAATGAAATACTCAAAATATGAATGAAATAACCTTAAGAAAAGTGCCAAAATTAAGTATGGGGCCTTTAGCAACGTTGAGATTGAAAATTTGAAGTTTAATTTTGGTTTGGGATTGGAAATGATGATTTACCTTTTATATACATGAAAACCTGCAAATATGCAAAAAACAACAAGCCAAATCCCTCTATGGGGCCTTCCACAAGCCTAAGAATGATATGAATTGGAAATGTTAGTATAATGAAATTTGAAGAAAAATATCCCATACTCCAAAATACTGAGTATTCTGAAATTTATTCAAATATGAAATTTGTAACTCAATTTTAGTGGTCTAATCCCCAAGGGATGAAAAAATGAATGTGTCCCAATCAAGTTGAAACATGTTTCAATACTTGCGATAACTTAAAACACTTCTAAAGATAAGCGTTATTCAATTAAATTACTTTATAAATTCTACTTTGGGTTAGAAGGTTTAGAATCAACCTTTCATGAATCCCAAGGCACAAGATTTCACTAATATTTCCTATAAATGTTGAAGATAAAAATTAGATTGCTAAAATCAACTTCATAACACTTTATATGCAAAAATAAAGAGGGACGCTAGCCTCTTGGATCGCTAATGAGGCATGAATTGCAGGGAAACAAGTCTAGATTCGCAAGTAACTCATCAAATCAATTCTAGACAAGATAGATTCACTTATTTAATTTTTTCTTTTATGGTTATATATTCCTATTTTTTTTTTTCTATTTCTAGGGAAGGTTATGGGATCAAATTGATGCTTCTCTTAAGTCAATTGATCAATGCTTGTGGATTAGAGAAAAATATAAATCCTATAATTCTAATCACCTCAATCCTAATCAAGAGCAAGTTATGAAATGACTTCTACTTGAAAGGATTCCGCTTAGAGAATACCTTCAACCAATAGATCAACTATAATGCAAAATAAATTGACGTCCTTGATGAGGAACACTAGGACATAGCCCAACATGGAGAAACAAAAATTTCCAAAGAGAGAGAAGTGTGGGTAAAAGCCTTAGACATCCCTCTCCAAGTGACAAAGTTTCCCTTCAAATGGATCGATCTAATTAGCCTTGCAACAATCTTTGGTTATATACAAATTCCTTTAGAAAAATGTTTGATACCAACCAAGAAAGAGAAACTCCAAGATGAACACGAAATATTTCATGAAAATATTTCACATTATGTAAAATGATGTCAACAATTCACAATGATTTTTAAAGGAGGGAGATTTCTCTATTGATAGTTAAGGCTCTCAACATCTTTCCTCCTTTTACTCCCAAAAATAGGTGACTTTTCATCCACAATATTCCTGGAGTCTAATTCAAATAAAAATTTTCATTACATTTCCAAAACCATTAAATAAGGTGATATGTCCCATCAAGGAAGGTTTAACTTGGAAAGAGGACAACTGATTTAGCCTAAAGGTCTAACATTCCGTGAAAAAGTGGCTTGACTTTGTTTGAAAAAATTATTTGAGTGTTTATAAGGTCCAGTGGCTTGAATTTCTTATTCAGCGTTGCTTGAATGATCATCCAACATTGAATATCTAGGAGACACTTTCAAAAAAGTCTCCCACATGGCCTTCTAGGGCTATCACTTGAACAAATTGGTGCTTACAAATGGTACGGTCAAAAATTTTGTGGAATGCCCTTTGACTTCTTTAACCTTCTTGATATTATCATGCATGTTTTCAAGTTCTTCTGCCTTTTTATATCTAGGTCAAAAGTGTTGATGTTGGGATTTAGTATTCAATTGTTAATTTTGAATCTTCCCTTTGCCTCATTTATCTTTGACTCAATGGAAAACTTGAGTTCGATATTCTCTCTCATAATGGTATCAGTTGTTAGGGTTTGAACCCACAATATGATGCGAGACTAAGCCAAAAAAAATAAAAATTACGTTGCTTAAAACCCTCAAATGAGGTGAGACATCCCATAATGGGTGATTGAACTTGACAAAAAAGAAGGTCGATTTGGACAAAAGGTTCAATGTTCCATGAAAAAATGGCTTGAATTTACTTGCAAAAATTATTTGAGTGTTTGGAAGGGCCAACTACTTGACTGGCTTGCTCAACATTGCTCGAATGAGGGCTTGAGTTCCACCAATGGCTAGGAATAGGCATACAAATTCCTTTTTTTAGACAAAATATGCCTCAAACCATGCTTTAAGGACCCTTTTTTCTTGATTTTGACTGGAGGTGAACTTTGGATTTCTTGGAAACATTAACGACCTCCTCTTTTGCCTCAACGTTCCTCAACCTTGACCTTTACATCCTCCATTTACTAGAAAGGGTGGGTGAGACTACTTGTATTGGTCCATTTGCTTGCTCAGCACATGCACAACATCACATATTAATTTGGCTCCTCTAGAAGGTACCCCAAAGTTGTAAAAGGAAATTTCAGGAAGGAATTTTGAGTGCTTTGACATGGAACACATCTCTCTTGTTTTGAAGGTTTCAATACACCCTACCTTGGAGGATGTGGGATTTTTCCTTGGTGAGTGAAAATGCATTGTGAAGTATGAGACATCCCATCAATTAGAGGTTCAATTTGACAAAAGGAGGGTTGAATTGACCTAAGGGTACAAGGTTCATTCAAAGAATGGCTTGAATTTACTTGAAAAATTATATTGAGTTCTTGGGAAGTCAAATGTTCCACTTTTATTGCACAACATTGCTTGAATGAGGGTTTGGACCTTTCCAACAACTAGTATAATGTGGACGTCCTACCTTTTCTTGGTCCAAATATGATTCACACAATGCTCTAAGGCTCCTTCTTGCTTGATATTGACTTGAAATGACCTTTGCATTTCTTGGAGACCTCAATGGCATCCTATTTTTCCTCATCATTCCTCCAATTCATCTTCACATGATCTAATGGTTAGAATGGGTGTGACATTCCTTGTCTCTATTCATTTACTTTCTTTTTGTGTGATTTGGGGCTTGAAATTTCTTGAACATGAGTTGTCCTTAGTCCATGATGTGTCCTTAACTTTCTTTAACATCTTTCTTTCTCAACACATATACCATGATGACTCTTTTAACCTCATTCCTTCCCTAAAGGAGAAGTCTCCCCCTTTAGAAGGTACCTTGAATATGGAACAGGAACTTTCTAGAGGGAGTTAGAAGTGCATTGACTTGGAGCTTATTTCTCCTAACTAAGAGGTCACAACAGATATTTTCACTTCCTTAGAGGATGTGGGATATTACCTAGGGGAGCACAATGGCATCACTAACTATGAGACTACCTTGAAGAATGATGGTCATGGCCAAATAGGTGTGCATTCATAGGGAGATGGTTGATGTGGGGAACAAATAAGTGCATGGAGATAATGAGAAAGCAAGGGGAAAAGTATAATAAGTGATCAACTTTATAGGTCTAGTCAATAAGTGCTCCAATAAATCATGAGCTTTAGTAGGTCCACATCCATGATGCCCACATACCACTTTAAAAGATAATAATGCCCCATTATGATTTCTTCCCCTTACCCTTTTTTCCATTCCCCTACCCATCAAATGTTGAAGGAAATCCTTACCTTCTAGTCCTGACCCTTTTCTAGTGGCATGTGGATTATACTAGCCTCATACCGTATAAATATGCTCTACCACGTTGAGTGAAGCCTTGTTTTGGGGTGGGATAATTATGACACCAATCTAGCCCTCTTATCTTTAGAGTTTCTCAATAAATTAATAACAACCCTATTTGTACATTCACTAATCAACCCTTTCTCTATTCTATTTCTTTCCCTCCTAATCCATGTTGAAAAGTGTAACTAGGTTGGTCTTCATGTTGATTATGTAATTATGTAATGAAGACAAAGATAATAAAATGTATTTTGTACCCTGATGCGGGTGACAGAACTGGCACAAACGAAAATCATCTCTCCCACACCTCAGAGGACGAAGATCTTCTACACAGAGCCTCACTTGTTGCAGATCCTCAAACCGTTAGCCATCCACACGAGACAAACGGGATAAGGTATGATGATGAGACGTTGGGTACAACATCACCCTCTCTAGGCTACCCCCTACCACTATCACCATAAATGATTAACATGATTGATCTATATATAAGCCATCATCCTTCCCTCAAGCCTACTCAGGAAACCGGCTATGGCACGCAACTGCGTGCGAGGATTACTCATTGCCATCCCCCTCGCATGTGTCCAAGACCCTTTAAAATAATGAGCTCTTAGCCTCGAGAAACTCATAGTAAATTCCCTCTACCTTTCCTTTTGATTCTACTTTGGCACTACCCCGATTACAGACCGTCGTGCAGCCCTTTACTCATCGATGCGCTGCACAGTCCCCTCTGGGCTATGACTTCACAGTTTGCGCACCTCTTCCCTAGCCCTTCTGCTCCCCCTGTCCTGGACACTATTTCCCCCCCTGCTGCACACCCTTCCATTAAAGCCTCTCCCCTACATCATTGTGTAATGGCCCCCAGACTACGCCAGAGAACCATCCGCGGTGATCAGAGAGGATCTCTCTCTAGCTGTTATCACCGTTGAGAGGACAACCGTTTGGAGTTAGTGGAAGGATCCTCCTCCGACGGTTTTGCAAGACAGAGCCTCGATCCTGAGTAGGAGGAAGAAGCTCCAATACAAGCTGCATAGAGAGGTAGGTGCGGCCCGCGAAATTCTACCATCGTGCATCAGGCATACCCCCTGCCCTCTAAGGCTGATTATTGTCAAGCATGTTACCACCAGAGTGTTATACCCTTGTTTGCTTATTTTGTAATATCTAGATACATCGTATGGCTATTGCACATGTGTAATATTCTGTCTCGGTACTTTAGGAGTCATTTTCCTCCGTGACACAGACGAAGCAGCTGGATTGGCTAAGCGCAACTTTCCAACCCCGCCTATAGCATATGTAATGTTTCTTTTTTCGAATTAATAGATTAGCTTAACTTACCAAAAAAAAAAAAATGTATTTTATACTTGCTTCATGGGTTTCATGAGCAAAATTTTATTATAGGTTAAATATACTTCTTCTTGATGTCTATCTAGGGTTTTTTCTTCTAGATAAAAATGTAATTAAGTGTCATTTATATATGAAGGACCTAGTCAAAAGAGATGCTCCAAGACCTTGCAAAAGAATTTGTGAAAGAATGGCTTGAAACTAAATTAACTCAACGCTAGAAATAGATGATGAAAGTCAACCCATATGCAACTACACGTCAGCCTAATTATCAGGTGAGAAGTCGGCCTTCTAGCTGACTGTATGGTCGGCCTAATAGACTGTTCACATGCACCATATATACACACCACTATGGTTCATTTGAAAAATAATTTTCGGTGGTCTCTGCAACATAAAAGTGTGGGCTCTCTCTCAAAAATATAAGTACGGATATCCATAAGAATTGAAGTGTGGATCTCCTGAAGAAAGACATGCGGAACTCCTAAAGAAAAAAACATATGGATTTTCTGATGAAAGACATGCAGATTTTATGAAGAAAGACATGCGGATTTTCTGTTATTCTTACAGTATGTATTGAAATCTGTTATATAAACAATTGTGGATATGTTAGTAATGTGTATATGCAGATTTATGAGAAGTGATACATCGTCTAAACAAGTGAAATCAAACTGCGGACTTCAGGACTGATATTACAGATAAGAAAATTGTGGAATGAAGTCAGAATTTAAGACATAAGATTGTGGATCCAGTATATAGATCAGGTTTGAAGAGATGTGCGGATACTATGACATGAACTACCAAGTTAATCAACTAGAGTCTGATATGGTGTATGTCTGCATATAGTGTAAGCAAATGAAAGGAAGGTAAATCAAATATTTACCTTCCTATTCTCAGCATTCATAAGAAATTAATATATATATTTCAAGTGAATATGAAGTAAGAAGCAATGTCTTGATAAGCAAAGACTAAGCCAAGGAAAATAGAAGTAGATACTGAGTTCTCTAAATTTTGGAGTAGATCAGTGTAAGACGGTGCAAATACAAAGGATCAGTATTGGCAGCAGTCAAATAAGTAGTTGTAAGGTCTTGGAAGCATTCATGGGTCAAGGGTCTAATTTTGGGTCACGGTACTTGTCATCTGAAATCTATAAGAAGAATTTCTCGTGTGTTTTCCTCTCCAAGAGGGAGAGGTTTTTCCCTGGCTCTAGGAGCCTAACTCTTGTGTCTCGTGTCTTTTGATAATTGACTTGATGAAAGATTTAATAAGAAGACATAAGTAACTCAAGTAACATCACAAGTAATTATCAAGAAGAGAATTTTGTATTAATCACTATCCCTCCAAATTCTCAACATGGTTTCAGAGCTAAGGTGCTAAAGGCAAAGGGCTATTTGAAAAAGAGACACTCAAGGATCAAAATTCAGTTTTCTAGAAAGCATGAAAGAAAAATTCAAAGTCTACATTGTAAGGTCAAATCAGTTTGCAAGGAAATCCGCAAGCCATCTCAAGAAGAGTTTCACCTTTATTCATGGAATCCACACATCAAGGAGGTAATCTTTGACATTGTTAGAAGATGAATCATTAAGCACCTCCCAACACTATTTAAGACATCTCTATTCTAAAGAAATCCTTGATCATCAAGGATCCATGATCACCTACTTTGGAATCAGTTTAAGAGGAAGTTCCTGCCATCATCTTCAACAAGAAAGCTAGTAGAAGAAGAAAAGCATCTACTCAAGTAAGTATCCTTATGACTTCATGTGAATCTATCAAAATGTCTTATTTTCAAATAAAGCATCAAACTGGTTAGGGTTTCAAACTTTCCTGCATAGAAGACAAGGACAGTGAATTCATGCCAAATACATGAAGGGAGATATAAGAGCCCAAAGGATTCTTACAGAATCCATAAAAGAATCTCTCATCTCCGATGTACCAAATCTAGAATCATCAAAATAAATATATGAGAAATTGGTGGAGCTATTCTCTGTGAGTACTGCAGGAGAAGCAATCTCTCTGAGATCAACTGCAGGAACTAGGAGAAGTAATGTCTGACACTGAGATGACTACAGTGGTGTTGAATGCTCTGCAAAAATAATGGGGAAACTTCACTTCAAGTTTGTACGAGAAGAAATAAGCCACACCATTCAATAATTTAGGGTCTCTATGTAAAATAGAGGAAACAAGATTAAAAGCCAAAGGTGTTACAAGATTAAGTGAAGGGAATCAAGCCTTTGCAACCACGTCGAGAAAGAAAGGAAGATTCGGTAAGTTTGGTATTTAGAATAGTATGGACAAAGCATGATGCTTTGGATGTGATGAACATGGGAATTATAAAATTGATTGTCATAAATCTAAAAGGGACAAGAGAAATAGGGAAGAAGCCCATATCTCAGAAATGAGAGAAGAGCCTGATGCAAAGAAATCTAAGAAAGAAGAAGAGAGGGATCTCCACTATGATTGAGATCATCTTCTCCTTTAAGTGATTTATGTTGTTTGTATGATAAGAAGCAGTGCAACATCCTAATAAAAGTATGATAGGAGTTATTGGTAAAACAGCTCCTAGAAAGCCTCTCTGATAACAATACTGATGGAAAGCATTCATCAAGATCAAGGGTCATCATGGAAACATAATTCTGGGATGTGATGACATATGAATGAAGCAGGTAAATGGAATGAAGCTATTCATTCTAGTAAAACTACTAAAGGATGACTCATATGCTGAGGTATGAGGTATAAGGTATGTATATATTTATATGTTGACACTGGATGCTGTGAAGTCATGTCATATGGTTGCAGGTAATAGACTTCTATATTTAGAAGTATGATCTATGAAGGAGAATCTCTTGGTGCACTAACAGATGAAATCAACATAATATATATATATATATATATATATATATATATATATATATCCTCATGGAATATGAGGTGGCTATATATGAACGAGGAACTGGAAAATGTGTAAGTTCCTGGGAATGAAGAATGTGCAGAAAGGAAGAGATCATGAAATGCAACCATGTAAAGAGGCAGTTATCATCCGGAAGCCAAGAAGATGTGATTAGGAGATCTCTTGGGAGGCTATGTAGACTATGACAGAAATCTGGTAAAGAAGAAGACCCTTGACAAAACATATCATTAGGAGATGCGTCAATTTGAATAAAGGATTCCAATGCCTACAGGAAGATGTCATGGTGAAAGATCATCACTGAGGTAACTTTTGTTTTAAAATTTCATATGTATATGTTTATCTGGATGAATTTGTGCAGGGCTTCTAATCATGAAAAAGGATGTATTATCCTTGGAGATGATTCGAAGGAAAGCAACATGGCATAACGGTGAACCAGATGAGAAAGACAGATGAATCACTTTCTGGTAGATGACATGACTCATGAATGAAAGTGATGGATGATTTGTGCCCTATGGAGCTAAAGTTGAAGATTCCTCAATATCAAAATCCATGACATTGAGGGGAGGAATTCTTCATGAGCAACTGGGTGTCTCACCATTGCTGCTGCAAGTCCCTTATTGAGAGGGAGCCTGGTGATCAGTTTCATACTTGGAAGAATCTAGGAAATTCCAAATAATGAGCTTAGGTACATTATTTATATAGGAACGAGTACATTCCCTTGTGGAATAGGTCCTCCCTGGCTGAGAGGGAGAGATAGACACATCATTCTTGTCTTCACTTGGGAAGATAGAATGGAGGATTGGGTAATCATCTGGAATTCGATACTCTTTGATAATGTGCTAGGGCATTCAAGATAAGAGTAGTCAAGGACTGATATTCTTTGAGGGTTAGCTACCCAAGAGAAGAATATTCCAAGAAGGTCATACTTTGGGAGCACCCAGGTGGAGTATGTACCTTGGAGAGACAATGACGATGGTGTCTATAAGTCATGTGTCTTGCCAGCATTGTAGCCCATTGTCTCGTTGAGAGATGGGGCTGTTAGTCAAGGCCTTGCACTAGGACAATGCTAGTTGATATGATGCTATCCAGATGCGATTACCAATCCGATTCTTCTTATGAGATTCTTAAGTTTGAAAGTGACCATGTACCTGTATGAATACCTCCCCAGTTAAGAGGGAGTGTTGAAAAGTGTAACTAGGTCGGTCTTCATATTGATTATTTAATTATGTAATGAAGAAGACAAAGATAATAAAATGTATTTTGTACTTGCTTCATGGGTTTCATGAGCAATATTTTATTATAGGTTAAATAGACTTCTTCTTGATGTCTATCTAGGGTTTTGTCTTCTAGATAAAAATATAATTAAGTGTCATTTATATATGAAGGACCTAGTCAAAAGAGATGCTTCAAGACCTTGCAAAAGAATTTGTGAAAGAATCACGTGAAACTAAATTAACTCAATGATAGAAATAGATGATGAAAGTCAACCCACATGTAGCTACACGTCAGCACAATTATCAGGTGAGAATTCGACTTTCTAGCTGACCGTATGGTCGGCCTAATAGACTGGACACATGCACTATATATACACACCTTTGCGGTTCATTTAAAAAAAAAAAATCGGTGGTCTCTGCAACATAAAATTGTGGGCACTCTCTCAGTAATATAAGTGCGGATATCCATAAGAATTGAAGTGATAATCTCCTGAAGAAAGACATGCGGAACTCCTGAAGAAAAAAAACATGGGGATTTTCTGAAGAAAGACATGCACATTTTCTAAAGAAAGACATGCGGATTTCCTAAAGAAAGACATGCGGATTTTTTGTGATTCTTACAATATATATTGCAATCTGTTATATAAAGAATTGTGGATATGTTAGTAATGCAGATATGCGGAGTTATGAGAAGTGATATGTCGTCTAAACAAGTGCAATCAAATTTCAGACTTCAAGACTGATATTACAAATAAGAAAATTATGGAATGAAGTTTGAATTTAAGACGTAAGATTGTAGATCCAGTATACAGATCAAGTTTTAAGAGATGTGTGGATACTGTGACATGAACTGCCAAGTTAACCAACTAGAGTCTGATATGGTGTATATCTGCATAGAGTGTAAGTAAATGAAAGGAAGGTAAATCAGATATTTACCTTCCTATTCTCAGCATCCATAAGAAAGTAATATATATATTTCAAGTGAATATGAAGTAAGAAGCAATGTCTTGATAAGCAAAGACTAAGCCAAGGAAAATAGGAGTAGAGACCGAGTTCTCTGAATGTCGGAGTAGATCAATGTAAGATGGTGAAAATACAAAAGATCAGTATTGGAAGCAGTCAAAGAAGCAGTTGTAAGGTCTTGGAACCATTCACGGGTTAAGGGTCTAATTTTGGGTCACGGTACTTGTCATATGAAATCTATAAGAAGAATTTCTCGTGGGTTTTCCTCTCCAAGAGGGAGAGGTTTTGCCTTGACTCTAGGATCCTAACTCTTGTGTCTCGTGTTTTTTAATAAATGACTTGATGAAAGATTTAATAAGAAGACATAAGTAACTCAAGTAACATCACAAGTAATTATCAAGAAGAGAATTTTGTATTAATCACTAACCCTCCAAATTCTCAACAATCCACTTAGGGAAGACCTCCTCTTATCTCCTCTCTTTATTTCTTTTTGGTCACCCGTTTCCTAGGCTACATCACTACTAATGAGTCTCTCTAGGTCATCCTCTTGGATAGGGCCTGACCCGAGATTGCTTCTCCTCAGATGGGACCAATCACCATACCTCTCCTTTACTTATTAGGGGCATTGGTCTTGGTTGTCACATCCTATAGACTGCAGCTATGGGATCACTTCAACCATCCCTCCAATGTCTCTTTCCAATCAGTTCTTGCCTTCCCCAATTGAAAACTAGCACCATCAATAAGAGTTTTCAATTATTTCCACTTTCATTTTCTATCTCAACCAATGTTGCCACCTCCCACTTCATGGCTTCAGTTGTTCATCTCTATTGTTATCGCATGTTACCTCTTTGGTTTAGTTTTTCAGTCCTAGTTTCACTACCTCTCAGCTCTATTTCCTCCACTATGTAATATTCCTAAGTGGAAAATAATGGTAAATACCATAAACATGAACTAGAAACAACAAATAAATTTTGAACCATGCACATAAAATCAGACACCAGTGGAAATAGTCAAGACAACTATGCCATTTTATTAATTATTTGAAATTTGAGTACATAAATATGGGTAGGAATGACCCAGGCTTGCTAAGAAATCTATGCAAAACCAAGGTTGTATCTCGCTGGCCTAAGTGTTGGAATGCCTCCAATACGGAAATGTGCACTGCCCATAAATTTTGCAGTTGGTTTTCTAATGGAACAAGGATTTTTTCGTTAACTACTGCTCATAAAATTCTACAAAATTAACCTCGAACTCCTCTCACCAAACCCACAAAAACCTTAAAAAATTGGGCTAGTTCCAGGTTACCATAAATCCCTCCAAGAAGTGTGAGTGGCTTTCCTGGCTAGTTCTGTGAACTCCTGAATGAATTATTTCTCTAAATGCCCCAAATCCTCGATTAAAATACCTCCAAGATACTCTATAAAATTACCACCGGAAACCCAACTTTCTCTAGCACTTGGCTCCCTTGAGTTAGCTCTTCTCCTACACCTATGCAGGCTCTGCCCAAAACTCTTATGCACTTTCAGAAAGTGATAAATTCATCCCAATAATATGCCTTAACTCTAGCCCTGCAAAATAGTGCCAAAACTTCAGCCTCATAATAAGAAAATCCTCTACAAATTTTCGACTCACCCAAGTTAATGTGGTTGGTCCAATTCTTTCCACACAAACTGCCTTTGCACCCTGGTTGTACGCACCTCTTGAAAATATGCTCCAATGTGACTAAATGGAAGCCTTGAATGGATTCCCCAAAGACCGGCTAGGGAGACACTCAAAGTTCCTTGAAACTGGGGCATAATTTCGCTTGAAATTCCTATGCTCAACAACACTTCTATCCCTTGCATTGCACAACTTCAAGGGAGGTCAAATTTTTGAGTTTGATAGTAAAAAATCCTCCAAAATTCCACCCTTTTTGGCTCAAGTAGTCTAGGCTCATGCGTACCCCCTTGGTGGCCTCCACAATGCACTAACTCGCCTTCATTCCCTTGTAGATCGAATTGTCTCCATTAGTGGCCCCCACCTTCCACTACGAACTTGGTTTTTCAATTTCTCCTAAGTCCAAAAATGCTACTATGTGCCTCCAATTCCAAAATTGAAAAATGGCTATACTTGGAAAAATTTATAAAGTTGGGGATATCATCGTTCTCCCCAGAAAAATTTGCTTGTCATCAAGCAACTGCAATGTTTGTTGTTGCAATACCTGCTCACCCTCCCATGTGGCATCCTCCTCAAGCAAGTCCCTCCATCTGACCAGGAACTCCTTGATGACCCTATTCTTGAGCTTCCTGTCTCTCACCTTCAAAATGGCTTCAGGAACCAATACTTAATGCCCCTCCTCATCCAAGGGTGGTAGTTTTGTTGAAGCTATAACTTGTTTTCCCAATGCCTTCTTTAGGTAAGACATGTGGAACACATTATGCACTTCCTGCTAGAATCTCCAACTCATACACCACCTCTGCTACACACCTAGTTACCCTGTATGTTCCATGGAAATGAGGCTTGAGTTTTTCAACCCCTTTTTTCTTGAGAGTAGATTGCCTGTATGGTTGTAGATGCAAATAGGAAATTTCCCCAACCTTAAATTTCCTCTCAACTCGGTGGAAATATGCATAAATATCCTATAGATTTTGGGCAGTCTGCAAAGTGTCCTTGAGAGCCTTAAGTATATCTTGGCTCTCCTGGATCCAATCTTTTGCCCCTAGGGCCCTACTATCTCCAAACACCTTGTCAGAAAAAGATAAATAATCATAACCATAAAGAGCTTGAAAATGGGACATAACAATGGGCATATGATAGGTGTTGTTGTAGCACCACTCCCCAAGATGGAGCCACATCACCCACACTCGATGTTGCCCTGTCCCATAAATTCTCAAGTAGCAATCCAACCATTTTTTTACCAACCTTTGTTTGCTCGTCTATCTAAGTGTTGGGAGTAAGTTATGTGCCCACCAATCTGAAAATAACCTGCCAAATCCTCCCATGAATCTTTTTTCCCAGTCACTAACAATGGTCTTGGGAAGACCATGGAGTCTGAACACCTCCCTGAAGAACAACTCGGCTACCTGTGAAGTTTAGTATCTAACGAGAATGGAAAAGAAATGGGAAAACTTCATCAACCGGTCCACCACCACATAGATGCAATCTCATCCTTGAACAATTGGTAGCCCTATGATGAAGCCCATGGAGATACTCTCCCCTTTCTGCTCTGGAATAGGTAGAGGCTGAAGCAATATTGTCAGGTGTGAATGCTCTACCTTATTCCTCTAGCACGTGTTGCACTCTCGCACATATCATAGCACGTCCTCCTTGATTCCCCTCAACATAAAACACTCTCTTATTGTGTTGTAAGTATTTAGAAACCTTATATGTCTTGCTAGCATTGAATCATGTATTGCCTTCAAGATCGTTTCCTGGAGCTGAGAATCGGGAACTAGATAAATCAGGTTCTTGTAGTAAATGACGTCATCCATGACCTTCTACCTCTCATCTCTAGAGGCCCCATCCAAAATCTCAAATTCCTGTTGGTTCTTACAGTAATATACTAAGAGCTATGCCTTCCAATCCTGCAAAACTTCCATGAGAGAGAGTGTTGGGGGTCTCCTAGAAAGTGCATCATCCACCACATTATGTTTCCCATTGACATACTCAATCTCGAAATCGTAGGCCTAGATCTTACTGACCCACTTCTATTGCCTATCATTAAGTTCCTTCTTCTCCAAGAAGAACCGTAGATTGTTGTGATCGGCTTTCATCCTAAACCGGAAAGTGCTCTAAGCCCCAGATTTTGTGGAGAGGCTTAGACATCGGTATTCCAAAGAACTTAGAAACCATTTGTGAAAATTCCACTTGGTTAATGTTTTATTAAAATAATTAATTATTTTAATGGATACCATAAGTATAAACTTAGGGAAATTAAATAATTAAAGGACATTAATAAAACAGAGTGAGAATGATCTAGAAAGCAAAGATCAAGTCATGTTATAATCTTAGTCGTTGATTAGAGATCTAATCTCGGTTGCTAATTTCTCAACGAGAAGACTATAAAGGAAGACTTGAGGGTCATTTGGAAAGACACACACGGAGTGAATCTTGAGATTGAATTCTTCTGATGAAGTAGTGCTTGGATGAAGATCAGATCTAAGTGATTCAGTGTAGTGAGGGGCATAGTAGCTTCTGGAGAAAGATTTTCTCAGCCGGAGAATCATCAGCAAAGAGAGGTAGGAAGACGTCCAGCAAAGCCAGTCAAGCTGACGCAGAGCCAACATAGAGCCATTCAGGCCAGCGCAGAGCTATTCAGGACTACGCAAAGCCAGCGTAGAGCCAGTCAGGACTACGCAGAGGTTGTGCAAAGGTTCAAAGGGTTTCCGATATTTAGCGGTCGGATAAGATCTAGAAGTCGAGAGCCGAGGTGTGAGACCGGGAGGCCAATATCTATGATTCCCAGAGTCAAATCGATCCTTTTTTGGGGTGATGCAGTGCCTAGAGGAGGTGATGTAGGGCCTATGCATTCACTTCGTAGAGGTTGCGCAGAAACCTCCAGAGGCAACTTTTCCTGTAACCGGATCAACCAGATTTTCCAGTGATTGAGTGAGGTATTCTCAGAATTTCTTTATGCTAGTATTTCTCTCTGTAATTGAATAACCCTTGAGGTATTTAGAGATGTATTCATGATTTTATACTGATTAATAATACAAACCCTTAGATCTATTGCACCGGTTTTCCTGCATTCGGTTTTTCCGGGGACTTAGTCCAAAATAAAGGTGTCCTATGTGTGATTGATTTCTAGCTCAGTTTCCTTGTTTCAGAATCATATTTTAGTCAATGCAGGTTGCTTCAGTAGTTACTTCAATAATTCATATCTGAATTAATTTAGTAAAAGTAATTTACATAATAGAAGTTAACTCAGATTGTTGCAGTAGGATTCCTTAAATTGTCAGATCTAGGAATTTTCACATGGTATCAGAGCATTTGATGCGAAACAAGAAGATTAGATTTGAATCTAAAGTGAAGGCTAAATTATTGAAGCAGCAGTAGATCGAATACCCAGAGGGATTGCGCAGTTCTATCCAGGAGGGTTGTTTTTTTTTAGGTTGTCTCTCTTTGAGTGAGTCAACAAAGAGGTAGGACTTCCGATTCAAAATTTTGCCAAGGAAAAGGGAGCAACACAACGCATTCACACAGAGACAGAGGGACACAATTTTTCTACAGGTGGTTTCCAGGCAGAGAAGCATGAGAAGGAAGAAAAAGCACGTAGTGGGGAATTCTTCCTCAGTGAGTTCCTAGCCGAGGAATTCAACATTTTCCAGGATATGAGCAGAAAATATATGAGCTCCAAAGGGAGTGCGTATGTCTGCCTAGGCTACACAAAGGGGGAGAAAGAGGAAGCAATTCGATAGTGTTCGGCTAAGATGGCAGCTCATGGTCTTCGAGATCACGACTGGTTGGAGGGTTCCTCCAACTATGTAATCTGGAAGGAAATGATTTAGATCCTTCTAGATGAATTCGATCTCAAGATTTTCATGGCGAATGTGGTTGTTGTACCTACAGATCCGGATCAACTTAAGAAGTACAAGTCCAATATGGAAAAGTGCAAGAGGCTAATCCTTGATGGTGTCAAGGATCACATAGTCTCTCATTTAGCTGGCAAGAACACAACCAGGGAGATGTGGGAAGCTTTGTCTTTGTTGTACGAAGGAACTTTCAAGAAATGGAATATGTACTTGGAGCAGAATTTTTGCATGATCCAGATGCAGAAGGGGGAGCGCATTGCTTCGTTCCTTACGAGGCTTCAGGAGATTCGAGACCAGTTGGCAGGCATGAGATCCACCCCAACTACAAAAACTATGGTGAGGCTAGCCCTTAATGCAGTCACAAAGGAGTGGAAGGTTTTTGTCCAGAGTATCTTGAGCAGGGCTACACTTCCTAGTTGGAAGCAGATCTGGTGAACACTTCAGGAGGAAGAGATGAGGAGAGATCTAGTCAAGTGTAATCTTGATGACAGCAGCGGGAGCGGTTCTATGGGTCAGGAGGAGGAGTAGAATGAAACTGTCGCATAAAAATGGCAACAAGGGCAACAGAGATATAAGAGAGATGTCTCAAAGGTGAAGTGCTTCAGATGTGGTGAGATGGGCTACTTTGCATCATAGTGTCCTGTGAAGAAAAAGGACAAGGATGAGAAGCACAATCCTAGAGTTGCAGCCGCAAAGATCGAGCAGGATAAGTTTTCTATGAGTGCCCATGCTTCTCTTAGTAAGAAGTGGGGCGACATAGAGATGTAGTTCACCTTGAACTTCAGTCGGATAAGATCCTTGAGGATCCCACCTCATGGATCATTACCTTGCTACGAGATCCCATAGTAGTAGTGATGAGTGTTGAGTTCCAAAGATGTTCTTTCTTCCACCACATTCCACTCCATTTCCTTTGTCCATTAATTCTAGATAAAATGATCAATAGAATTAATTAAAATTGCTTTAAGAATGTATATCATGACTAACTTGCTATGCTTTTATGATTTTGTCATTGTAGTACTTTTTGAACTAGATCTAGCTACAGAATGCAGACATTCTGTAGCTAGTTGTCGATTCTGCAGCTGTCTTCATGTCTACGCAAGTTCCAGGTGTCATATTAGAGAAAAACACATATGGTTGTATTCCACATCATTCCCTCATCATTTTTTTCTCTCCATGAAGTTTGAACGGAATTCTGTAGGTGGTTATGCACGTGGGAACTTCAAACTAAGAGATAGACTCAATAGGACAAGCGATAGTCCAGAGCAACTCTTAACCATATTACGAGACCACCAAAGAAAAGTTCCGCAAATGTTTCTTTGATTTTTAATTTGAACATAATTATCCCTAGGTTATCTCAAGACAATTATGTAATTTGTTATAAATATGGCCTGAGAAACCGAGGGACAAGGTTAGATTTTGTGTTTAATTGCTAGATTTCATAAGTCCGAAAACACTCGTTTTAAAGTAATTTCTCTTTAATGAAAGAAGCATCATTTTTATTGAAAGCACCGAGTCAATATTAAGCAGATTTTGTGTGCTACTCCTATGGTAGAGGGCCCCTGCCACTCTAGCAGCCTTTGTTCATACATTTTAGATAAGTATTTTAGTCTCGTTTTTCATTTCTAGCTTAAGCAATTTTTTGAAGTTTATGTTTCATACTTGTTTACATTAATCATCACAACAGACTTACTCTTATAAACTCTTCCAAAATATCATCACGATGAATAAGGCATAGCCGTGGTGTTGTAGATTTTCATTTCATTTCCTTCTTTCGAATTTTATGATTTATGCTTGTTTACACTAAGTTTCATACCAGCATTTTATTCCTACAAACTCTTCCAAAACATCATTAACAATGAATAAGAAATGTGTTGTGCTGGTATCTTAGATCCTAGTTGTATTTGCTTTCAAATCTTATGTTTATGTTCAATTGCATTGAATAATACAAATGTACTTGTTTTTGCATAAACTCTTCCAAAATATCATTCATTATTGAACGATGGGCCGTAGAATTCCATAGACTAGTTGTATGTTAATTTAGTTATAACACTCCGTAGGTTGATTGCATTTAGTTCACTTCCGTCATCAAATTTCCAAGTTTGATAATGGCATTCTAGTTTAATCCTCGTTCAATCGACTTCAAGTAGATTAGTAGCACTCTAGTTCAAATTTTTAGTTCATTTTGTTTCAAGAAAAGATTAATGGAATTCTAGTTTAGTTGTAGTCAATCGTATTTTAAGATCGATAGGACCGCGTTCTAGCCTAGTGTTATCCATCAGATTTCATAGTACTATATTGTCAAAATTAGTCTCTCGGCTCATTATTTTTCATAACTACGTTCAATTTATATTGATACATCATCACATGAACAAAAAGGTAATATCGCTTAAGGCTTTGATTATTTCCGCAAATCTTTTACAAATTCACCTATAGCCTTTTTCCAAACATTGTTCTAGAAAAATCTCTAAACTCTAAATAAGGCCTAGTAGTGATAATTCAAGGTGTATCAGGCAATCTCCAGATCATAGGTTAATCTAGAATAGAAACCTTACCGTGTTAAGCAATAATCATTTTTTTTGTAATATTGTGAGTTGATTGTTTATTTAGGAGAACTTCATTTACACTTAACTTGTCCATTTCTCCTCAAGCTCTTCCAACACATCTTTAATGAATTAATTGGATAAGTTCAAAGCTCATGTTGTGATTTACTCTTGCAATGAAGTCATTATCAAGCTTGCATTTGTTGTTTGCCATCCATAGTTTAGGCTTTGTCCTCATAATATAACCAATAGCTTCTTTTTCACCAGCACTTAGTTCTTTCCCTTTTCAAACATAAAACCATAAAACCAAAAACATCATAAAACACTAAACTCAACGTAGTGAGAAACAAATACTCTTAGGCACATATAGTGCACCACACTTCAGCACATTATCCCCGATTGATAATTAATGAACTCAATTTAGAACACTAAGTTGAGCACAAACATTTTGGCATCACGTTTCTGGGAAGTGTAACTAGGTAGCCTTGTTCCTTAACTCCATGATATGCGTAGAGAGAGAGAATTCAAGGGGTAGATTCATAAGAAGCAGAAGCAGAAGCTTGATTCCTAGAACACCTCCTTGCCTCACCCGTACCAAGAGCGCACACCTCCAACTCAGACCCACATTCCATCCTTTACTGATCCTAGATCAGAAGACTCGAAGATCGATATTCCATTAGAAAGACCTTCCACCGAACCCTCGTCTTAGAAGAATATTCAAGGATCCCCGCTAGAGACACAAACTTTTTCCACTTCCACAGAAGAATAAACTATGGCGAAGAAGGGGAGGAGGAGTCTTTAATGGAGAACACACATTATTTGGAGGGGTAGAGGTAGAGGTAGAGGAGAAGGAGGTAGAGGTGCAGAAGGAGAAGGAGGTAGAGGAATAGGTAGAAGAGAAATGGGAAACTCTTTTGGGTTTCCTATAGCAGTATGAAGAAACCAATACAATCATGAAAACATTTCACCCTCTCGTCCTTCCAAACTTCTATGGACTTAAAACTCAAGATCCCGAAACCTTCCTATTCAATTTGAAGTCCTATGTAGAATTTATGACTACTTACAAGATGCTCAAAAACTTAAACTATTTCCTTCAACATCGAAAGGAGCAAGATTAAGTGGTTTATGAGTTTGATCAACAGCTCTATTAGGACATGGGAAGATATGAAACAAGAATTTCTAGAGAGGTATTTGGATTATTGCTGCCAATCAATCATAAGGAGGAAGTGTTCAAGATGATACAAAAAGAAGATGAAAACCTGGAAGATTTGTTGTTGAGAGATTTCATTACAACATCAAAAGAGCAAAAATGGAGAACTTAGATCAAGACACTCAAAGCTCTCTTGTTGAAAACAATTAGGATGAAATGGTTGAGATCTTGAACATGATGGGGAAAGGGGATATATCTCAACTCACATTACCTTAAATATCCGAGTTATGTATCAACCTTTCAAGAGGGAAATCAAAAATCGTAAAAGGTCCAAGAGACCCCGCTCTTGTAAGGGCAAGTAAGTCTCCGTTTTCCCTAGACAGTAAGTAGGGCAGAGATAGGGTATATGCTTGATGAATTCAAATATGACATCTAGGGAGTCTTAGGAACAACAGACACCCTTAAGTTACAAAACAAGCAAAAAAGTCAATCTAATGCCTTAGCAATCTTTTGTCCCAAATGCAGAAAGAAGCATGCCTCGAGAGAATGTCCTTCGATGCAAAAGTTGTAGAGACTTGTGTAATTTGTTCGTAAAAACATGAAACCAAGAGATGTCCACCTCCCGGTCTTAAAGCTATCCTTTCAAGAGGAAACTCCTACAAATTCCACAGAATCTCTCAATTTTGTCTCTAGAAGGCCTTGGCAAGGACCTCAAACACAAGGATTCCATGATCAATTGTATAATCAACCTCCAACAAATTGGAATTCTTGGCAAAGAACCTTCGCCCCAATTTCAAAATCAATCTCAAGCTTGGGCACAAGGAGCAATAGTGCAATCCCTATGGAAGATACTCCCAGTACTATCAATATCCACCATCCTATCCACCATACCCACATTTTTCTTCTCAAAATCCTCTACCGTAATCCTCACAACCCAAAAAATCAAAATCAACCACTCCCATTACCATTTCCAAAGAAATCAAATCGCCACCGCTCAACCCATACCAAACCTCAAAAAAATAAAATCCTCATAATACATACATGATAGAAGGCCAACAGCTTCTAACTTATTTAATTACTCCTCTAGACCTTAGTGATATTCAACTTAGTCCGGAAGAATACTCGAAGAGAGGAAACCTTCGTGATCATACAAGAACAAGACAACTCGAGGAAAAATTCTCACGGGAAAATAAAAGTCTTAAAGAAGACACATCTTTTCAGACCCAAACATTGAAAAACCAAAACAAAGAACCAATAATTTCAACTCATGTATTAGAGCAAACTCATCAACATCCACTCCTACACCTCCTTCGTAAAGATTACAAATTGATAGAGGTGTAGAAAAACAAATTATGGTGCCTAATTATGATTTCCTAGATGAGCCGAGAAATGTTTGTGTTAAGATCCCATTATTACAAGCTATCAAGGAAATTCCAATTTTATTAAAGACAATAAAGGAGTTGAGCATGAAGAAAACAAGAAAAAGAATAAGAGAGACAAAGAAAATTCAACTAGCAGGAAAAATAGCGTATATCATGGATGGGTAAGATTGCTATTCCAAAGTATCTAGACCCGTGAAATCCATTTGTTAAAATTCACATCAATGGAATTGGAGATCTGTAAAACACACTCATTGATTTAGGAGCAAAGAATCAATATCGTGAGTAGACAAATCATGGATAAACTAAAACTTCTTAATCTTCTCTTTACACCCACATTATTACAATTAGCAAGATGTATCTATGATCAAACCCGATGGGGTAATAGAATACATTCCAGTTGTCCCTAGATTCTTGGGGGAGTACCCCGTGGATTTCATGATCCTAACTCCTAAGAATAACTAGAGGGCATCCTATTATATTAGGAATACCTTGGTTAGCTATGCTTGATGCTTTCATTAGTTGTAGATCCGGTGATATGTATATCTCCGATGGTAGTTCAACTAAGAAATTCACTTCTTGTATCCTCCAAAGAAAGACACCACAGATTTAGATGATACTCAATGGATAGAGGATGAAGAAGACTTACAACCTCTCTTCACAATTTCGAAATTAGTGAAGATAGTCAAATTCTACTTTAGAAAACTTTGAATCCTCTTCGGAATACAAACATGAAAAAAATTTCAAGAAGAATCCAACATTGAGTTTTTATCATCAAGACGTATGTCTATTCATTCTATGGATAAAATTGGTTAGCCATACAAGTAAGATATTTCCATGCAAAACTTTAAACATAAACAAGAACCTAGAAAAATATCAACAAGAAGAGCTAGTCAAGATCTTACAGACATTCTTCTGCATATGCATGGGAGTACACTGATATGAAAGGGATAAGCCCCAAGACTTGCACTCATCACATCTACATAGAGGAAAATTGTAAACCAATCAGACAACCTCAAAGACGAATGAATCCAAATCTTAGGGAGATTGTTAAAGAAGAATTGGCAGAATGTTGAACAATCCTTTATCTATCCTATTTCGTATAGTCGTGGGTTTCTCCTTTGGTAATTGTGCCAAAGAAAAATGGTAAATGGAGGGTATGTATTGACTACCAAGAATTAAACAAAGCTACTCTAAAGATAATTTTCCCCTACCTTTCATAGATCGTGTGTTAGATACCTTAGCCGGCAAAAAGTACTTCTCATTTCTAGGATGGGTTTAGTGGTTATAATCAAATTCAAGTAGCACTGAGGATCAAGACAAAACCACATTTACCTATCCTTGGGGTACCTATGCTTACCGAGTATTTCCATTTGGATTATGCAATGCACCTACAATATTTCAAAGGGCGTATTAGGAATCTTTCGGATCTAATACATGATTGTGTAGAGGTATATATGGATGATTTCGTCAGCTTATGGAAACACATTCCAAGAAGCCTTAGAAAACTTGGAAAGTTTTAAAAAGATGTAAAGAAGCAAATATTTCACTTAGTCATGAGAAGTGTTTTATGATGTTTTACCGAAGGAATTGTTTTAGGACATCACATTTTAGGGGAATTGTTTTGTTCACCCATTACTTATAAACCAACAAAAAGATACCGCGATGGAGATTATAACACAAATCGTTGGAGTATTTACAATAACCAACACTAAAAACATGAAAATCATATCGTTGACTGAGCTTTATAACACAACTCATTACGATATTTACAATAGCCAACTACATATATACTCATGCACAATTGCTTGAACCATAAAATAACCATAATGTCTATGGAGCTTTATAATCCATCTCGATACAAGCATTCATACACATACACATATACACACACATTTTCTCAACCAACAAATAAAAGGATATGATGCCCGCATTAGCAACAAAATCTGTGCAGTTGCCCACATCTCCACCCTCAAAGAATACTGTGATTCACCTCCCTCCCAAGAAGTCCATAATCCATTACCAAAGTCAAATTTGCATCCAATTTCCAATGTTATAATCTTGCGCTACCATCCTTATCAAAGGGAACAACACTACTCGCTTCATTGTTCTAGGAGACACTTGCAATGTGCATCTGATTCCATCTCACAATGCTAATGACCAAAACAAATCCATCCCCAACCTTTCATTCTCTGCTACACAACCCCTCAGAAATCCTAAAATACCCCCTCTTCCATGCAAATACACACCTTCCAATTTCCACGGCATCCCCTTCAAGCACATAGTCCTTGGGTGACCCTCCCCGGTCACAAGGTTTCCTTGCATTGAAAGTCTAAAACCAAGGCATATCCCCCGCATTCAAACCATCATACCAACATATAACATTCTCATGGAAATAAATGGACACTATTGGGTACCACCGTCCCATGATGGCCTGCCCTCAAGTGACTTACCAAAGATATTGTTGCCTCAAGTTACAACTCCTTTTACCGTTGTTGCTAATGCTTGCAACAATTTCAACCACCCAACCCCGGGTATTTACGCTTCGTATCAAGCATGATTTGTATTAGATTCAAAATAAATTGAAATAAATTCACATCATACCTCATTGGTGGCTCGTATCTAAGGTACAATTGAAATTATATTCACTTGTTGTCTCAACAAGTCAGACTAGATTTTAGATCAAATCATCATGTATAAACATATCAGATTAGGTTAGCTCAAAGTGTAACCATCATAAATCAAAATCGTGAATCATATGCTATCATCATAAACCAGAATCATAGATCACATGCAACAATCAAAATCATAATCATATGCATAGTTAAAATGAAATAAAATATTGATACTTATCCTTCAATCAGTCCTTGCTTCTACCTTTATCCTTTGTCGTTTCTGTACACACACTAGATCGGTTGCGACATTTGGAAGACACCTAGTGCCTTTTCTTTTCTTCAATCACATGCACTTACACATAATGTACATCATGTTGTCACTCCCTCTATTTCCCAAGGTTGAGAATGAAGACTGAAGGAGGTAACCTCAAACCAATCTTTTATCAGAAGCACTTACCAAACCGAGAGGGCTCTCTCAATGTTATTTTTTAATAGCTAATGAGGTCACCGGCAGATGTAATGATCTTAGGCTAGACATAAGCTCAAGGAATTAGGCTTTGTTTTTGATTTTTTGTTGGACAAGAATGTCGTGGCCTAGTGAACTACGACTAAAGCCTTTAGGTATGATTTCAAATGAAAAGATGTAGAGATGAAGATGAGGCCGTGTAGGTATACTTAGAAACATACTTAAATTTTTCATGGTGGTATAGGGTTTAAAAGAGAGAGAGAATCATAATGAGCATATTACACGATTTCATTCATTAGAAGAGGGTAAAACAAATTTATGAAAATCTTCTAAAAATAAAGCACAAAAAGCAAGAATTATGTTCTATAGACTCATAAGATATATCATATAGAAGCATACATGTGATTTCATGGAAGCATAAACATTAAACTTGATGGTGTTAATGTAGAAAAACAATGCTAATAAGAATACCACCGGAGTCCCGAAATAATAGCCGCAACATGTCTTTGATTTAATTAAAAAGATCAGACATAAGCTCCATAACCGAAATATCAACTATCGAACCTCTAAAAAGACTTGAGTTGGACTCGCATATAGAAAATAGAGAATATTCCACCTCATTGGGTTGAAACCTAATCCAAAATGCATCATAAATTCACCCTCTCGAGTCATTTCCTAGTTTTTAGGAAGTTAGTGACAATCAAATTCTTGCTAATATCTAGAGTCTTGCTCTCTGAGTAATTACAAGATTCCTCAACAATGAGGGGCATAAATAGAATTTTTTATCCATAAAACAACTCATGGGACATTTTTAACCTCTAAATTTTGACCATTTTGGTATCGACACCGTCATTCAAAAAATCATCCAAGATAGAGCACCGCAGCCATACATGTTGCGTGCCTTGGACTATTACTTCTCTTAGCCATCTTCTAGGCATCCTCCTCTCTAACTAAGATTTCTGGGAAAGGTAGCCCTCGATGTACCTCTATCCAACCCAACCTTGAAACTTACAAGATACCACCTAGAAGGCCTTCTAAACTTCATTTTGCAAGCTTACCTTAAGCGCCACACATAGGGAAAAAAGGGCAAAGAATGAAAAATAGGGTGTTTTTTGAGTTTTTCTTCAAAACTAGGAGGTCATGGAAACCCAATACTATATATGGAATTTACACTAAAAAACAATCCAACCATGTAGATAAAATCTCATTTTTTGAGCCTCTAAGGAAAATTGTCGGTGGCTACGCGACGCTTCCGTACAACCGAAATTGCCAAAATTTCCCCCAAAATCCAAAATTTTCCAAAACTTTTCTATAGAAATAGGGCTCAAAGATCTCTAAGCTTAAGATTTTTCAAAAAAATAAGAGATTTTTTTGTTCTTTTTTTATGTTATGAACAAAAAATCGCCTCCATTGTTCGTAATCTAAGTTGAAGTCGATCGCTAAAATCGTTAAGTGTGTATCGTGGTCTTTGAGAGGGAGTTTGGAGGCCTTCCTAGAGTATTTTTTGGGCTTCAAGTGGTATGTTTTGAAATATTAGGATTTTTCACTACACAATGTAGTCATCAAGCACCGTAAACCCCCGAAAAATTGACTTGAAGACAACTTGTCCAAAGTGAAAAAAATGACCTTTAACAACCGTATTTTCTGTATTTATCTCAAATAAAAAACACCTGTGCATGGGAACCGAAGGAGGTTTTTGTTCTTTGGTATATTAATACAAAAAAATATTTCACTTTTTTCAAATTCATCTTCATTAATTCAAAAAAAGTAAATTTGAAGTAGGATTATCCTTGTGTGCAATGTAAACTCCCGGAAAATGATCACAAAACTCCGAAAATGATGCCATGGGTCTAATTTGGCTCAAACCTAGAATTATGACCTCCTTATGGGCCTTTCTTCACTTCCATGATGTTTTCCAACAAGAAAAAACTCCTAGCTTGATGTGAAGGAAAGGGAAGGTGAAAATTAGGAAACAAAGGATAATGATGTACTAGTGGGAAAAATCCCTAAAATTTGGGGAAGTAGGATGGTGAGTTAGCAACACAATTCAAGTGAAAATTTTGGAAATGGGTATGGGAAAAATGGAAAAAAGTTTAAAACATAGAGTTAACTTAGTTTTCTTCAGTAAAAGCGTAGTGAGAACTAGGTTTGAGTGAAAAATGGTAGCAATGAGAGGTACACTATATGGAGCATTTGGTAAGGTGTATGAGTTATGTTTGAAGGTTATTAAGTGATGAAACTAGGGTTTTCCAACCGGAGCAAGATAAACATCAATGAAACCAAAAAATGTAGTTGAAAACCCTAGAAGAGGAATCCACCCTTTGGTCAAGAAATTCACTTGAATGAGAGGTAAGGAGTGTTCACTTACTAACTTGAAAGACCCGAAACTTTTGAAAAGATGAGTTTACCCTTTTCATTGTCTTTGGATTTATTTTCTAATTTTCTAACTCCCATGATGGTGACAATGGTGATGACATGACTCCCATGTAGATTTCGATGACATGAACAAATAATGACACCCTCAAATGTAATCCTAGACGATGACCTATATGATGGTATATTAATCGATTCATGAACATGTATGCTTAAATGAAGACTCGACCAAGATGAGTGATGATGACCAGGAGTGAATGGAGGGAGCATCGCTAACCTAGACAACAACCAATGATCAAAATTTATTTGAAACTATAAAATTTGACCTAGGACCCTATCAACTAATCTTGAAAGAGTAATCGATCACCGGTGACTAACAGACACTAACACATCACATACATACACCCACACACAACGTACCACACAATACATACACCTACACCCGATGTACCCCACAACACAATACATACACCTATACCTAGTGTACAACACAACAATATACATACACTTATACTTGGTGTACAAAACCATACAATACATGTGTGTACATAGAGTACAACACAATTAATATACATGTCACAATGCCATGATTACACAAAGGCACATAACACAATACCCCATGTAAACAACTCAACATTTATGACATGTAAATAGCACTAACATGCACAACATGTACACAATACCACATGTACGCTACACCACCTGCACAATGTGTATGCAATGCCACATGTACACATCACCACCTGCACAACATGTGCACAACATTACATGTACACAACACCAACTGCACAACGTGTACACAACACCACGCGCACACAACACCAAATGTACAACATGTAATCAACACCATATATACACAACACTATATGTACAACATGTTCAACGCATCACATGTACACAACACCATATATACAACAAGTAAACAACACCTTTTGTACATAGCACTGCATATATGAAATGTACATAGCACCATCTGTACACAACGCTACATATGCAACATGCACACAACACTATATGTACACACGTACATGGAACATGCACATAACACCACATATGCAACATGCACACAACACCATAGGTACATAACATCAACTATAAAAACATGTACTCAACACCAATACATTTGCCTCATCCGTGCGTGTTCCAACATGTTGCATATCGCATCGCTTTCATCCCGCTAAAGTATCCCTTAACATTACCTCTCCATAAATTAAACATAAACATAGTATAATGACCTAAATAAATTCATATCCACATGATACTAACCTCATAGATCCGCCGTGGCTACTCTTCCCACTTGATGCCTCATAAACCAGGAACCCTTAATCCCATTCACCCGCATAAGAAATCATTCCCTCCTAAGAATGATTCCTAATGACTTCGTAGGGAATGACATACATACATATATACATAAACATAAAAAAATCATGATCCCTAACGACCCCGACAAACAAAATAATACATACATACATATATAGACATGATCATAATCATAATCACCACATAACTACCATATATCATAAGATCAAGATTAAGAGAACTCCTTTGACCGTTCACAACATGCACAACATTGAGAACAACAAGCCTCAAGATATCCAAGGCATCTCACACCTAAAATCCATTTACTTTACCTTTCTTGTTACCTTTCTCATGACTATCCCTACAACCACTTACCCCAATAGACCCAACCAAGCCAACTAGCTATCATATTCTTGCCTTTACCTTCCTTGTATTCATGCACCAACTTCATTCCGAGTTCTTCATTACCCGTTGGGTACCACAATGCTCTCCCCGAGGTCCATTAACTTCCTCCTTCCCAACCAATTCCTATTACTCTAAAAATAGTCAAAGGTAAGAACATGAAACAAAACAAGAAGAAAACCATTAAAACCAATAACAATACAACACGATTGGTATGGCCATACACTAGACATAAGAAAACTGAAATTCAAGTGCAAAAAAATCACAAAGCATCGAAAACACAAGACCAGCAACAAGCACCAACTCAATCCCCATGGATTCCCAATGTTTCCAAGGGAAAGCTCAACCCGAGCCTTCTTCAAGATTTCATGGCAATCTCTTTTCCATGCAATCTCTTGCATCATACTTCCACAACACATAATTGTCAATGCGTAAATAAACATAGAAATATATTGGTTACCTTACCTTGTTTTTCCAAGTGCAACCTTGTAACTTAACATGTACATATATCATCTCTCAAGTGACTCCAAATATTTAAAAAATCCGTGCATAATTAGAAACCAATTGTTATACATTTCAAATACATGTTCATGAATATAGCACATATCCACACAATATCAAATGAAATCAAGGTTAAGAAGGCTTTCAAATTTATGCAAAGCACTCATTTGTTTGGAATTATCATTTCCAAATGTAGCCAAAGGATTTCTCACCCAATTCCTTTATGTTACCTTTTACCTTGCTGCAATTGAGTCTTAATAAGTGCTATCACATCATCCAACTATTAGTTATGTAAACAAATCAAGTGCTACCTTGTCATGCTATTACCAACCATGTTTCCGTGCAACTCGTTCACATAAAACAAACAAGAAGAAAACCATGAAAACCAATAACAATACGACACGAAAAACAAATTCGTATGGCCATACACTAGACATAAGAAAACTGAAAATCAAGTGCAAAAAAATCACAAAGCATTGAAAACAAAAGACTAGCAACAAGCACCATAACTCAATCCCCATGGATTCCCAATGTTTCCAAGGGAAAGCTCAACCCTAGCCTTCTTCAAGATTTCATGGCAATCTCTTTTCCATGCAATCCCCTGCATCATACTTCCATAAACATATAATTGTCAATGCGTAAATAAACATAGAAATATATTGGTTACCTTACCTTGTTTTTCCAAGTGCAACCTTGTAACTTAACACGTACATATATCATCTCTCAAGTGACTCCAGTTATTTAAAAAATCCAGTGATAATTAGAAACCAATTGTTATACATTTCAAATACATGTTCATGAATATAGCACATATCCACATAGTATCAGATGAAATCAAGGTTAATAAGGCTTTCTAAATTTATGTAAAGCACTCGTTTGTTTGGAATTTTCATTTCCAAACGTAGCCAAAGGAGTTCTCACCCAATTCCTTTCTGTTTCCTTTTACCTTGCTTCAGTTGAGTCTTAATATATGCTATCACATCATCCAACTATGAGTTATGTAAACAAATCAAGTGCTACCTTGTCATGCTATTACCAACCATGTTTCCCTGCAACTGTTCACACATGTGAGTTACATGTTCCAAATATCAAGTCATCGTATCTATTAATTTGAGATTAGCCTTTACCAAGACTAATAGCCATTCCATAATCAATGTTAAACTCACTGTCATTTTTCATAATACTACAACTAGCACCCAGTTGCACGCAAGTGCATAACAGTTGTCTCAGCACATATTGTGTTAGTACAACCATCTTAAAACAAGATATACACTTGTGCCATGCAAATAACCAAATATTCAAACAACCTGTAAAAATACCATGTCAGATAAACCAAATAGACAACATAATCAACTCATACTTCAATGTATCTAAGTAGAGGCTATCACATCTGCACAGTCAGTCCAAATTAGTATGACACAATATCAAAATATATTGAATCGTACTTGAATATAATAACCATAACCATCTGCATAGGTCGATCTAGATTAGAACGATACATATAACATCAAGATATTAACTACAAATACCATAATCCTCATGCATATGACCGCAATGCAAATACACAAAGTTACTACCATTCTTAATTATTTTACGCAGGTGCATATGACCGCACTAATCAACTAGCATCTATCAATATTGTAACCATAACAAGAATATAATTACAAGCATATACATAGCCATAATCCTCATAACAACCATTAACCGACATACCTGCACACCTAACATACAAACCTATTCGACGATCTGATGTTACTTCGAGGTCCAGTGCTGCAACCTCACTCGAATAACCTACATCTCCTTCTCTATCTCAGCCAACATATCAGATCATGATGACATAAACTACAACAATGGCTATCACAATGCATGCATAAAAATCACATTGAGAACTACAATTCGTGCATGATAAATTCATTCCACCCATCTAGTTAAGATTTTGAACCATGCTTTGATACCACTCTGTAGTATCAAATATCACCCAAAGAGAACGAAACCTGCTCTGATACCACTCTGTAACACCCTCCTCCCACACTTACCGAAGTTCACTGGTCCACTGGGGTAAATATGTGATAAAGAGTTACTATGATATGACTTAACATCCTAAGTACATTTATGGAAGTGGAATTGACAAACCAAAACCTTATTGACCTTCCTAAGGAGCTACATGACCCACATGAGATAAACCACCTCTCCAGGCGCCCAAATCCTTAGTTAACTTTATTTTTCACTAACCTGAACTCCCAGTCACATGCATAATCCTTTATCGATGCGACTGTAGGCCTCCAGTCGCAGGCATAATCCTACAAGGGAGTGACTGCAGTCTCATTTTCTCAGTTTTGTGCCTGCAACCACGAAATTTGTGCCACCTTTTCAGGGCTATACTTTATATCACTGCCCATAACTTAATGAAACTTTCCAAAACAATAAATAAAACAAAGGAAAAGCCTCTAATACAAAAATTTATCAAGGACTTGACCTAACAAAGCCTTAACACGACATAAATTTCGTCAAACATATGGCAAACATGTAATCTACAAGTCATGAATACATATTTGAACATAGGAGCCTGAAACTTATTTGAGATTCACCAGGAAGGTCTAATTCCCTCTCATAATGGCTGCAATAACATTTTTTACTCCATTCATTCATCAACCATTCATATATTCATCAAACATGTCAAGAGCCATAGACATTATACATCATTTAACCAACATATAACCAACAAATAACCACCATAGAAACCAACAAATAACCAACATATAAACCATGGAAAATCATCCTTAATAACACCATCATAATCAATACATATGCTCTTATATCTCAATAGAAAATACCTCTTATTAACATATCAAAATGCTAGCCAAGTCAAGGACTTCTACGTACCGCTCGACCATAGACTATGTTGAACCAAATCTTTCTTTCAGCCAGTCACCCTCATGCCATATTCCTAGCATGAATGTGGGATCTCATGAAATAACCAAAAAAAAACCAAACTAGGGTTTCCAGAGGCCAAACCACCTCAAAACTCAACCAGTGATTCCACCTCACGGTCGGACATCACTAACCATCACCATATTGTTCCCTACCCAAGCTTTCTAGGGCTCCAGAGTGTTTGTTCCAACTTGGCTCTAGGACTAGTAACTCAACCCAATTTTTTTGCATAGCTCCAGGACTAATAACTCAACCCACCAAGGGCTCTTGAGCATTTGTCCAACCAAGGCTTCCGGGACTAGTAACTCAACCTAAGTTGTTCCATGTCTTCCAAAGTGTTTGTCTAATCAAGGTTACATGAATTATTAAGTAAACCCACAACCATAAGGAACATGAGCACCAATCAGAAAATGAATGGAAAAACCCATAACACCATGGCTATCTAGAAAATGGAAAGGCTAGGCAAAACCATTGTAATCCCAGGAAATCCTCCATGCCAATGAAAAATCACAACCAAGAAACACATGCATGTACCGTGCATGCCAAAATTAGCAAGGAAATCATACATGCAACTCGATATCTGCAAATCCATCCCATTGTATCTATTGATCCACCTATTCCCTTGTGCTTTCCTACTTTCCTTTTCCTTCTTTCTCCAAATCCAATGTGCTCCAAGAATTCTCTAAGAAAAATCTATGTGTGTAAGAGTATGAGAGAGAGAATAGAGAGAGAGCTCCAAGCTAAAATTGACAAAAGTATGTGAATTGATCCTCAAAAGCCTTTTTTTTTTTATAAATGAGGCCTCCATTTTCTTCAATTGCCTTTAATTTTCCTTCGATTTCCTCCCCATGCAAATATGTAACCTTTCACCTTCCTTTTCTCCTATTTTCCATTATCATAAATAAAATTCCAATTAATGCCTCTCTTCCTTTACCAATGCCCCTACAAATTTCCATAGCCATTAATAAACCAAAAATGACACCCACTAGGATTTTTTCTCCCCCATTCAACTTGGAATACGTGTTCCATGAACTTGGTCTTATAATTTTTTTACATGGAAATTCAACTAGGGGTTGTTACATAAACCTACCATCGATTAGGACTGTGACACACTTCCCATGTATTATTACTCTGGAATTAAAGGTGTGGTAGCTTGAAATCCCTCATAGTATGGATATGGTGCCACCTCCAACTTTTGAATGAGATTGCTCCCCATATGATCTTCCATTCTCACTAGCTAGTGTTGATTTTCCCTCTTCTTTCTTGTCACTCTTAGAAAGCACATCAATGTAGTGAACTTTACCTTTTACCTTGCAATTGTATCTTGGCTCCCAAGGCTTCCTACAATTAAAGCATACCTAGTTTCTCCTTAGCTCATCTCAATTCTTTATATAGCTCCTACCTTTCCTAGACTCCTCCTTTATGAAGGGTGTCTTATCCTTATTTTGTAGAGTAGGCGACGACTTGGAGTGGACTTCAATTTTAGGCACCTGATATTCTATGTTTCTTGTTATCTTGATGACATATTGTAATCCCTCGATGAAGATTATGACCAACTTGTGTTCTGATACATCATACATCATGACTTTTATTCACTAGAAATCCAAAATATACATATATGGAGCGTATGTTTGCTTGAGTTGTGCCAATTCCATGAAGTGAATATCTTGCTCCTTCTTGTAAAATTGATTGATCAATTTTTGTGTAAAATCCATGCAGGAGGTGATGTTATCATATCCTAAGGTGATGAAGCCATGATACCACCACTCATGAGCTTCACCTTTGACATGCATAGTGGAATGTTGGATGGTCTTTGTTTCAATCCAAAGATCAAGTTGGAAGTATGCATCTAGTTTATGTACACATGCTCGGGTCGTGTAGCTAGATGTTCCATCAAAATAATAGATGATTATATTCAAAGCCTTCTTTGGGAGATCATAATTATGTGATCCCCGACTATACTCCCTCGACTTGTTATTATCCTTGATGCTACAAAAATATTGCAAGTATATAACTGAATGAGATTCTTATCCCAAAGCCCAATATTATTTCACATAATTACTACAATCCTCTTTTATTTGCTATCCTTATTTCTCCAGAGGTTGCACCAATTTTTTTTACAGGAGAGGTCTAGGTATGATTTTTCTTGATAGCTGAGGGTTGTGTGGGGTTGAATTGTTGTTGGTCTCAACATGATGTCTATCATTGTCATTCGACCCTCCTAGAAAATCACCCCCCTACACTATTTTCATTCAGCTAGTTCCGCTTAATACTTGCTACTATATGAGTGAGTGCCTGCAACAAGTTCTACTGTCCCTTTTCCATAGTCAAAACTAGTTCATATTTCCATTTCTCCAAATCATTCAAGGTGTGCACGATGATCCCCTAGGGTTGATAATTTCGATCGTTGATCTCTTCCACTTCTTCTTCTCAATAAAAATGAGGGAGGTTTTTATCTTTCCTTTGTTTTATATAAATTACATAGGACCTTCCCTTCATATTCATTAAAGTGGCACTCGATGTGCAAAATGTTAGTATTCGGCCAAAACTTGGCTTGCAAGCAAAATATAAAGTTCGGCCTCTACAATTAGTGAATTTTTTTTCCAAGATGATTTGGTCTCCATAAGGGTGTATACGACCTCCTAAACCCAAAATTTGGTCTTTAACCGTAGAAGGAAACTTGGTATGAGATTAAGGTTAATCCTTGTCTACAAAAGAGAAATAACTAAGTTTCTTCCACTGTCAAACTTGACTTGTTACAGATCAAGTATTTTCGACCAAAAGCAGAGTTCACCTCCTCAAAATATTGATCTTCCAATACTAAAATAGACTTGCAAATGAAAATTACTTGTCTTCTACTAAAAATATGTATTCAACCCCAAATAAACTGAGCTCCTCTAAGGGAATTCGACCCTCAAAATTTACCCTGCATATACAAAATAACTCAACCAAAAAATGGTTTCTCATTAGTTAAAAACTCAGCATTCATAATACATACTCAACTACCCAAAATCAACACATAAAATAAGTTTGTAATAGGCCCCATATATAATATGCATGTCCTCCAAACAATCAGCCATTGGAAAATTAATAATGCGACCCTTTGAGGGAGTACTTAACCCCCACATTGTTAATGTGACCTCCTTAAGAACAGATTCAACCCTTCCAAATTCGGGCTCCAATTAATAGCTAATATCTTTTCCTACCGATGCAAAAATGAATTAGCGAATAAATCATCTCTCCAATCTTGCTACAACATAATCCCATATCAATGTTGGAAAAAAACAACAATAACAAAATTCAACCTCCATTAAGACACCATGTCTCCTTTAATTCACTCAACCTTCTCATCAAAATTCTACCTCTGAGATGACAAGAAACTAAAGATAATGGTAGAACTTAGCTCAAGACAAATTTATACCTTTTACCAATGAAAAATGGGCTCTTATATTTAAAAAAAAAAAATAATATACTCAGTCTTTTCCAATAAGAACTTAGCCTCCATAAACAATGTGTGCAATAAGGAATAAAATCAACCTCTAAGGGAATGCATCTCGACGTACCCAAGAAAGAGAATTTGATCCCCTTGAATATTAGAACTCATCCCCTGTAGATAGCCTTCATCAATGATACAAGATTATAAATTCAACCCTGTTGTAGCATTGTGAATTTGGCCCGCAGAAAATCATGGAGAACTCGTTAATATTGGCTTATAGAATAAATCTTGATCTCCAACGCTAATAACCTATGAGAATTTTGTAAATAACCCCTCCGGCTGGCATGATGCACAACTTTGATACCATTGTAATATCCCTTTTCAATACAAGCCAATAAATTTTGTTAAAAACATTTTAATGAATAGTTTCAAGAAAACCATTGGGGCATTCAACTAAACATTAAACCCTTGCGAAAAAAACTAAACACAATAAATTCTTAAAATGGGAAATAAAAATGCAACTAATTATTTTATTAATATTTAGCACCATATTAGATGTCAATCAATCTTCTTCCTTACACAAATCTTAACTTGTGAAACTCCTGTAATAATAACATGCTTGGAAGTATCATTTGTTTTATATTTTTGTCGCCTCCAAAACAATAGGTCTTCAACGTTGGGCCCAACTAAGAAGTTTTATTGAATCCTCTTCTCCAATCTAAAGCAACAATGAAGGATCTATATGACCACTCCTTTCATTTTCTCTACTAAAGCACAAATGAGAGATATGATATGAATAATCCTTATAGATCGGATATGGTGTATAGTTTCAAGGTTGAAGCCAATTATGGCTAAATCAACTAAGGTGGGTCTCACACCACTGAAACTACCCTCCTCACATTGGGTTTTTACCCTTTCTCAAGCTCGAAGAGCTCTCTGACCAAATATAAAAAACAATATCTAATTTTGCACCTCCAAGAGCACGTCACAATCTCCCTTTTATTATCATGGCTATAAGAATACCATGCTTCTATTATCAAGGGTCACTTTTTTCACCTTTTTAATAAAGTGAGTTTATAAGGTTTTATTTATTAACTAATTAAAAAGTCACTTAATTATATCCTCCTTCTTGGAAAGGGATATTATAGTTAACTCTTCCCAATATTTCTAGTCCTTATGCAATTCATGACCTCCATACCAATACCAGGATCCTACACAAATCTACAAAATGATTTGTTATGCAATTTATCAACCCTCCCGCACCCTGTCGTATCATAAATATGTAGACCATACTCCATAAAAGCCTCTGATAAAATTGATGAGCATAACTCCTCATAATCCCTTTCTCTAGCATACTCTGTGTATCCTTGAATGAAAATTACAGATGGATGATCTGTGATTTCAGATACAATTGGAATACCTCCTTTGAAAAGCCATATCATGCTACTCCCTGATGAATTATTGACAAGTGTGAAGTCCTATGGAAACAATGTACTAGTTAGATCACCATCCAAAAGACTTACATGCTGCCATGTGATGTCACACGATCCATCTATTTCAATATGGAAAAGGATTCTACCATGTTATTTGACCCCTAAAGTATCCTCATATCCCACATTTTCTTCCTTTTTGCTACCAATGATTGGATACTGCCGACCCATGTGTTGTTGCATGATCAAACTTAGGTTATATTTGGGAGATGAAATCATGGGAAAATATTTCACCCATCTAAAATACCAGCTGATAATGTAATGATAAATGAGAAAACTCCATGTTATGTCGACTACCCAATTCTCTCTCCATAATTTATCATATTCTAGAGGTTTTATCCTTGTTGGTTCCATCTCCAATATTCACTCTTTATTAACAAATGCTTGCTACTAAATAATATCTCAAAGTTTCCAATAACATCCTCGATCCATCTCACAAAAATTTATTGAGCCTATATTTCTTGGAAAAATGTTGTTAATGGTCTTTCAACAAGACTAGAATAGATTTGAGGTAACACTTCCAAGCTAGATCATGTGTTCCCCTTTTGGTCTGGTGATGTCGAAAGGAAACTATGTTGGTTATCATTTGATGTAATCATATTTGTTGTTGGCCCAAAAATGTACTCATCCTTGACCCTACATCTCATTTGCTTGGTTGTAGCAATCCTAGGGGCGACTTCATTTATGCCTCTCAGAACTACCCTTCGAACATCCATTGCAATGAATTCCATCTTCATGCTTTGATAATTTTTCCAATGCCTTCCTATAGTGATGATCCAGTGTATTCCCAACACAATGTTGGTGTCTAACAAATTCACTACACACAATTCATCAAGCACGGTGCAATTTCCCATATTTAATTGTACTCATAGAACTTTCTTCGTGTATGTTGTGTTGAATCTATTAGCTACCTACACATCCAAACCTCCAAAGTCCCTTCTAAGGATGTTTCTCGTGGCTAGAAATGCAGGATCAAAAAAATTATTGGTAGACCCACCATCAATTAGAACTGTGTCATGGTTACCTTATATTATTTCTCTGACTTTGAAGGTGTGGTAGCTTGGAATTCCTAAAAGTGTGTTTATTCTATTACCTATTGCTTCCAAATGAGTATGCTCCCCATATGAATTGCTATGCTCGCTACCCAACACCGTTGTTTCCTCTTATTCCTTATCACTACCAAAAATAACTTCAATGTAGTGCACTTTACCTTTTATCTTGCACCTAGGTCTTGGCTCCCAAGGCTCCTTTAAATTAAAATAGAAATGTTTTCTCATTAACTCATATTTAGTCTTTATATCCATCCTACCTTTCTTTATTTTTTTTCATCCTAACTATTATTATTATTATTATTTTTAATTAGAGGAGGTGAGAGCTTGGAGGGGACTTTAATTTTATGCACCAAATATTCCATATCTCTTGTTAAATTGATGGCATATTGTAAAGATATGTGGTTTACGGCTTTAACCCAACCACGTATGGGTTTGAATAATCCCTCGATGAAGAGCATGACCAACCTGTATTCTAATACTTCAGACACCATGACTGATATCCATTGGAACTTTGAAGCATCTAAGTGCACATCTGCTTGAGTTATACCAGTTCCATGGAGTGAATCTCTAGGTCCTTCTTGTTGAACCAATCGATTGAATCTGAAGGTGTGGTAGCTTGGAATTCCTAAAAGTGTGTTTATTCTATCACCTATTGCTTCCAAATGAGTATGCTCCCCATATGAATTGCTATGCTCGCTACCCAACGCCATTGTGTCCTCTTATTCCCTATCACTCTCAGAAGGAACTTCAATATAGTGCACTTTACCTTTCATCTTGCACCTAGGTCTTGACTCCCAAGGCTCCTTTAAATTAAAATAGAAATGTTTTCTCATTAACTCATCTTCAGTCTTTCTATCCATCCTACCTTTCTTTATTTTTTTCATCCTAACTATTATTATTATTATTATTATTTATCAGAGGAGGTGAGAGCTTGGAAGGGACTTTAATTTATGCACCAAATATTCCATATCTCTTGTTAACTTGATGGCATATTGTAAAGATATGTCGTTTATGGCTTTAACCCAACCACGTATGGGTTTGAATAATGCCTCAATGAAGAGCATGACCAACCTGTAGTCTAATACTTCAGACACCATGACTGATATCCATTGGAACTTTGAAGCATCTAAGTGAACATCTGCTTGAGTTATACCAATTCCATGGAGTGAATCTCTAGGTCCTTCTTGTTGAACCAATCGATTGACTCTGAAGGTGTGGTAGCTTGGAAATCCTAAAAGTGTGTTTATTATATCACCTATTGCTTCCAAATGAATATGCCCCCCATATGAATTGCTATGCTTGCTACCCAATGCCGTTGTTTCCTATTATTCCTTATCTCTCTCAGAAATAACTTCAATATAGTGCACTTTACCTTTTATCTTGCACCTAGGTCTTGGCTCCCAAGGCTCCTTTAAATTAAAATAGAAATGTTTTCTCATTAACTCATCTTCAGTCTTTCTATCCATCCTACCTTTCTTTATTTTTTTTCATCCTAACTATTATTATTATTATTATTATTATTATTATTTATTAGAGGAGGTGAGAGCTTGGAGGGGACTTTAATTTTATGCACCAAATATTCCATATCTCTTGTTAACTTGATGGTATACTGTAAAGATATGTGAAGATATGTGGTTTACGACTTTAACCCAACCACGTATGGGTTTGAATAATCCCTCGATGAAGAGCATGAACAACCTGTATTCTAATACTTCAGACACCATGACTGATATCCATTGGAACTTTGAAGCATCTAAGTGCACATCTGCTTGATTTATACCAATTCCATGGAGTGAATCTCTAGGTCCTTCTTGTTGAACCAATCGATTAATTTTTGTGCAAAATCCATGTGGGAGGTGATGCTAGCATGTCCCAAGGTGATGAGACCATGGTACCGCCACTCACAAGCTTCACTTTCTAGATGTAGAGTGGCATACTAGATGGAATTTTTTCAATCAGAGGATTAAGTTGAAAGTACATATCCAACTTTTGTACCGATGCTCTGATCGTTCAGCTAGATGTTCAATCAAATGAAGGGATGATAATCCTCAGAGCCTTCTTTGGGAGATTATAATTCTATGAACCCCAACCATACTCCCTAGGTATTTTAATATAATTTATGATGTAAAAATATTGTAGGGACATAGCCACATGAAATTATTCTCTGGATGCCTGATATTCCTTCACATAATCATTGAAATTGTCTCTTCTTTGTTTCTGTTGATTCTTTGCAGGCTGCTCTAAAAAATTTAGTAGGAAAAGCATAGGGATGAGTTCGATTAATGGTTGAGGGTTACATGGGGTGAAATATTTTTGGTCTTAGAATTATGTACGTCATGGTCATTTGACCCTCCTAGAAAATCTGCCCCTAATTTTTTTGATTTTGGTTGATTCCCTTGAATACTTGGAATTGTTTGCATGAATTCCTAAAAAAAAGCTTATTGTCCCTTTTCCATAGACAAAACTCGTTCCTATTTCCCTTTCACCAAATCGTTTAGTACATGCATGATTCTCCCTAAGGTTGAACATTTTGATCATCCATATCTTATGATTATTCTTCTGGATCAAAATGAGGGAAGTTTTTATTCTTCCTTTAATTTTTATACGTTACGTAGGCCTTATCCACCCGATTCGTCAAAGTGGCACTCGACTTGAAAAATTATAGTATTCGGCCAAAACTTGGCTTGCAAACTGTCAGGATGAGTTCCTAGACAATCACAAAGTTATATAATACAATTTTCATTCTTATCTTGGTGAGGTGTTATGATGATACACTGATGAGTTGTTAGTGTGATCTAGATCTAGGTCTATATGATCTAGAAGGCCAATTGATGTATTATAAATTCACATGTTGAGATAAATATAATATAACAAAAGGAATTAAAGCCTTTTCCACTAATTTTCTTTGTTGTCTCTCAGCCATGTTAATTCTTAACATTGTTTCAGAGCCATGGCCAACGAAAATATGAGAGGCTAGAGCTTGATATTTTTAGAGCGAGGTTACAGGAGACAGTGATTGATATTTAGAAAGAGCCCAATAACTCTTAGGGCTTGAATTTAGCTATGGTAGTTGTGCATAGATTCTTGGTTTAAGAGTGATCCACTCCATATCAAAATCTATTACAACCATTTATGATAATTGTGCCAAGATGAGGATGATGAAAGTGGAGAAGTGGTAGATGTGTACAGATCAAAGATCCAATGTTTGGAATCCTTCTATGATTTTTTTTTATTTTACATGTGGATCTTTAATTCAGTGTTCGTGTCTCCCTAGAGAATTCGAAAAAGACATAGTACATATGGGATTCAATAATCAAATGAAGGAGACCATTTATAAAGAAAATCTTCTCTTGTTTCTAAGAATCTACTCAGATGAAACAACCCAACCACAACAATTCATCACAGGCCGCAATCACATACAATGTGGGTACATCAATCAATTTATTTCATTAAGAGGCCAATATGACCATGTGAAATGTGCTACCTCTTCGATCTAGTCACTCTTTTGCTCAGAATACAATTACTCAACTTATTTTATCCACTAAAACCCTTGCTTGGAGTTGATCCTAGGGTTGTTTATGAGCATGAGTTGTAAGAAATTTTAGCCTCACTCTATTGTTAACATCATTCTGTCTGACATGATCTACAATCCCTACTCCTCCACTCTTAGTTTCGAACTTGGCCATTGCAACATTTATGGCATCAAGAACAAGAGGGAGAGTTGACATGAAAAATATCATGGAAGAATAAATGCACATCTAATGAAATCACTGACACCATATTCCCACACATGTAGATTATTCTATGGACGAGTTTCCCCTTCTTGTGAGGTGGAGTGTACATCTTCTCGAAGTGGCTAGGTTATGGTATCCCTACACCATAATGGAAGTTTATAACAATGAGTTGTCCTACCCTTGGTGGTATAGCCAATTTCAGGTTCGATTCCAACTAATGGAAACAAACATCCTCATTAAAACAATCCATTATCTCACGTCCATGGCACATAAAATGGTGACCTTTATTTATTTATTTTTCTTAGTGGTTTGAGTAATTATATGGGTCATCACGTATGAATGAAGGAAAAAAGGTGTCTTGGTGTAAGAGACACATTTAAAGTGAGAGAAGTCCATTTTTTAATTTAAATAAGGAAAAGATAAAAAGGAGAGAAAAAAAATATATAATAATTACTATTTTTAAGTGATCATATCATAGAATTTTTTGTTGGGAATTATAATTTTCCTCAAAGGACTCTCGGGATCCCACTGACAGTGGTATTTGTTAAACACATAAACTTTTTGGTATTAGTAAATTATTAGATGAAGAAAAATATTGAAGCATTCTTTTTATATTCAGGTACACTATAGTCTGAGACCATCTTGAAATTGAATAAGGGGTCTTAGGAAAATTTGTGTGCTCTTCTGTGCATTAGCACATAATTCGTTGAAGGGGGCCAAGTCTAGTGAACCAATCATTGTTATAAAAAACCCTATTCATCGTAACCAAATTCAAGTGAGTAATCAAATTCAAGATTTTAATCAAACTTCAAGGTGCATGATTGGCAGTACTCGACACCATTAAGTAACATAAGAGTCAAATGAGCATGATCAAGGGAACGAGTGTAAGTGAGCAAGGATAAGTAGCTAGCGTGTTTGTGAAGAAAAATTGGGTAAAGGAGGAAGGCGTCTTCTAAATGCATCTAAAAAAATTAAATATTTATAAGAAAGTTGTTGGGAAAAATACTGAGAGGGGTGGGGGGGGGGGGTGAATCAGTATTTAGAACTCACTGATAACTTTAAATTTTTCTTTACTGAATTACATACGTGACTTTAATGAACCGAACTCACGTATGCACGCGGATATACCAACAGAAACTTGTGTATACTGAGATAACTTTTAATAATAGATAAACTTTTAGAAATAATATTTTAACTTAGCTTATCAGCTATGCAATAGTTAGTTAAGCAATAAATATGTACAGTAGTAGTATAATTAATAATCACACAAGAGCATCACACATGAACACCAAGATTTAAGGTGGAAACCCAATTCGGGAGAAAACCACTACTGCTATCGTCTCTGTCTTCAATATTTATTATATGGAAAACTTCTTACAATATTTTAATGATGTAGACTCATATCAGTGCGTAGGCATCTACCTGCAAAAGGCTGCAACCTTCTCTCATTCTCTAGCTGCTACTGGAAGGGAGCTACAACCCCCTGATCTCATTTACCAGCCACTACTGGAAGGGAGCTTCAACCCCCTAATCAGAACACCAGCTTCTACTGGCAGGAAGCTTCAACTTCCACACTGAAGGCTTCAACCCTCAGAACCACTGCAGACGACGTTTCATCAATTTTCACACTGGATCACACAGCTACAACTCTTGATAAATATAAATAATAATAATAACCTTCACCCAATACTTCAATCAGAACAGTGAGATCACTATAACCAGAGCACAATAATAACCTGGATTTCAAAATCAGTATGCAGAATCAAACTCAACCCTGAACATTCATTATCTTAAAATGCATACGCTATTTTACTTTACTGAACCCGCGTGTATACGCGCTTTCCTTCACACCAACCTGCGTATAGATCTGTGAATATTGATCTCCTAGAATATAGTTAGTCTCAGAACCAGATCTGAGGCTTACAGTCAGATATCTTTTTAGTATTGTAGAACCCTTAATCAGTCAGTCATAATTAAGCATAATTATTCACTCATTTATCAGATGTGTACATATTCAACTTAGTAGCATATACAACACTCAAGAAACCTAGATCTACATGAAGACTTCATTGATAGACAATAGAAATACAACAACAATAAAAATATAACCTCTGCAACAAGCTTCAGAAAACCCTGACTTCCATACGTGCTTTTTCTGAGAGAAAGCCGCATATATACGTGCTTTTCCCAAGACAAACTAGCGTATAGATCTGTAAATATTAATTTTGCAGAATGTTTCAGATCTATAGAACTTACCCATATTTCTTCACTTCACTTCACCAAACATGCGCCATATCACAGATATAATTATCTCTTCAATAGATCATGCAAGAACATAACCATTTTAGGTCTAGAGATCTTGATCCATCATTTTATCCAAGGGTGCATCATAGCTTTCACCTGCACTCCTTTGCACTATGATCCTCTTCTCCTTATATAGATTTAGCCTTTACCAATACCATGAGTCAAAACCACACAACTGCTGATGGTATTCTTGGATGGAATGAAACTAGACGACACAACGCTTCATATTGTGGGCTAATACCATGGTAATGCCCCCTGGTATCATCTTTTTAGGTGCAAAAGGAATATGCGACTTGGATCGTTCTTTTATGCGTGTATACGTGACTTGGCCTGTAAAAACCCACATATAGAACCTGCAATATGAATATTAACCAATCTTCTGCTGGACATTACACATTTCTTTTGATAGACCTTTTGTAAACTATTGAGCTTCTCCAGAAGACATATACTCCATCTTTTACCAGAGAGTTGCCATCAAGGACAACATATAAGACATAAGAATAATATTGCCAACGATCTCCCCCTTTGGACTTGATGGCAACCATGATGGTATTTGATCACCACAATAGATAGATACATTAAACATAGCCATTATTCAAACACCCAAAAGTATTGAGTCCCTTGTAGGTATTTGAATATTATTTTTACAGCCTGAAGGTGAGACTCTTTTGGATTAGCTTGGAATCGTCCAACAATCCCAACTGCATGCATAATGTATGGTATTGTTTCGGTTAGATAAAGCAGACTTCCAATCATGGATCTATATTATGGTTGATTCACCGTGGGAGAATCATCATGAGAACTGAGGTTACACCTAGTTACCATTGGAGTACTCACAGGTTTGTAGTCTTCTATTCCATACTTCTTCAGAATTTGCTTAAGATATTTTGCTTGTTATAAAAATATTCCATATGTTGCTTGTTGCACTTGTAAGCCAAGAATTTTTTTTAGTTCCCAAGTAAAGAGATTTAAAATTCTTGTTGCATAATAGAAGCAAATTTCTGACTCATGGACTCTTCATTACTTCCAAAAATGATGTCATCAACATATACAACTACAATCAATAGTTTATCATTCTCAATTTTTTTGTATAAGTTACTATCAACAGATCCCTTTGTAAAGCCTTATTGGTTAAGATATCTGTCAAGACGATAGTACCATGCCTGAGGAGCTTGTTTGAGACCATATAAAGCCTTTTTAAGTTTGCAAACAAATTTTTTATCATTTCCCAGAATGAATCCTTCTAGTTGTTCTATATAAAATTCTTCTTCTAGATCACCATTGAGGAAAGCAGATTTAACATCCATTTGATAAACTTTGAATTGTTGAAAACTTGAAAAAAAAAGAAACATTCTTATGGCTTCAAGTCTAGCTATAGGAGAAAATGTTTCTTCAAAGTCTATACCTTCTTGTTGAGCGTATCCTATACAAACAAGTCTAGCTTTGTTTCTAATAGCATCTCCATTTTCATTCAACTTGTTTTTGAATATCCATTTTGTTCCAATAACATTTTTATCATGAGGTATTTGAACCAATTCCCAAGTATGATTCTTTTCAATCTGATCAAGTTATTCATTCATGGCTTGAATCCAACATTCATCTTTACTAGCTTGATTTACATTCTGTGGTTCAATAGTGGATAAGAATGCCAGATAGCTGGGGGATCCTACAAGAGTTGTTCTTTTTTGGACACTTGATCACTTTTCTCCCAGAATTTGAGATTCTGGATGATTCTTTTGAACATACCTGGATGGAGCCTTTTCAGATAGATCTTCTTCTGGTGCTTCATTGGGTTCACCTTTTATATTGTTTCTATTTGATGTGGGAAAATATACATCATCATCATCTTCATTTGTTGTTGTTATTTCCCTTTTAGGAGCTGAGAGAGACTCATCAATTATAACATCAGTACATTCAACAATTTTCCAAAGTCTTTTATTGTAACATTTATATGCTTTACTTCTATAAGAGTAACTAAGAAATATTCCTTCATCTGCTCTAGGTTCAAACTTACCAAGTTTTTCATCATTGTTCTTGATAAAACATTTTCTTCTGAAAACTCTAAAATGCTTTACGGTGGGAAGATTTCCATATGCGAGTTCATAAGAAGTTTTATCACACTGTTCACACGAACAAGAGCCTTTTTTATAATATTTACTGCAGTATGTGCTGCTTCTCCCCAAAAGCTATCGGGAGTTCCAGATTCATCAAGCATAGCCCGAGCCATTTATTGAACTATTATATTCATCCTTTTTCCCACGCCATTTTGTTGTGGGGTTCCAGGTACAGAAAACTGTCTTTTATGCCATGATGTTCATAGAAATCAAAGAATTCATCTGATGTATATTCTCCTCCTCGTTAAGATCTAAGACATTTGATTTTTAGATCTAATTCATTTTCATCCAAAGCTTTGAAGATCTTAAAATTTTCAAATGCTTCATCTTTATGTTTCAGTAAACTGATCCAACACATTTTAGAGAAGTCATCAATAAATAAAATATAATATTTTTCTCCACGGGGTGACTTTTTCCTTAAAGGACCACATAGATTAGTATGTATAAGTTCAAGAGGCTTACTTTCTGATCCCTTTTTAGCATTGAATTGCACCCTGGTTTGCTTAGCAAATTGGCATGATTTGCATATGGTACTTCAAGGTTGAGTGATGCTGGGAAGATCACGACAACTTTGAGTTTGCTGGATTTGCTTATTTGAGAGAAGCTCAAATGTCCCAACCTTATGTGCCATAACCAATTTTCTGAAGATTTACCCAAGTAGCATTGTTCTTGGCCACCTTTCAATACATACAGAATGCTTGGTGTTCTAGTTCCTTTTATTACTGTTTTTCCTGTGTCAAGTTCACATACTACACATTCTTTTGAACTAAAGACAACTTCATTTCCTTGATCACACATTTGAATCGCACTTAACATGTTATGCTTTAATACATCCACATACATAACATTGTTATCTTTCACCTTTTCTTTTAGAAAAACAGAACCTTTTCCTTTAATGACAACAGGAGAGTCATTTCCAAAGGTAACATTATTTTCTTTCTCTAGAGAATTATATGAAAGGAGTTTATTTTTATCACCTGTCATGTGTTTTGAGCATCCACTATCAATGTACCATTGATTTTCTTCCCCTTTTAATCTATCCCATAGCTTTCAACCTGTAAGTCCTTCTTTCTCCATACCTTGGAATTTTAAGGTATATGCTCCTTTGTTTGAAGTTTGCTCCTGCATTCAGATTCTTCATGACCAAAGTTATTGCAATAAGCACATTCAATTTCACTTTGAAGAGGAGAAAAGTTGTTATAAGTATTCTTCTTTATTCCAGTCTCATTTCTTTTCTTTCTTGCTTCTCTAGTCATGATGGTTTTGTATGCAACACATTGAGCATCTTTATGAATAAAATTATGACATGAGAAACATTGTCCAGTAAAAAAGAAATTTCAGCGATCATGAGACCTTCTATTTATGTTTACCTGCTGATTGATATTTCTGTTATTGTTCTTCCTTGTATCAAAGTGGTCATGCTTTACCTGTGTAGTTTCTTTGTTCTCTTGCTAAGTCACAGAATGCTGCAGGCTAGCTTTAGTTGCATTTAGATAGCTTGGTGTTGAAGAATGAGAGGATTCTCTGATATATCCAAGACCTGTCTTTATAAGAGGAGAGCGCTGTACCTTGATAATTTCATCTAAGGTTTCAAATCCTTTAGCAAATCTAAGATTTAAAGTTTTCACTTTCTCAATTTCCTTTCTTAGACTTATTATTTCACATTCTAATTTCTCATTGTGCTTCTCCTCTTCTATAAGCTGATTCTTTAGAGTATATATGGAAATTTTGTTTTCTTCCAAGCATATTTTGAGATGACTTATTTCTTCAAGAAAATCATTTTCTTCTAATGCATCCATAAAAGTATCTTTAGCCTCACTAGAGTCTTTTTCAAAAGCCATGAGTAGTCTAATATCTTGATCAGATTCTCCTTCTTCACTATTTGATAGACCATCACTATCTTCATGAGTATAATAGCTTTTTCTATTGATAAACCATTTCTTATTTCCCTTTTCCACTTCCTTTCCCTTTTCATGACTATCTTTATGGGGAAATTTAGCAGCATATAACCAACTCTTCCACAAACAAAACATTTACAAGGAAGCTTACCTCTGAACCTTCCAGTGCCAAGTTGTAGCTTCTTTACAAAATTTATCTCATCTTCTTCTGAAACATACCCCGATCCTTCTTTTTCTTATACTTCCTTTGCTTTCGCAGCAGCTCTGAAGACAACTTCTTTGACTTCAGATGGACCTCCTTTTCGCATTTCACAAGCAGTCAGAATTCCATGAAGTTGAACAACAGTAAGAGTTTGTAGATCCTGCTTCTATTCAATAATAGGCACTTTTGACTCGAATTTGGGAGTTAGAGATCTTAAAACCTTTTCCACTAGATTAGTGTCAGTTATGGTTTCACCCAGATTTCTCATATGATTTACAATATCATCTAGACGTAAAAAGAAACTAGCAATGATTTCCTCATTGTGCATCCTGAGTTTTTCATATTGAATTTTGAGAGTTTGGAGTTTAGCACTTTTTACCTTGGCATCACCTTCATAGCTCAGAATTATTTTGTCCCATATTTCCTTTGTTGTATTCAACTGCATGACTTCGAAAATTTTGATTCAGTCAAACTTCCCAGTAATGAATTGATTGCTTTTGCATTGGTTTCATAGTTCTTTCTTACTGTTGGATATGTTGGAACTGACACTGGATATTGAGAACCTCCTTCAACTATCACCCATACATCTGCTCCAAGAGACTGAAGATAGGATATTGTCCTTATCTTCCAGAAGATTAAATTGTTTTTGTTGAATAGAGGAGGCCTGATAGATGTTGTCCCATCTTGATTGCTCATCTTAGCTGATCTTCCTTCTAGTGATTAAGCTTCTACAAAAGGACCTGCTATGATTCCAATTGTTGGGAAAAATACTAAGGGGGAGGGGGGGGGGGTGGTGAATCAGTATTTAGAGCTCACTGATAACTTAAATTTTTCTTTACTAAATTCTAGACGCAACTTCAATGAACCCAACTCGCGTATGCACATGGATATACCAACATAAACTCGTGTATACTGAGATAAATTTTAATGATAGATAAATTTCAGAAATAATCTTCTAACCCAACTTATCAGTTATGCAAAAATTAGTTAAGGAGTAAATATGTACAGTAGCAACATAATAAATCATCACACAAGAGCCTCACACATGAACACCAAGATTTAAGGTGGAAACCCAATTCGGGAGAAAAAAACCACTGCTGTCGTCTCTGTCTCCGATATTCATTATATGGAAAACTACTTACGATATTGTACTGATGCAGACTCATATAAGTATGTAGGCATCTACCTACAGAACGCTGGAACCTTCTCTCTTTCTCCAGTTGCTACTGGAAGGGAGCTACAACCCCCTGATCTCGTTTACCAGCCACTACTGGAAGGGAGCTTCAACCCCCTGATCAGAACACCAACTTCTAATGGTAGGAAGCTTTTACTTCCACACTGAAGGCTTCAACCCCCAGAACCATTGCAGACAACGTTTCATCAATTTTCACACTGGATCACACAGCTAAAACTCTTCATAAAGATCAATAATAATAATAACCTTCACCCAATACTTCAATCGGAACAGTGAGATCACTGTAACCAGAGCACATTAATAACCCATATTTTAGAATCAGTATGCAGAATCAAGCTCAACCCTAAAAAATCATTATCATAAAATGCATATGTTATTTTGTTTTACTAAACCTGCATGTATACGCGCTTTCCTTCACACCAACCTGCATATAGATCTGTGAATATTGATCTCCTATAATATAGTTAGTCTCAGAACTAGATCTAAGGCTTACAGTCAGATATCTTTTCAGTATTGCAGAACCCTTAATCAATCAGTCATCATTAAGCATAATTATTCACTCATTGATTAGATTTGTACATATTCAACTTAGCAGCATATACAACACTCAAGCAACCTAGATCTACATGAAGACTTCATTGACATACAACAGAAATACAACAACAATAAATAGATAACCTCTACAATAAGCTTCAGAAAAACCCTGACTTCCATACGTGATTTTTCTGAGACAAAGCTGCGTATATACGCGCTTTTCCCGAGACAAACTAGCGTATATATCTAAAAATATTAATTTTGCAGAATGTTTCAAATCTATAGAACTTACCCATATTTCTTCACTTCACTTCACCAAACATGAGCCAGATCAAAGATCTAATTATTTCTTCAATAGATCATGCAAGAACATAGTCATTTAAGGTCTAGAGATCCTGATCCATCACTGTATCCAAGGGTGCATCATAGATTCAGAGCTACCAATAAAACAGAGTTCATCCCATGTAGATATACTTCAGAGAGAATTATTCAGTGACAACCCTTTCACCTGCACTCCTTTTCACTATGATCTTCTTATCCTTATATAGATTTAGGCTTTACCAATACCATGAGTCAATACCACACAATTGCCGATGGTATTCTTGGACGGAATCAAACTAGACGACACAACGCTCAATACTGTGGGATAATACCATGGTAATGACCCCTGGTATCATCTTTTTAGGGCACAAAAGGCATACGCGACTTGGATCGTTCTTTTCTGCGTGTATATGCGACTTGGCCTGTACAAACTCGCGTATAGAACCCGCAATATGAATATTAACCAATCTTCTACTGGACATTACACATTTCTTTTGATAGACCTTCTGTAAACTACCTAGCTTCTCCATAAGACATATACTCCATCTTTTACCAGAGAGTTTCCATCAAGGACAACATATTAAGACATAAGAATCATATTTCCAACAAAAGAAACCATGGTTTACAAAAAAAAATAAAAAATTACTTGAGTGGAAATTACAAAAAAACCAAACAATAATTAAACAAATGACTAACACACTAGTAACTGCAAAAGATATTCAAAGAGACATAAATGTCAAGGATCAATTACTTGATGCTCTTCAAACTAAATTAAGAGAAAAACAAGCTCAAATTGATAATATTATTGATGTGGTGTTTACAATGAAAGTTGGTGAAATTTGTGATACAAAGTATCTAATAGAAAAGGTTAAGACAACTTATGAAAATTGTGGCATAGAGGAGATAATAGAGCATAGTGATGCAACATGTGGTACATATTACATTATTCCAAAGTTTGATGCAACATGTAATACAAATGAATTAAAAACAAAAGTTGATGTAACTTGTGATACCAAAAGACATAATATAGGTGATTGATGCACAATGTGATATAAATGACTTAATGGAATCAATGAATCAAGCACATAATTTGAACAACAATGAAATTGGTGAGGAAGAAAAAGAACAAGAAAAGGGTATGTAAAGGATGGTTGTCATACTTTTGGAAGAAATTTCATTCAACAAAAATCGGCATGGATTGGGATAGACCAAAGAAAACAAATTTCATATTCCATATTTCTCTAAACCAGTTCAGTTTGTTAGTGCAAGATTTTTGATGAATTTAAGAGTATTAATAAAAAATTCCAACATTTTCAGAGAAATGGTCATATAGAGAGTCAATGTTTTGATTTCCGTCCTTGTCTTCATTGCGGGAAGAAAAATAACTTATAAGAGAAACTTCAAAAGCAAAAGAAGGCTAAAAAGAGAATTAATTATGGATGGATAAATTCTTGGAGAGAATCAGGAAGTGAAGAAACTACATTAGTGTTATCGCCTAGTAGAAAAAAAGTAAAGACACAAGAGCCAAAGGATGTACTCTCCACACCTAAAGGAGGGGAGAAAAATGATAAAATAAACTAATCTACACCTTTAAAGGGGGAGTAAATTGATGAACTCAAATGGGTTAGTGCTCATCCAAAAACCACCACCTTATTCCAATTGGATTAGTCATTAGTCTTCCAAAAATCACCACCTTATTCAAATAATATTGGATAATGGTCATTCATAAGCCACCACATCAGTCAACACAAATACATTAGTGATAAACCTTAAACTGCTAGTTTCCATGGAAGTTGGTTAGTGGTCAACCATAAAACTGGCACCTAAAGAATCCAAAGTGAAAAATTGGATATTTTTAAGAATTATCTATTGTAGAACTTCACTCCTTGCACATGATAGGGGGGACATCAAATATCATGCTTTAAGTTTCAAAGTCAAATCAATCAACATTCATTCAACAATGGATAATTCCAACATGTAAATTGGTCATTTCAATGGAAATTATTAGACATAGCAGTTGATCACTTTAAGACATTTAGATATTGGCGGTTTCTTAGGCATATCTTCATCAAAACTCAGTTCATCAATTTCAGGTTGTAGATGAACAAATTTACTGGAAAATGTGTTGTTCAAGTATTCAGACTTGTGTTTGAGTGGGGAGGGGGGATTTAGATTGTGTCCCTAGGAAATCACAAATTACGAGAATGTAATTATTTTGATGAGGTGTCACGATGATCCATTGATGAGTTAGTGTGATATATATCTAGATCTATAAGATCTAGAAGTTCAATTCGTGTATTATAAATTCACATGTTGAGATCAATATAGTATAACAAAAGCTAATCTGTTGGTAATATGATGCAGAGTGTTGTCCTTGATGGCAACCCACTGAATGAAGGTGAAGACATGCGACTGTTGACATGTGTTGTCCTTGATGGAAATCCACCCGATGAAGTTATTCTTGACTTGATGGACTTGGTAAATGATGTAAATCTGATGTATCTACGAGAGTACAAGGGAATAAGAAAGGAATTCAATATAAAAGATTCTATGATGAAAAGAGTAAGGTCTCAAAGGCATACACTGCTTGTCTAGATAAAGTCGCCATGCAAGCCAAAATAAGTCACAGGAAAAGCCATAAAGTGCAAAACCAGGGGTAACCACCATGGTATTGACCCATTGTATTGGGTAATGATTCGTTTAAATGACCCCGTCCAGGAATACCATCGGAAGTAATGTAGTTTTGGCTCATGGTATTGAAAAAGGGTAAACCTATATAAAGAGAAGAAATTCATTGTGCAAATCATGAGTGTGGGTGCAAGATGTCTGAGCTTGAATGAATAATTCTCTCTGAAGTATATCTGAATGGAAAGGGTTACAATTGAATGATAGATCTGAATGTATGATGCACCAATGATGAAGAAGGGAATCTAGATCTGAAATGTATTTGCTACATCTGTTTATGGAATGATTAGATCTAAGAGGAGGCAAACATCTGTCTGACGTAAAGGGTAAAATCTGTGTGATGTGTCTGTTCTGAAGAATTGCATTGACCTAAATATCTGAAGAACCATACGCTAGTTTTCCGCAGAAGAAGCGCGTATATACGCGGCTTCGCTGAAGAGAAAGTGCGTATGCGCAGTGAAATTAGTTCTGTAACATGTACAGAAGTATACGCAGGTTTGTATGGTAGAAGGCGCGTATATACGCGGTATCAGTGAAAGGAAAGCGCGTATGAAAACTAGGGTTTGCTGAAGCATGGGGTATGAAATGTCCGACCGTTTCGTCGTGTTGTCGCTATCTCAGATTCTACGCTCTCGAGTTGTCTCACTGCACATTGTATGATTGAGCTTAAATGTGAGTGGGTCCAGTCTGAAAAATATGATGAAACGAGGCATCCAAGTTGTTGGTTGGATCTAGTGTGAAAATTGATGAAACGTGGTCCAAGGTGGTGCTGAAGGTTGTAGCCTTCAGTCAGGGGGTCGTAGCTCCCTTCCAGGTGAGGCTGGTAAACGAGATCGGGGGGTCGTAGCTCCCTTCCAGGAGAGGCTGGTAAACGAGTCAGGGGGCTGGAGCTCCCTTCCAGGAGAGGCTGGTAAACGAGCGCAGGTGGGTGCCTGCGTGCTGGTCAAGTCTGCGCCAGCACATATGTTGTAAGATGTTTTCTCTATAATAAAATATTGAAGGCCGAGCAACTGCAGCGGTGGTTTTCTCCCGATTTGGGTTTCCACCTAAAAATCCTGGTGTTCATGTGTGATGCTTTGTGTGATGGTTTATTCTGTTCTTACTGCACATGTTTACTGTTTATAGAACATCTAATGAATGAACGATGGAATGATATAAGTGAAGAACTAATGGCATAATTAGATCTCTGTGTATACGCGAGTTTTATGAAGATAGTCCTCATGTACATAGTTTGTCTTAAAAGTAGCTATGGATTTCAGAGAGTGAAAAATTCCTGAAGTAAAGAGTCTCGATAAAGCATTTAAAGTCCTAAATACCGATTCACCCCCTTCAGCTTTTTTCCCCAACAATTGGTTTCGTAGCAGTGTCCTTCAGGTCAGATCGCTTGAAGGAGATCCATCGCAATGGGAAGTCAAGAAGGAGTAATGTCTATAAAGCCACCTTTATTCAATGGAAGCAATCTGATATTCTGGAAGGTACGAACAAAAGCATATCCGCAAAGTCTTGGTGCAGATGTATGGGCAATCGTGGAAGAAGGTTATCAATACCCGGCAAGTATTCCTACTGATGCTGCTGAAAGAAAGAAGTATGAAATCAATGCCAAAGAAGTGAATGTCTTATTAGGAAGCATGTCTGAATCAGAATTTGCTAAAGTGATGCAGCTACATTCAGCAAAAGAAATATGGGACAAAATCATTCTAAGCTATGAAGGAGACACAAAGGTAAAAAGTGCAAAAATCCAAACTCTTAGAATTGAATATGAAAATTTGAAGATGCATAGTGATGAAAGTGTTGCCAGTTTCTTTCTTCGTCTAGATGATGTTGTAAATCGAATGAGAAATTTGGGTGAAACCATAACTGATACTACTCTGGTTGAAAAAGTCTTAAGATCCTTGACTTCAAAATTTGACTCTAAAGTTTCAGCTATTGAAGAAAGGCAAGATCTGCAAACTCTTACTATTGTTCAATTACATGGTATTCTGACTGCTTTTGAAATGAGGCAAGGAGGCCCTTCTCAAATCAAAGAAGTTGTTTTTAAGGCATCTGCAAAAGGAAAAGAAAAAGAAGTTGTCAAAGAATCCAGCTATATATCTGAAGAAGAAGAAGAAGCAAATTTTGTGAGAAGACTTCAACTAGGAACCGGAAAGTTCAAAGGTAAGCTTCCTTTCAAATGTTTTAATTGTGGAAGAGTTGGTCATTATGCTGCAAAGTGTCCTTATAAAGAAACTTCGGCTAAAGAAAAAGAAGTAGCAAGAAGGAATAAGAATCGATCTAGCACAAGAAAAAGTTATTATACTAATGAAGACAGTGATGGGTCATCTGATAGTGAGGAAGAATGTGAAGAATATTTTAGACTTCTCATGGCATTTGAACAAAGAGAAGAAAAGGATACTTTTGTGGATGCTCTAGAGGACAATGATTTTCTTGAAGA